>CM026404.1:90877794-90949153 GCA_014843695.1 Archivesica marissinica | reverse complement strand
TGTCTACCATGTCTACCAATGTCTACCAATGTCTACCAATGTCTACCAAGTCTACCAATGTCTACCATGTCTACCAATGTCTACCAATGTCTACCAATGTCTACATGTCTACTACCAAGTCTACCAATGTCTACCAAGTCTACCAAGTCTACCAATGTCTACCAAGTCTACCAATGTCTACCAATGTCTACCATGTCTACCAATGTCTACCAAGTCTACCATGTCTACCAATGTCTACCAAGTCTACCAATGTCTACCAATGTCTACCATGTCTACCAATGTCTACCAAGTCTACCAATGTCTACCAATGTCTACCAAGTCTACCATGTCTACCAATGTCTACCAATGTCTACCAATGTCTACCAATGTCTACCATGTCTACCATGTCTACCAATGTCTACCAATGTCTACCATGTCTACCAATGTCTACCAATGTCTACATGTCTAACTACCAAGTCTACCAATGTCTACCAATGTCTACCAAGTCTACCAATGTCTACCAATGTCTACCATGTCTACCAATGTCTACCAAGTCTACCAATGTCTACCATGTCTACCAATGTCTACCAATGTCTACCAATGTCTACCAAGTCTACCAATGTCTACCATGTCTACCAATGTCTACCAATGTCTACCAATGTCTACATGTCTACTACCAAGTCTACCAATGTCTACCAAGTCTACCAAGTCTACCAATGTCTACCAAGTCTACCAAGTCTACCAATGTCTACCAATGTCTACCAATGTCTACCATGTCTACCAAGTCTACCATGTCTACCAATGTCTACCAAGTCTACCAAGTCTACCAATGTCTACCAAGTCTACCAATGTCTACCATGTCTACCAATGTCTACCATGTCTACCAATGTCTACCAAGTCTACCAATGTCTACCAATGTCTACCAATGTCTACCAATGCCTACCAATGTCTACCAATGTCTACATTTCTACTACCAAGTCTACCAATGTCTACCAATGTCTACCATGTCTACCAATGTCTACCAAGTCTACCATGTCTACCAATGTCTACCATGTCTACCAATGTCTACCATGTCTACCAATGTCTACCAAGTCTACCAAGTCTACCAAGTCTACCAATGTCTACCAAGTCTACCAATGTCTACCAAGTCTACCAAGTCTACCAATGTCTACCAATGTCTACCAAGTCTACCAAGTCTACCAATGTCTACCATGTCTACCAATGTCTACCATGTCTACCCCAATGTCTACCAATGTCTACCAAGTCTACCAATGTCTACCAATGTCTACCATGTCTACCAATGTCTACCAATGTCTACCAAAGTCTACCAATGTCTACCAAGTCTACCATGTCTACCAATGTCTACCAATGTCTACCAATGTCTACCATGTCTACCAATGTCTACCAATGTCTACCATGTCTACCAATGTCTACCAATCTACATTTCTACTACCAAGTCTACCAATGTCTACCAAGTCTACCAAGTCTACCAAGTCTACCAAGTCTACCAATGTCTACCAATGTCTACCATGTCTACCAAGTCTACCAATGTCTACCATGTCTACCATGTCTACCAATGTCTACCAATGTCTACCAAGTCTACCAATGTCTACCAATGTCTACCATGTCTACCAATGTCTACCAAGTCTACCATGTCTACCAATGTCTACCAAGTCTACCAATGTCTACCAATGTCTACCATGTCTACCAATGTCTACCATGTCTACCAATGTCTACCAAGTCTACCAATGTCTACCAATGCCTACCAATGTCTACCAATGTCTACATTTCTACTACCAAGTCTACCAATGTCTACCAATGTCTACCATGTCTACCAATGTCTACCAAGTCTACCATGTCTACCAATGTCTACCATGTCTACCAATGTCTACCATGTCTACCAATGTCTACCAAGTCTACCAAGTCTACCAATGTCTACCAAGTCTACCAAGTCTACCAATGTCTACCAAGTCTACCAAGTCTACCAATGTCTACCAAGTCTACCAATGTCTACCAAGTCTACCAATGTCTACCAATGTCTACCAAGTCTACCAAGTCTACCATGTCTACCAAGTCTACCAATGTCTACCAATGTCTACCATGTCTACCAATGTCTACCAATGTCTACCAATGTCTACCAAGTCTACCAATGTCTACCAATGTCTACCAAGTCTACCATGTCTACCAATGTCTACCAATGTCTACCAAGTCTACCATGTCTACCATGTCTACCAATGTCTACCATGTCTACCAATGTCTACATGTCTACCAAGTCTACCAATGTCTACCAATGTCTACCAATGTCTACCAAGTCTACCAAGTCTACCAATGTCTACCAAGTCTACCAAGTCTACCAATGTCTACCATGTCTACCAATGTCTACCATGTCTACCAATGTCTACCATGTCTACCAATGTCTACCAAGTCTACCAATGTCTACCAAGTCTACCAAGTCTACCAATGTCTACCAATGTCTACCAATGTCTACCATGTCTACCAATGTCTACCAATGTCTACCAAGTCTACCAATTCTACCAATGTCTACCAATGTCTACCATGTCTACCAATGTCTACCAATGTCTACCAATGTCTACATTTCTACTACCAAGTCTACCAATGTCTACCAATGTCTACCATGTCTACCAATGTCTACCAAGTCTACCATGTCTACCAATGTCTACCATGTCTACCAATATCTACCAAGTCTACCAAGTCTACCAATGTCTACCAAGTCTACCAAGTCTACCAATGTCTACCAAGTCTACCAATGTCTACCAAGTCTACCAAGTCTACCAATGTCTACCAAGTCTACCAATGTCTACCAATGTCTACCAAGTCTACCAATGTCTACCATGTCTACCAATGTCTACCATGTCTACCAAGTCTACCAATGTCTACCATGTCTACCAATGTCTACCAATGTCTACCAATGTCTACCAATGTCTACCATGTCTACCAATGTCTACCATGTCTACCAATGTCTACCAATGTCTACCAAGTCTACCAATGTCTACCAAGTCTACCAATGTCTACCAAGTCTACCAATGTCTACCAAGTCTACCAATGTCTACCATGTCTACCAAGTCTACCATGTCTACCAGTCTACCAAGTCTACCAAGTATACCAATGTCTACCAAGTCTACCAATGTCGACCATGTCTACCAATGTCTACCAATGTCTACCAAGTCTACCAATGTCTACCAAGTCTACCATATCTACCAAGTCTACCAATGTCTACCAAGTCTACCAATGTCTACCAAGTCTACCAATGTCTACCAAGTCTACCATGTCTACCAAGTCTACCATGTCTACCAAGTCTACCAATGTCTACCAAGTCTACCAATGTCTACCAAGTCTACCAATGTCTACCAAGTCTACCATGTCTACATTTCTACTACCAATGAAGTGTTGGACTATATAATGTTACATTAATCCATCACAGCAATATCTGCAATCTGTTTCTTGACATTGTTTCATGTTTCACGGGAATCAATAGTTATATACGTCAATGAGTCTAAGGAAAATAGAATCCAGTTCAATGCATTTTACAGTCGGTTAATTCGAATGCTAAAATTATTTCAAATACAACTTTTGTACATTATTAGTTATTTTAGTCTCATTCCTGAAACTTAGCGTATGTTTAAATATATTTACATAAAAGTGCATGCTCATTGCTAACAGAATTACAAAACAGTGTGCATTAACCCATTCAACACCAAGTAACTGACATGGACTGGTCCATGATATTTTTAGACCAATAAATTAATAACAAAATTACATTTGGATCAGTTCATTTATCAAAATGGGTAATTATTTTTCTAAAAATAGTTATATTACTTGAAAAAAGTGCAGATCCTGATGAGACGGCTCGTCACGAGCCGGTTCATCTGGATCTACACTTTTTTGTAAGCCAATTTAGAGGTATGTGGTGTTGAAAGGGTTAATACTTAGTTAATACATTGTGGCACGGACATGATTAATCATTAGTCACTGGTTACATCAAACGGGTCCTGCAAAGAAGTCACGTGCGTGACATATTTGACATCTTGAGTTTATGCCAACCCCAAGCAAATTTAACCAAAGTCTGCATAGTAGCTGGTGGTTATGTCAATAAATGCGTTTGCTTCAATTTGATATACTATTATAGGTTTACGAACACTGCACTGTTGTGACTTTCATATACTGAAGTACAAGTTTATTTACGGACCACCCCCTGTGGTCGAGTGGTTACGTTCGCGGACTTGTATACCACTGTAACCTATCATCACTGATTGTCCACGGGTTCGATCCCCGCTCAGGCCGTGTCTGTTTATATGAAAATATTGGCAGATTCATACGGAGGTTGGTGCACCAAGTACTGGTTAACTGATTGAGCCTGCACAGGAACGTTGTTGTTAGGTAAACTAACCGCCGGCTATATAGCCAGCCCAACATGGTGCTGATGAAGGCGTACAACCCGAACAAACAAGTTGATTTATTATTATATTTTATTTTGGTGTGGATCGTCGCCCTTGTTTAATCGGGGCGACACCCCCAGAAGTATATTAGTCGCATTATAGTTTGGAGGGTAGTGCAAGATACAGAAAAAGTAACCATGGTTCTTTTACATGCACGTGACACGAGACCTCGGTTTATATAGAGTCCCACTATTATTATCGTTGAATGGGATTTTTAGATATGTTCACAGAAACAATCCAAAAATACCTGATATGATCGTGAGAATTGTTCTATGGAAGTAATGCCTTCCAATATGTATTGCTAATGGTAATAATAGTACATGGTGTTGAAACTGTTTTAAATAAAAAGATCTTTATCAACTATGTGTTTGGTAAAAAATAAACGCGACGGACGAGTTTGCAACACAGAAAGCTGACCCCACAGAACTGACTTGTAATGCTCCTGTCAGATTTTGAAACCCGAAAAAAAGGACTTGTAATGCTCCTGTCAGATTCTGAAACCCGAAAAATGGACTTGTAATGCAGATGTCAGATTCTGAAACCCGAAAAATGGACTTGTAATGCTCCTGTCAGATTCTGAAGCCCGAAAAAGGACTTGTAATGCTCCTGTCAGATTCTGAATCCCGAAAAAAAGACTTGTAATGCAGATGTCAAGATTTTGAAACCCGAAAAAAACCCACATGGGTTATTCCCCTTTTACGAAGCCACCATTTGCAATTAAATGAAAAATATGTATTTTGCTGCAAAGATGCATGTGTTCCCGCTTAACTTTGTGAAATGTGTGGAGAAAAATCTACCATTGATGTGTTTCTGCTATATACAGAATAACGCATATTAAACAGGCCTGGCACATCTCCCGATGTGGGGAAACTAGCTTGATTCGTGTATATGTAGAAGATATTATCCCCTTGGAGTTAATACAAAACCCAAATAAAACTAGGGAATAGCACGTGTTTATATGGTGTGCTGTGCTGTGCTGTGTTGTGGTATACTATGTCATACTACGTCAGTGCTACAACTGGAGTTACCAACGTTTGTGTGATGTAATGTGGATGCATTTCTCAGCGTTATTTGTTCAACCATGCTATTGTTTATGACGGTGAAGCTATTGGAGAGGACTGTGTAGCCTGGGAACAAGCGTTGATATATTTTGCTTGGTCAGTCCAATAAATATATTTTAACACCGATACCATTAAATGGGCCGTATTGAGTTTCTGATAATATCGTGTATAACCGTGTCTATTCGGTGATTTCCGATAGAATTCCGTTTCTATATTTAGCGATAGTATATTGTAGAGTAGAGTTGTCGTTCTTCAAATATACACCCTGAATAATACGGGTGTAAGTAGATGGCGCTACGATCAGAAATCAAGTTTCCCCAGGCTACCATTTTGCCAGAAGTTAAAAAGTGAAAAATCGACAGACTAGAACCCAGAATAGTAGAGGTGATGCTTGGCGACGTAGCCGTGGCGATTCTGACACACCTGACTTATATTTAAATAATTATATACATGCAATGCAATTGCAAAACAGACGGTATTGTAAAGTAGAAAGGTACATAGTAGCAGTCCGTTTTATTATGCTGCATGTGAACGACTGACCTGAAGGCTTTTATCTACATAAAAGTCTGCGATTTCAAATCGAAGGACTAGCAGCTTAACAATGATGCTGTACAATGACTAGCGGTGGTATTGCAAATAACAATCGTACTGCGATATTTAGCCGCATAATTATTGTGATTTGATTGCAATTTATTGGGGAATCTGTATTGACTGATACACAGTAAGGTGCTATTAAAACTTGTTATTGGTAGCTCACAGTGCATAGGGCTCGTTCTAGAGGGCGACATGAGCGAAATAGTTCACCTAGGGACTCTTACTTCTCACCCCAAAAATATGAAAAAATCTTTATTAAATTTTCATTAAAAACTAGCTACATTGGCCATAGTAAAGCACTCATTATATTCAAATGTTGTATTTAATGGTCATAATGTGTATTTTAAACTACTTTTTTAAGTAATACCATTTAAGGGCGCAATCGCGCGCTTTCTCCCACACTTATGTCATAGGTGTGCCACCTTAAATCTAGAACAATAAATAAGAGTTAACCATGCATTTGTATTTTGTATCCAGGTTTAAGCCATCGTCTTAAAACAATGTATTTTAACAGTTCACTGTGGTATCTGTCCTGAATTTGAATATCTGGTATCGTCGATGTAAGTTTGTTTGGCCCTGGCAGATGATCACTGTTGGCTGACCATGATCTAAATCTACTTTCACTAAAGCCTTCGGCGACAGAGGCCGTCGAACCTTGTACTGCTGAGCTCACCATATACAGAGATGTATGGTTAATCCGAATACGAGATGTCAAATGTGTTGTTCCACCGCAATATTTCACTTTCTGCATGCAATGTTTGCATATTGCAATGCTTTCCTATGCTTACAGCCATCAACTTTATTAGTCCGTAGTTTTTCCCGTACTTTGCTTTTCGACTATTTGTTCGGAACAATCAGAAGGCGTTCATTACCGTTTTGTGCACCGGGTATTTAAAACCGGAAGTTTGATCAAATAATGACCTAAAGTAATTTCGCAGACGTCTATTGTAGGCATGGAATAAAACAAAGTATGCTCTTCATTCTTATTTGAAAATAAACAAAAACTAAACGTGATCATATTCAATTTATCAGATGGTTTATTGGATAGCCAATTACGGCAATTAGGCGATGTTTTCGTTGATAGCCAATTACGGCAATTAGCCATTCGTGCATTCAGTTTGTGTTTCCCACTTCCTTCGACTTTCTTTGGTCAGCGTATTAAACTATTCTTGGGTATGTAAACAACTCAGGAAAGAAGCTTTTAATTAAAAAAAAGTTGTTTGTTGTTTGCGTTTCTTACCCTCCCCACCAGCGAACCACATGGACGAGCTTTCCATGTTGATTATTAATACGCACCTAGCACCGGCGATGCATTTTGAAATAATAGTGTTTTCGCAGCGAGTCTTGTTTTTTTGTTTGTTTTTTACGTTTATTTATCGTCGCTACCGCTATTCCAGAATCTCCTCTGGTTCTTTTATGTGCACGGTGTAAAGCACCGACACGAGACCTCGGTTTAACGTCCCATCTGAGACTATTAATTGTATTAGGGTCAGACGGGGGATCGAACCTGCGATCCCTGGATTACCAATCCAGCGTGTTAACCACTGGACTACAGATCCGTCTGTAGCGAGTCTTGTGAAGTGATGATATTGAAGTAACTGGTGATGATGCTGTGAAATGTGATAAATAGGGAAACCATTTTCTTCCCTTTCAATGGCCTGAGATGATGGCCGCTTATTTCGAAATACGTTACTTACACCACCCCCACCCCCATGTTGGTCACTCTCCACTGATCTGACAGTTAATACCTGTCACTTCGGCGATCTGAAAATGTCACGAAGCGAGAGTGCAGCACGTATCCACAGGAACAAGGTCCGCATGCAAGAATAAGATTTCCTGGATCCCAGTACCTTGGCATACCTCCTGTGGAATTCCTGACCTGACCACGACGCGCACGTCTTTGGAGCTAGGTCAGATTTCCTTAAAAGTTACAATGACCGAATTAAAAAAAAAATTGTTAGCATTATTGAGGTCCGCCTGAGGTCGTGTGGTTAAGGTCGCTGACTTGTATACCACTGTAACCTATCATCACTGATGATCACGGGTTCGAGCCCCGCTCAGACCGTGTTTCATTTATATGAAAAAGTTGGCAGTTTCTTACGGAGGTTGGTGCACCCAAGTACTGGTTAACCGCTGGAGCCTGCCCAGGAAAGGTGTTGTTAGGTAAACTGCCCGCCGGCCCAAAAATGGTGCTGATGCAGGCGTAAAACCCGACATATAAATAAATAGCATTATTGAAATGGTGGTTGCCTAGAGACCGGTATTTGAAAATGATATCATATATAATATCGTTGAAACATGCAATATTGCAATAACCGTTATGTAATGTGATATATTGAACACCATTCGTTATTACTCTGTGACTAACGGTAAAATTGCCGACGGACAGAAGTTAAAGCAGAAGTGCATGAAGTGACCTGTCGGAAAGTACACATCCATGTATATTACTATACCGGCTTGTACGAGGCAAACATTAGGGACTTTAGTGGCCGAGTGATGTAGTTGACTTCAAATCACCGTCCACTCCCCCATCTGATGTAAGATATATGGCTATATCCCGAAACAAAGAACAGAGTCAACCGGGGTCTTCTAGCCTGGGAACAGGCGTCGATATATTTTGCCTGGTCAGTGAAATAAATATATTTTAACACCGAGACTATTAAGTGGACCGTATTGAGTTTCTGAACATAATAGATGTCATTTGGCTAGAAGTTAAAAAGTGAACAATCGACAGACTGGAACCCAGGCTAGGGGTCTTCCTGTACCGCATATAAGTTTGATGGATAAAATAAAACAAACACAGAGATGTCGTATTTTAACAGTGTCTAAGATCCTAGCCCTTTATTTATAACAATGTGTATGAATCCCTCTCGTTGTCGTGGAAGGATGTGTAAATGTGTTCCTTCGTGTTGTAGGACACGGATATACCCGACAATTCCCTCACATACTCGCGGGTTGATGATGGAACCAGAGTTAGGAAAGTAACAGTCAATAAAAGTACAAATATAAAATGTCAAAAGCAATACAGAAGCAGGAAACAGCACGCCAGACAACGCAAACAAACCATAAAATAGGAAGCACAGGCATCGATGGTACTGTTAGTTGCATAGGAAATTAGCGTAATTACAGCGTGCGTAATAGTGTGTCCAGCTGCGACTGTCTCCTTGCTCCGTCATTGGGTGTTTCTACTTTGAACTCTTATTAATTTTTAGAAAGTTCTGCAAGCGACACGAAGGGCTACACGCAGCACATCTATATTTTTAACTCGCACGAAAAGAAGATGCCATTATGTATTGCTACATCACCCGTATGATACACTTTGAAAAACATGCTTAATTATTAATTAAACGGGTCGGGCGATTGATTAAAGCATACCCGTATTAACGGGTAAACCAATCTGCGACTAGCCCGACCTCACAATTGCGGCTGACGGTGCACCAGATCCCAAAGCTCATATCGGTACAGTACATTAAACTGCGCTCGCTAGTCAAGAATAGTAATTTCGATATTTCCAAGCGTATTGCGTAACATTATGTAGTTTGAATTCGCTCCCTTTAACCAACTATCTCAAACATCATTATTCATGTTTTATCATCAATCATCTTCATAAAATAGTTAATTTTCAATCTTCATTAGGGGCACTTCATATCACACGTGGTACAATCGATATCTGCCCCCTTCCACGCCTGTGACCATTCACTGCCCACAATTAACACTGGCCTTTTGTACACCCTCCGCTATTAATGTATTTGTTTCTGCTGGTCAAAAAAAGGAGAAGAGACCCATTAATAACCGTTACTTTGTCCGTTGCAACCGCGACGGCGAATGCTGACCGCTCCAATAATTTTCTATTGGCCTCGTATAATAGACGAGAACTATAAATAAACACTTAACAGCAAGACAGTTATTGGCAAATTTTGTTTCACCTTAAATAACCCTCGTCCAGCGAAGGCCGAATCGCGGCGTGCTTTATGTTTACAATCTGGTGTTAAAGGTTATGCGAGGTGAACTGACCATTGGCTATCTAAGGTTGCACGAGGACAAGGCCGCCGGTGGGGTAACTCACACGAAGAAGAGAAAAAAGCGAAAGCTGATTATGATGCGATTACACGTAATGGCGGGAAAATAACTCGTAAATTGTATTATTAACAGTGGGTTAAATTGTCATTACGAACTATCAGATAGTATTTGGGGGGAAATCACTACAAATCAATAAATAGAATATACAAAAAAATAGAGAAACTAACAGCAATGGATAATGCACGACAGCCCAATAGTTGAAACACCGATGGTGCAGATAAACGAAACGTAGAAAGTTCCAATGTAAATTACCCTAATTACAGCTTGCGCAATGATATGTCCAGCTGCGACTGTCTTCTTGCCTCGTCATTGGATATTTCTACTTGAAACTCTATTTTTAGAAGTCTCTGCAAGCGGCATATATATTTTAATACACACACAAACTCATATATATTTTAACGGGCATGAAACACAAAGAGATCGTTATGCAACCGCTATCCTCACCGTACCCGCACGTTAATTACTAATTAATACTAATAGGTTTACAAACGGAGCAGACGATTGATAGAGAGTTTTCAAGTATCAACATTGTCCTTATGCTATTCACACAATACTTTTTGTTTACTTACCCTTCGCCACTAAATAAAATCAATACACAATTAAACTATTTCTAAAACTTGAATGATGTAATATCGTCTATTAAGCGTGGTTTATGAATATATGTAAATCGGTATCTAGAAGTCCTACCAATATTTTCACCCAATGAATATTCAGAATAGACTAGGCCACGATCTTAAAACACCAGGGTCATTTTACTGAAATCTAATAGCTTTATATGAGACCACGCATCGTTTGGTCGAAGCGCAATATTAGGCCGACATGACGACACAACTTGTTTTTTTTACTGCTAAATATGCTACCACGTTCGACTGATCATATTGGATAGTGAGCGCTGAGCTAGCTTTGTGGAAAGGTTCAGTGGTCAGAACAACAGTTCGCGGTGTGAGATAGAAATACATCTAAGCCAGTCGGGCGACAGCTATCATATAAACTGCTGTATGTTCGTTGATTCTTTGGACGTGTAATCTTAAGTCATTCTCGGCGGACTTCATTTATTATGATACTTATTAATTGGTCTAGGTCACTGTCCACTTGATAGTTTTGTGGATTTGTAAATAGAAGTGTTTTTAAATCGACCGCACTATACTCTCTATACACACAACGAACATCGTGGAAGTGATAATGCCCGTTGAGTGTGTTATCTATTCGTTTAACTTTACGTAACTGGGATTAAGTTTTGAAAAAATCTCTTTTAATTATTTGTGTATATTAAATGTAAGAAACAAAGACGGACCTAGATCAGTGTTTGATCCGGACTTACCGAGTGGTCAGTTTATTGATAAGCAATTGTGACCTGAAATGAACCACTGGCCAACGGTCAGTGACCTGTGGACGGAAGACAGATCTACCATATAAGTAAATAGATAAATTTGACTAGAAAACTGACCACTGTTTAAGGGGAACGAGTGAATGTTCGGCTACTTTAATGAATCTGAAGCGACTATCCGCCATCTTGCCTGCCTTTGTCCAGACGTATTTGGCACAATTGGAGGTTTGATGTCTAGTGTATTGCCATGTCACGCCGCAAACAAGGTCGGCCCCAACACAGACTGACCTTAGACTCCGGTAAGTGATTCTACACTTCACTTAATTAGCTTATATTTGTTAAATATTACGATTAGTCTAGGGTTTGACCTAGTTTTTCAACGTCTGGTCACAACTCGTGTCCGCAGTGTATATATAGCGCTATAAATGATACATACACTATTTTACCAAGGCGGATATGCCTATTTGCTCGGCCGATGCATAATATTTGAGTAATTTCCAAGAAAACTTTGATGAATATGTCAATATACTCGGTATAAAAAATTGAAGGAAAGGTCAGAAACTTTCCCAAACATTTATATTACTGTATTTCGTGGTGATGAAAGCAATAATATGATGAGGTAATAGGTCTAACACGAGAATTGGACATGTATATTACTGTTGGCTCCAAATTCTAACCACGTGTTTCTAAAATGTTCACTTGTTTTAGACACAAAACGTAACTTTATATAAGCCTGAGATAGAGCCATGTACATTACTGTTTACTAAAAATCTAAACCACGTGTTTATAAAATGTTGACTGTTTAAGTAGTGTTTTAGACACAACACATAGGGTACACATGTATCTTTATTACCATTTGGTTCTCATTTAAAGCATTTGATTAGGAAATGTTTAAGCTGCATTTCATTAGAAAATGCTTAACTGTTTTATACACAAAACGTAACCAATATGAACCTGGCATAGAGATATGTATATGAATGTTTGCTCTAAACTGTAATCAGGTGCTTAAAAATTTTCAAACATTTTTAGTGGACACTATTTTGGTTACTGTTTTTTTTTTATTAAAGAGAACATCCACAAAAGGAGAGAAGTACTAGTGCATTGATCCAGTGTACATAATATAAGTAGCATTATATGTTTAATTTCTGAAGATGCATACATTAGTGGATATTCATTGAATACCTATCAATTGGCAAGTTTAATTTATGAACTATCCACTAAGATTAGAATTTAGATTGGAGTTGAAATTGGTGGACAAAAAAAATGCTACAAGCACACAATATAAATAATGAATAAATAGTTTAACTATTGCTAAAGAACATGCATATGTATTACTGTACTTTATATTATACCAATGAGCAAGTATATTTACATAATACACACATAATGTGTCTTAAATACATGCCTCTCAGGTTTATATATACTACATTTTGTTGGTGTGTCAGGAAACTTGAATGTAAATAAGGTATTTGCTCTTAATAAAGAATTCTCCCATGAAAGTGTTGAGCTGCTCTTGAACATTTAATATTTTGTGTTGTAATCAAGTATACCAAATAGATATATTTTATTTTATATAGTTTTCCCCCTGACCTTTTCTGAAAGTAACCTGGCCATATGTATAACAGTAAGAATCAATTTATTTTTTTTACTATTTATTTATTACTTGCATAAATCTGGCACTTTATTCCTATTAGACTTACATATAGCTCATTTGAGCTCATTTTTAGTTCTGTGTGACAAGTGTAAGTTTTTAATTGTTTATCATAGCAAGGAGTGGGAATAGCAATTTTTAGATGGTTTCTCATGAAAATGTTCTACATTTTGTATTGGGGCGTTTTTGTACTATAAATTCACTATTCAATTAATATTGTCACATAAACAATAATTATGGCATAACAAATCTCATGTTAGATTATTTGTTTCATAAGAATTAGAAATTAACAACTTTATGCTGTTATGAAATTAATGCACATTTAGTGCCAATTAAAAAGTATATGTTACTCATGGGATTAGTTCTCAAACTTTTGTTCCCATGGAATTTATTCTGAATATAATTCCCCCCCCAAATCTAATGTTTTATATGTAATAAAAAAGGTGGGAAAGATTCAATGGTGATCCTTCTTGTTTTGTTTTATATACTCGGGGGGGGGGGGGGTGGGGGCACTGGGGTAATCCCCCTAAAGATCCTGGTGGTAATACCCCCCAAATATATCCCATGTTGCCCCAGTTTATACAGTGAAAAGACCATAGGTGGTGATGTTCTCCAAAGATCCCATGTTGCCCCAGTTTATACAGTGAAAAGACCATAGGTGGTGATGTTCTCCAAAGACCCCATGTTGCCCAGTTTATACAGTCAAAAGACCATAGGTGGTGATGTTCTCCAAAGACCCACTGTTGCCCAGTTTATACAGTCAAAAGACCATAGGTGGTGATGTTCTCCAAAGACCCACTGTTGCCCCAGTTTTATGTACTCAAATGCACATTGAAGGTATTTTGCCCCCAAAGATTAAAAGGTACCCAAAAGGACATTGGTGGTGATTTTCTCCAAATATATAATGTTGCCCCAGTTTATATGGACATTGGTGGTGATTTTCTCCAAATATATAATGTTGCCCCAGTTTATATGGACATTGGTGGTGATTTCTCCAAATATATAATGTTGCCCCAGTTTATATGGACATTGGTGGTGATTTCTCCAAATATATAATGTTGCCCCAGTTTATATTGACATTGGTGGTGATTTCTCCAAATATATAATGTTGCCCCAGTTTATATGGACATTGGTGGTGATTTCTCCAAATATATAATGGTTGCCCCAGTTTATATGGACATTGGTGGTGATTTCTCCAAATATATAATGTTGTCCCAGTTTATATGGACATTGGTGGTGATTTCTCCAAATATATAATGTTGCCCCAGTTTATATGGACATTGGTGGTGATTTCTCCAAATATATAATGTTGTCCCAGTTTATATGGACATTGGTGGTGATTTCTCCAAATATATAATGTTGCCCCAGTTTATATGGACATTGGTGGTGATTTCTCCAAATATATAATGTTGTCCCAGTTTATATGGACATTGGTGGTGATTTCTCCAAATATATAATGTTGCCCCAGTTTATATGGACATTGGTGGTGATTTCTCCAAATATATAATGTTGTCCCAGTTTATATGGACATTGGTGGTGATTTCTCCAAATATATAATGTTGCCCCAGTTTATATGGACATTGGTGGTGATTTCTCCAAATATATAATGTTGTCCCAGTTTATATGGACATTGGTGGTGATTTCTCCAAATATATAATGTTGCCCCAGTTTATATGGACATTGATGGTGATTTTCTCCAAATCGCCAACTATAATTATGATCTTGCCCCTGGTTATATACTCCAATGTTGGGTAATGGTGGAGATTTTCTCCAAGTTCCAATGTTGTTCCAGCTTTAAAAGATAGTTCTAAGTGAACTTTATAATGTTTCATTTATTATTAATGTGTCATGTTTTCAAAAACATTTTTTCACCCATGGGATATTTATCTTGTTGGATTTCCACATGATATTTATTCCGGATTGGATATTTACTTGGTACTTTTTGCCAAAGAGCCAACATACATACATATTAGTAATATAATTGACATATGGGCATATCATAATGTTATGGTTTGAATAAAATTACTATAATACGTTTTTCAAGGAACTAAATGTTTTTCATTGGAGTATTATGTCAATAAATCAGGTATTTAAAGGAGAGCATATAATGCTATACATTTAGATTAAAGTAAAGTTACAAATCATAACATAGCATGAGTGAATGAACAAATGCAGGAAGGCAACTATATAATATTCTAACACGACCCAGCTAATAACATACATACTTGTAGAGTAAAATCTACCTCGGGTTGTTCTGCGATATACCTACCTTGAACTATGCTGCGCGTGCACCGTGTTTTGGCTATGCCATTTACGGAGTTTGAAGAAAAAACCCTTTGATTCTCGTCTAAAATTATTACGGCCTTCGTGATATATTTCTACGCATAAGAACTTCAAACTCGGGTTATTCTGCGATATACCAAGGGTGATACTTATTATTTCTTAAATATTCTCTGTGCATATTTTCAGTTTTTGTCAAGGTATTTGTTTAACCCATGTGATATTTCCCTGAACTTGTGTTCGGGTGCTTCCTTTGGTTTGTTCCCCCCCCCAATCCAGTATAATATATTTACAGGATGCTGATAACTGTGTACTATATACCAAATTATTAACAACATTAGAATGTCTACATAAATATTTTTGTATTAATTCATGAGTAAATTAAGTGTATGTTTTCCATGAGCATTATAACATTTACTTTGGTTTGAAATGTTTTGTGCAAACCTGGTATTCTAAGAATATTTCCTAGAATATATAATATGAAATGTATCAAATCTGATTTAGTTTCCTGAACAAATAGGAAGTAGACAGATTAATTAACCCATTCAACACCAAGTAAGTGACATGGACTGACATGGTGCATGATATTTTCAGACTAATAAATTAATAAGAAAATTACATTTGGACCTGTTCATTTATCAAAATGGGTATTTTTTGTCTAAAAATAGTAATATTACTGGTCTAAAAATATCATGCACCAGTCCATGTCAGTTACTTGGTGTTGAATGGGTTAAACAGAACAAATTGAACAGATTTGATACCAGTCTATGACATGGACGATATAACTTTTTCCTTACAGTTTTTTCTTGTTTTTATTATCTATGTAATTTATTTCATGTTTGACTTTCCCATGGGATCTGGTCTGATGTCTGATCCCCACCCTTAGAAGTCTTACCAAATGTCCAATATTACACTGTTGTAGGATCTTTTATCTATATATGTTCCAGACTGTTATTATAAAAAAAATAGTATAGCACAGAAAATTACAATAGGTCCAAAAATATGTCCAAGAAAAAAAAAATTGTATTAAGATAGGAGTTTAACAAAATGGTTTCAATTTTGACTGTTTGGTTGCCAAGAAAAAGATCAAGTGTTCCAAGAAACATTGTTCAAAGTACATACTTAGTACAAATCTCAAACAGGTTTGGTACTGAAATAAGAAGTGAATTCAGATTTACTTCTCTTCTTTTGTTGGTGTTACCCATGGATTTATATTGTCCATTTTATATTGTGTTTTGTTTGAAACAGAGTGTGAATAAAATATATTCTATTGTACTAACATATTGATTTCCTAATATGTACTTGTTAGTTCTTTTAAATTTGTTTCATAAATGTTAAAATTTGAACTTAAACATACATTATATGGAATTTGTGAATACTCTTCGTTGGCATTAATAGAAATGACACAGATTTGTCTGCAGTTTTTGAGTTATTATAAAACGGAAAATGTACAAAATATTTTGCAGAATCGGATAATATTGGCATAAATGATATATATGTTGCTTTAATATAGACCATGCTGTTACAGTTGTATTTGTTAAAATATTCATGAGAACAGCTGCCATTTTATGGGAATTATTTCCCCTGATGGGGGATGTGTATTAATTTAAGAATATTATAATTGATTACGTGAATGAAGCAGTAAGAGATTGATGCATATGAGAATGCTGCGCTATCTGTCACTACCCTACACAGTGAAATAGCATGAGCAAAGTATAATAGATTTTAAAGGTAATTCTTAGGTTTTCATAAATTGTGACTGGTGTATGATGGAGAGGTTATTTTTCACTCCAGCGTTTTATTACAGAAAGCTGGTGATTTGTCAAATGTATTTATACCTTAATATTGTGCTCATAAATTCTTTGTTCAAAAATGCCGAGGGCATGCAATATGCAGACCATTTGCAGAAATTATTTACCTAGGATAGCATGGACAATCGACTAGACAGTAACCTCGTAAATATATGTTATTAATGCAGTATTTAATTCTTGACGATATACTGTATACGTGGATAACTTTTCGGCTCGAAATATTCGCGAATGTGAAATTTATGACATTTCGGGTAGAAATGTTCGCCTTGGGACGAATTCTTGTTATATCATAATATTTGCACATCATGAAAGTCGTGTTACAGGAAATTAGTGCATCATGAAATTGACATGTGTATTTGCTGTATTTGCCGTGACTTACCGTAGTTTGCCTTGAGGGTAATGTTATTGTATGTTGTTGCTCATATTTTCGTGAAAATCGCGAACATTTCCACGTCGTGAACTAAACCCCTTATACAGTACAACAACCAATGTGACTGTGACTGATGTTAAATGGAGAAAAGTGTTTAATGCATTACTTTCTTCAAATTGATAAATAAACTACTTTCAACCAATTAATCCTAGTGTAAGCTATAATCAATCACCATTTTCAAACTCATTGATTATTTTGTAAATTAATATCCATAAAGGGAGATAATTTACAAATAGTAATTTCACAGAAACCAGTTTATTTATCGATAGATTTTACCAAAGTTAAATACTAACAGTACATACATATTAGAATAGTATTGTTCAAAGCATAAGCTGCAGTAAACACATTGGACTGCTAATACAGGGATCAAACAGTTTGTTGTGTTGTTTGACTGGTCACACTGGCAACAACAGTTTGTTGTGTTGTTTGACTGGTCACACTGGCAACAACAGTTTGTTGTATTGTTTGACTGGTCACACTGGCAACAACAGTTTGTTGTATTGTTTGACTGGTCACACTGGCAACAACAGTTTGTTGTATTGTTTGACTGGTCACACTGGCAACAACAGTTTGTTGTATTGTTTGACTGGTCACACTGGCAACAACAGTTTGTTGTATTGTTTGACTGGTCACACTGGCAACAACAGTTTGTTGTATTGTTTGACTGGTCACACTGGCAACAACAGTTTGTTGTATTGTTTGACTGGTCACACTGGCAACAACAGTTTGTTGTATTGTTTGACTGGTCACACTGGCAACAACAGTTTGTTGTATTGTTTGACTGGTCACACTGGCAACAACAGTTTGTTGTATTGTTTGACTGGTCACACTGGCAACAACAGTTTGTTGTATTGTTTGACTGGTCGCACTGGCAACAACAGTTTGTTGTATTGTTTGACTGGTCGCACTGGCAACAACAGTTTGTTGTATTGTTTGACTGGTCACACTGGCAACAACAGTTTGTTGTGTTGTTTGACTGGTCGCAGTGGCAACAACAGTTTGTTGTGTTGTTTGACTGGCAGCTCTGGAAACAACAGTTTGTTATATTGTATGACTGGTCGCACTGGCAACAACAGTTTGTTGTGTTGTTTGACTGGCTGCCATGGAAACAACAGTTTGTTGTATTGTTTGACTGGTCGCACTGGCAACAACAGTTTGTTGTGTTGTTTGACTGGCAGCTCTGGAAACAACAGTTTGTTATATTGTATGACTGGTCGCACTGGCAACAACAGTTTGTTGTGTTGTTTGACTGGCAGCTCTGGAAACAACAGTTTGTTGTGTTGTTTGACTGGCAGCTCTGGAAACAACAGTTTGTTGTGTTGTTTGACTGGCAGCTCTGGAAACAACAGTTTGTTGTGTTGCTTGACTGGCTGCCCTGGAAACAACAGTTGTGCTATTGCTTGACTGGCTGCCCTGGAAACAACAGTTGGGTTATTGTTTGACTGGCTGCCCTGGAAACAACAGTTGGGTTATTGCTTGACTGGCTGCCCTGGAAACAACAGTTGGGTTATTGCTTGACTGGCTGCCCTGGAAACAACAGTTGGGTTATTGCTTGACTGGCTGCCCTGGAAACAACAGTTGGGTTATTGCTTGACTGGTTGCCCTGGAAACAACAATTGGGTTATTGCTTGACTGGCTGCCCTGGAAACAACAGTTGGGTTATTGTTTGACTGGCTTACCTGGAAACAACAGTTGGGTTATTGTTTGATTGGCGGCCCTGGAAGCAACAGTTGAGTTATTGCTGGACTGGCGGCCCTGGAAACAACAGTTGGGTTTTTGTTGGACTGGCTGCCCTGGAAACTACAGTTTGTGTATAGTTTGACTGGCGGCCCTGGAAACAACAGTTGGGTTATTGTTTGTCTTGCTGCCCTGGAAGCAACAATTGGGTTATTGTTTGACTGGCTGCCCTGGAAGCAACAGGTTATTGTTTGCCTGGCGGTCCTGGAAGCAACAGTTGGGGTTATTGTTTGACTGGCGTCCCTGGAAACTACAGTTTGTAACAACAGTTGGGTTATTGTATGACCAGCCATATTTACCGTCTTCTATCATGCTAAGGGGCATATTATCCTGCAATAATGTCCTCTGTGTATATCCTATTATGTCTCACCTTTTCTGGAATTGCTTCCATTTGTCTTGAACATTTGACTGCAATGATGATTTTTATTATGCAAAGAACATAGAGCCAGATCAACCACCACGGAACATACCGTTTGATCAGGCTCTATGTTGTTTGCTATTCAGATGATCTTGCTAAGACACTTGGCTATGTAGCAAACAACATAGATCGTGATCAGCACACAGCATCACGCTGCGGCTGATCTGAATCTATGTTGTTTGCAAAAGCCTTTAAATGTATCCAGAATGGAATGGGTTAAGAGGAAGGGATCAAAATTGAAATTATGATTATTGCCGTATATTGTCATTTTTAATAATATTTCCTTAAGATTGTAAGAAATGGTTTGAAGATTTCCACAAATGAACTGGTTTTTATATGAAATTATATGTAAATGATCTATCTTTAATGAGTTTTACTTACACAAATCTGTGTAGGCCTCTACATCATAATACCAATGTACCACTTAGTAACAATAATTAACGACTCGCATAAATTAAAATATGAAATACTACATAGCGTTGCTGAATATTTATTTAATTATTTACAATTTCTAGTTACAGGAGAACAATAAACCAGCATTATCTTGTGCGTTTCTTATAAATAAATCAACATAGCCATGCATTTTCCTGGCTCTTGCATACTTTCTTTGACCCATCATAGCAAGCAATTAGTGGTTTCCACCCAAGAATATTCATTTATTTTCCCAGGAACTATATTTTTGAGACAAGAGTTAGTTAAATGTTCTGTTTTGTTTCTTTTTTCAAGTGCTAAGAAATGATAGCCAGAATACAGCAAAACATATAAATTCTCCCAGACTTTTGACCTCCATTATACAGAAGGGGGTGACCTCTGATGGATAGTGTATCTGTAAATCTAGGTAAAACACAACTTCTGCAGCCAGAGGTAATATGCTCTAACGCGAAGGCTCCCCATGGGGAAATCTAAATTAAGAGAACTGGCTGGAAAAAAATATTTTAAAAGGTTTTTCAAAGAGACAAAAGCAGGAATGTTTTTGAAAATAAGGTTCTTGAGGGGGACAACTGATTAAAAACGTTTGATAATATTAATAGCATTTAATGGAAAGTATAATATATAGTATGCACTAAGGTAACTCTTTCACCCGTTTTCTTCTGTGTTGTTGATACCTACATGAACATAAGGTGCGTAGTTAGCCCTTTTAAATTTGTAGGTCCGACTAATAAATTGAGCACCGATGGTACTGGGGGTGGGTGCTGGAGGGGTCTGGTGTTAACATTTTGAATTGCTAGAACGTTGTTGGTGCATTCTGTCACATTTTAACCCATTCAACACCAAGTAACTCACATGGACTGGTCCATGATATTCTTAAACCAATAAATGAATCAGAAAATCACATTTGGACATGTTTTTGGTAATTATGTCTAAAAATAGTCATATCACTGGCAAAAAGTGCAGATCCTGATGAGACGGCTCGTCATGAGCCGGCTCATCTGGATCTACACTTTTTGTAAGCCTATTTAGAGGTCTGTGGTGTTGAAAGGGTTAATGTACGTTTTAGACGATACCAAATTGAGTCTAAGATTGCTATGCGCAGAGTTGAAATGTCACTATTATATGATTGTGTTGTGAGATATGTGACCCCGCTGGTTTTATATTTTCTATACTATACAGACATTTTATTATTCAATTTTTGCCTATTTGAATTTTCATTGTCTATGACAATCTGCAGGCCCGGGCCTTCAGTGCCTTATAGGAGCTACGCCAATGTACATGTGAATGTTTCATTTCCTCTAATTATTTTAACACATGTTATATCTACCGGTGCATGGATTTTTCATTTTATGCAATAGTAATATTCAATGAAAAAATAAGCAAAATAACAAGTTTCTTCATTACATTTCTATAAATGTAAATTTATGTTTAGATAAAAGCTTCTATATAAATATGAATGTGTGTTTAGATAAAAATTAAGCTGCTATAAATATAAATGTGTGTTTAGATAAAAGCTTCTATATAAATATGAATGAGTGTTTAGATAAAAATTAAGCTGCTATAAATATGAATGTGTGTTTAGATAAAAATTAAGCTGCTAGAAATATGAATGTTTGTTTAGATAAAAATCAAGCTGCTATAAATATGAATGTGTGTTTAGATAAAAGCTTCTATATAAATATGAATGTGTGTTTAGATAAAAATTAAGCTGCTAGAAATATGAATGTGTGTTTAGATAAAAATTAAGCTGCTATAAATATGAATGTGTGTTTAGATAACATTTAAGCTGCTATAAATGTGAATGTGTGTTTAGATAAAAATTAAGCTGCTAAAAATGTGAATGTGTGTTTAGATAAAAATTAAGCTGCTATAAACATGAATGTGTGTTTAGATAAAAATTAAGCTGCTATAAATGTGAATGTGTGTTTAGATAAAAATTAAGCTGCTATAAATGTGAATGTGTGTTTAGATAAAAATTAAGCTGCTATAAATATGAATGTGTGTTTAGATAAAAATTAAGCTGCTATAAATGTGAATGTGTGTTTAGATAAAAATTAAGCTGCTAAAAATATAATTTTACTTATGGATAAGAACAAATTTCATATGAACTTAACTTAGCTTAACTTAGCTTAACTTAACTTAACTTAACTTAGCAATGTGCTCGTCCATGTTCTGTTATCTCATGCATTTCTCCTTACACACACACCACCGTCCTTTATGATGGATGCGTTATAAGGTCTGTAGCCGGTATTGGGCCCTTAGGCAAGCACTTAAATTCCACATTGCCTCTTCTCTCTCCCTCATGGCGATGGATTCCACGAGGAATGAGATCTCGAGAGTGATTAAGCTAAATTAATGTTGTAACATCTTGTTTTGCAATCAAAATTTGTATAAACTAAATTTTACGGTCTCCATTACAAGCTTAGTTTTTATGTAGACTGTGTTCCCAAAGTGTAACAAACAATACATTAAAGGGAGAAACAATAAATAGAATGATCATAAAATAGGGAGAAACAATAATAGAATGATTATAAAATAGGGAGATACAGTAAATAGAATGATTATAAAATAGGGAGATACAATAATAGAATGATTATAAAATAGGGAGAAACAATAAATAGAATGATCATAAAATAGGGAGAAACAATAAATAGAATGATTATAAAATAGGGAGAAACAATAAATAGAATGATCATAAAATAGGGAGATACAATAAATAGAATGATTATAAAATAGGGAGAAACAATAAATAGAATGATTATAAAATAGGGAGAAACAATAAATAGAATGATCATAAAATAGGAAGAAACAATAAATAGAGAATGATTATAAAATAGGGAGAAACAATAAATAGAATGATCATAAAATAGGAAGAAACAATAAATAGAGAATGATTATAAAATAGGGAGCTACAATAAATAGAATGATTATAAAATAGGGAGAAACAATAAATAGAATGATTATAAAATAGGGAGAAACAATAAATAGAATGATCATAAAATAGGGAGAAACAATAAATAGAATGATTATAACATAGGGAGATACAATAAATAGAATGATTATAAAATAGGGAGATACAATAAATAGAATGATTATAACATAGGGAGATACAATAAATAGAATGATTATAACATAGGGAGATACAATAAATAGAATGATTATAACATAGGGAGATACAATAAATAGAATGATTATAAAATAGGGAGAAACAATAAATAGAATGAGTTGAAGCTCTAGCTATTTGTTCAAATACTGTTATTTATGAGTAGCAAAATATATTTGTTTTTAGATTTATCAAACAAAATGAATCTTGTGTATTTAGGTTGTGTGTTTCCTGTTTAGGTTGTGCGTTTCCTACGGTAACCATGCATTATGCATGTTGAAATGTATCAGAATAACTTGTTTCCACTAAATGCATACAATTTACATTTACAAATCATGTGTCCATTTTCATACACTACTGCTTTTTTATAACTGAGAGATATTTTGCATGCAGCATTTACTTAGATACAAATATAATCTAGTTTATATGCTAAAAGACAAGGCTACCCAAATGTTACTTCATATACCGCTTGCAAACTTTTCATTGTTTTCAGATGCCTTTATTAAATGAACACAAATAAAATAGGGTTACACTCAGAGATAATTTGCATGTTCTATTGATAAACTTTGAAATTTGCATTGAAAACTGTTTCTAACATTCAATCAGTGGTGCCTAGAAATTGAAACTTTTCTTAGAAAGTAATTGATACGTGTCACTTCAAGACCCTGGTGTCATAGCAATGAGCTTTGATCTTGCTCAAATGAAGATCCATTACTGGATTTCAATTTACATTGTTTCAAAAAAAATCTCTGAAATGACTCTTAGTATTGACAATAGTTCTCTTTTGAAAGCCAAATACAGACCCTAGATTGGTAAGACACATGAACACATTCATATGATGATAAAAAACTTTCAAAAACCATTTCCACTAATACCACTAATACCAGACCAGAAACTACAGTACATGTCTCTCTGCCTCTCTCCAATGGTTGTTTACACGAAAGTGTTTAAATTTTCAGTGTATTGATTTGCCGGCAGCTTGCTGAGGAGCCTCTCGGTTTTAATTTGGTTGGAAATATACTCGTTATTGGCTCAAGTCAGGGCACAGCATGCACTTATTATGTAAGATCTGGCCATTGGCTTGTTAAAACCAATCTTCCTCATATTGATCTTGCGCGCAATGACTAATGATTCAAGGCTGCAAAACGAGCGTGTTAAAAAAATAACATGGGTAACAATAACATGTCCAAGATCGTAATTACTGTACAGGGGTACTTTAGCTCATCTTTTTGCTGTTGTCTATAGCAACCGTAATTACTGTACAGGGGTACTTTAGCTCATCTTTTTGCTGTTGTCTATAGCAACCGTAATTACTGTACAGGGGTACTTTAGCTCATCTTTTTGCTGTTGTCTATAGCAACCGTAATTACTGTACAGGGGTACTTTAGCTCATCTTTTTGCTGTTGTCTATAGCAACCGTAATTACTGTACAGGGGTACTTTAGCTCATCTTTTTGCTGTTGTCTATAGCAACCGTAATTACTGTACAGGGGTACTTTAGCTCATCTTTTTGCTGTTGTCTATAGCAACCGTAATTACTGTACAGGGGTACTTTAGCTCATCTTTTTGCTGTTGTCTATAGCAACCGTAATTACTGTACAGGGGTACTTTAGCTCATCTTTTTGCTGTTGTCTATAGCAACCGTAATTACTGTACAGGGGTACTTTAGCTCATCTTTTTGCTGTTGTCTATAGCAACCGTAATTACTGTACAGGGGTACTTTAGCTCATCTTTTTGCTGTTGTCTATAGCAACCGTAATTAATTATTCTACTCGTTAGAGGTTTTATTTAGAACACAACTGCAAGGTCGTTCGTTCTTGAAGGGTTTGTACTAGGGTACAATCTGCAAGGTCGTTCGTTCTTGAAGGGTTTGTACTAGGGTACAATCTGCAAGGTTGTTCGTTCTTGAAGGGTTTGTACTAGGGTACAATCTGCAAGGTTGTTTGTTCTGTAAGGAAGGGTTTGTACTAGGGTACAATCTGCAAGGTTGTTCGTTCTTGAAGGAAAGGTTTGTACTAGGGTACAATCTGCAAGGTTGTTTGTTCTGTAAGGATGGGTTTGTACCAGGGTACAATCTGCAAGGTTGTTCGTTTGAAGGGTTTGTACTAGGGTACAATCTGCAAGGTTGTTTGTTCTGTAAGGAAGGGTTTGTACTAGGGTACAATCTGCAAGGTTGTTTGTTCTGTAAGGAAGGGTTTGTACTAGGGTACAATCTGCAAGGTTGTTCGTTCTTGAAGGGTTTGTACTAGGGTACAATCTGCAAGGTTGTTCATTCTGGAAGGAAGGGTTTGTACTAGGGTACAATCTGCAAGGTTGTTCGTTCTTGAAGGGTTTGTACTAGAGTACAATCTGCAAGGTTGTTCGTTCTGGAAGGAAGGGTTTGTACTAGGGTACAATCTGCAAGGTTGTTCGTTCTGTAAGGAAGGGTTTGTACTAGGGTACAATCTGCAAGGTTGTTCGTTCTGTAAGGAAGGGTTTGTACTAGGGTACAATCTGCAAGGTTGTTCATTCTGTAAGGATGGGTTTGTACTAGGGTACAATCTGCAAGGTTGTTCGTTCTGTAAGGAAGGGTTTGTACTAGGGTACAATCTGCAAGGTTGTTCATTCTGTAAGGATGGGTTTGTACTAGGGTACAATCTGCAAGGTTGTTCGTTCTGTAAGGAAGGGTTTGTACTAGGGTACAATCTGCAAGGTTGTTCGTTCTGTAAGGATGGGTTTGTACTAGGGTACAATCTGCAAGGTTGTTCGTTCTGTAAGGAAGGGTTTGTACTAGGGTACAATCTGCAAGGTTGTTCATTCTGTAAGGATGGGTTTGTACCAGGGTACAATCTGCAAGGTTGTTCGTTCTGTAAGGATGGGTTTGTACCAGGGTACAATCTGCAAGGTTGTTCGTTCTGTAAGGAAGGGTTTGTACTAGGGTACAATCTGCAAGGTTGTTCGTTCTGTAAGGAAGGGTTTGTACTAGGGTACAATCTGCAAGGTCGTTCGTTCTTGAAGGGTTTGTACCAGGGTACAATCTGCAAGGTTGTTCGTTCTGTAAGGAAGGGTTTGTACTAGGATACAATCTGCAAAGTTGTTCGTTCTGTAAGGAAGGGTTTGTACTAGGGTACAATCTGCAAGGTTGTTCGTTCTGTAAGGAAGGGTTTGTACTAGGGTACAATCTGCAAGGTTGTTCATTCTGGCAGGATGTGTTTGTACTAAGGTACATGTTATTCATGACTGAAATTCTTCATAGCAAGCAGTTCATGATAAACATGATGCTAACCCATGCTGGTCCATGTGTTATGTTTAGAGCAAAAGTAGTTTTCCACATAGTTACTTGCTGGCTTGTGGTAGTTCGATGCTTCTACCCGGGTGTCCGTCCGTGTCAGCATTACTGCATGAAGGGGCACCCAGGGTTTAACACCAGCTTAAACACCAAAAAGAAACGAAACAACATCAAATATATTTCTGGCTTTAATGATATTAACCATGTTGTTGTTGATACTAAAGCTGACTTTGATGCTGCAATTGTGGAAATTTACCTCAGTTAGGTAGTGTGAAGATACATTGTATTTTGTATTACTGTGAAATCTCTCTAAACTGAATGGCCACTGGACAAGAGGTGAAGTTTGGTTGGGGGGGTTCATAGTGGGATAGATTTCTCTTAGATTAACAACTATGCGATGCTTAGAAGGGGCTAAAACATGTTTATAGTGTGGCAGATGGTAAACAACTTATTAATTTTAAGTGTACAATATATTCAGAAAATGGAAATAGCTAAAGTTGTAGGTTTAATGGTTTACAGGGGTAAATTACGGTTGAAACTGCACATATTTTTAATAAAATCTGTTCGGAATTCAGAAAAGAGGGGTTCCAGTTTACAGAGCGTTCTTTACAATGAACAAGAGGGAAACAATTTGGGACCAAGACATTTGTTCGGTTTAACTGTACAGTCCAAATAAAGAACTGAGAGATAACTCACATCTTTATACAACATTAGTTTAGCTTGATTGAATAATGGTTACGGTCGCTGACTTGCATACCACCATACCACTGTAACCTATCATCACTGATGGTCACGAGTTCGAGCCCCGCTCAGGCCGTGTCTCATTTATATGAAAAAGTTGGCAGTTTCTTACGGAGGTTGGTGCACCCAAGTACTGGTTAACTGCTGGAGCCTGCCCAGGAAAGGTGTTGTTAGGTAAACTGCCCGCCGGCGATATAGCCCAAAATGGTGCTGATGCAGGCGTAAAACCCGAAATATAACATAATTGATTGAATAAAATTAGTTTTAAACACTTTTTGAGACCTCATTCCTAAATCGAATCCCAGATTACCATGTGGAGAGAGAAGAAGTGACAATGTGGATTGGAATTTCTTGCCTTCGGACACCACCACCATGGTTCTGCTGGTGCTTAAACCCGCAACACCCTCGGTTACACCTGGAATGACATGTATCTGGTACAAGTTTTGGTAAAAAAACACAGAAGTTAGAAAAACCCTTCTTTTCTACCGAAGTTATAATAAATGGAATAATCTACATAAGAAATCAGTTTCTTCACCAAATAAAGTGCTCGTACGGGCATTGTGAATAATATACCAAATATCAAGCAGTCATGCATATAGAGTAATTACTTTTAAAATGTGTTCAAATTCGCTAATAAAAATTGTAACAGGCAATAACATTAGCAGTGGAAATGCACGAAGGTTAACTTGTTTGCATAGAAACACATACTTAAGTTTTTGCCAATTTTCACTTTTGCCATATATTAATAGAGCTTGTATTTCTCTGCATGGCTACTTGGATTTAAATTGATGGTGACGAACACCTGAGGCAAAATTTTGATCATCGCCCATCATGCATCACTACGTTCCATGCACATTTTAAACTAAAGTGCAGTTTTATTTTGCACCTTAGAATATTTTTTTCTCCCATCATTTTTTTGAGGAGTAGGTATTAACAGTTTTGTTAATATTTGTGTGTTTGATGATGGATCAGATCAATTAACCCATTCAACACCAAGTAACTGACATGGACTGGTCCATGATATTTTTAGACCAATAAATTAATAAGAAAATTACATTTCGACCAGTTCATTTATCAAAATGGGTAATTTTGTCCAAAAATAGTAATATTACTGGCAAAAAGTGATGAGCCGGCTTATCTGGATCTACACTTTATGTAAGCCTATTTAGAAGTATGTAGTGTTGAAAGGGTTAAACATGGATCAAGTTGCACAAGTATCAGGGGGATGGACAACTGTCCCCCCCCCATATCTCAGACTTTTCCTCCATTGTTGTATAAATGTACATGAATATTTAGTCTCCATTTGGCATCACGTGTTTGGAATTGAAGAGAGAAAACGAGGAAAGAGGTAACCATACAAGCAGATTGCTTTCTTCTCAATTCTACATGTATGTACATAATATTTATACTTGACTATGTTTATTCAAAGAAATAAATATTGTTTAAACTAAAGAAAACAAATCAATCCTGCTATAGATAACACTAGATACATGGTCTGCACAGTCATTTACCGTAAATGTAGACAAACCAGCTGAAGTTGTATTGCTGGAAAGTACTGTAATACGAAGGGTCTACTTGATTACAGCTTTGATATTACCACGCAATTGTGGAGGAGAAATCATAATAGGTATATTTGCTATGATAGGTACTAAAACAATGCATTTATTTAGTCCGTCTGTGATCACTGAAGAAATCGTAATAAGTTGTAAGATGCTCACAAAGACGAGTGAATAGCACTTGGAGATTATGATATGGAGGTATTCGACACGAGAACAACTGATTGATTTGACAGTGGTATATAGTCGATGGCAGTGGACACTTCGCAGACCGCCCTGACCGCAGCCCTTCACCAATTTATCCCCTAATTTAATTACTTCCTCGTAGAACAAACCCACATAATATATCTACAAGTTTCATCAAAATCCATGAACAACATTTCGAGTTATTCTCCACAGACAGACACGCACGCACGCACGCACGCACGCACGCACGCACGCACGCACGCACGCACAGCCAAAAACAATAACAGCTGTTTAACCCATTCAACACCAAGTAACTGACATGGACTGGTCCATGATATTTTTAGACCAATAAATTAATAACAAAATTACATTTGGATCAGTTCATTTATCAAAATGGGTAAAAAAAATTCTCTAAAAATAGTTATATTACTTGAAAAAAGTGCAGATCCTGATGAGACGGCTCGTCACGAGCCGGCTCATCTGGATCTACACTTTTTTGTAAGCCAATTTAGAGGTCTGTGGTGTTGAAAGGGTTAAGGGAGGAGTCGGGGAGGGGATAAATATGGTTTTATTCTTTAGCACGCTGTATATTCTGTTCTGTTCAGGTGTCAAATAATCCATTCATATTCCCTTGGTTCTGTTCTATTTTCAAACCTGTCGTAAGCAGCCAGCCATTGGAATCACAGAAAGTGGCTGATTAGCACAGGTGGCTGTTTAATAGAGGGTATACCATATTGGGAATCTGGAAACTGGCTGCTTAATACAGGTTGGTTGCTTAATTGAGGTGACCACTAACACAGGTTTGACTGTATTCTATTTTATCTACTCTATCATATATTCAACATACAAGCAGCCACCAAATTGTTAGTTTAAACATAGTTTATTAATTGTTAATTTAAACATATGTAGTTTATTTCAAACAATACAACATATATACAAATATACATTTTACACAAAATGTAGATACATGAATGAAAAAGGATGAGACCGGAAAGCTATAGCTTTGTTAATTTGCGTATTCATTAGTTACCCTTTATTGTGCCTCCGAGTCGATCCAGTGGAGATTGGTTACCTTGTTGTTCAAATAGCCATAACCACAACTGCAATACACTTGCATTAATATTTATGTGATCTATAGAGCTAGCATTATGCAATTGTAAACATTCAAAATAAAAGCCAGACATTCTGTATAAAGGTTTTCGTGGTGGCATGGTCCGATAATGGGGTATTTGGTACATATAGTGTGTAGGACATACACCAGTCTTGCTGCGAGGGGCGTGTTGCTTTTATAAACTCAGACACATAGGTTGGATTATGGCAGATAGGCATTTTGACCTTAGATGACCTTCATTTCCTCTGAACTGGGGCATTCTGGGACTGCACAGATGCATTTTGGGTAGTAATTGTGTCTGCTAATGTCATTCTAGAACAGATTATGTAAGTGTGGTTTTTGAGCCAAAAAATGTTGATAAGGGATAGTGTGATAAGCAGTTTCTTTGTTCAGACCACCAGTTTAGTGGTAATTCCTCACAAAATGCTTGATACAAAGTATTAACTACCAATTAACAAAATAATCTCTTCTGTTGTAAAGAAAAACAACAACACATAATCATAGGCAGGAATTCATTAGTATCTCTTGTTGATATCCTGAGGAACTATAGACTAACAATATAATATATACACTTATCAAACTAGACACACATTTTTGGGAGAAGTGAGAAAGCGTGTGATTGCATCATCTAATGGTATTATTTCATAAATTTCAACATAATAGTGTTATAATACACAATATGACCATTAAATACAATATTTGAATAGGAGTGATTTACAATGCCAGTATATCTTACTGGACAATATTTTGTCTGAAAATTGTAAACAAAAAGATTTCTACAACATTACCTAATTTCTGCATTAGACAAGATTTATTTTAGGGAGAAGTGATGTCCTCAGGGGGCATAGTCAGGGTCCCAAGGGCGACTACATCGCTCATGTCGCCATCAGACTCTAGAATGAGCCCTGATATATATATATATATATATATATCCAATGTAAATAATATTCAGTTTGTTTAATGTGTTGCGGCCAATGACTGCTGTATTATATAGGCCAGCAGCAGCTTGTTGACCTCCACATATCAGTTACTATAGTTAATGATGCATACTCTGCTCATGTATAATGTGGCTTACTTACTGAAACATAATGTTAAATATTTACAGTGAAACCTGTGTTAGTGGTCACCTGAATTAAGCAGACAACCTGTATTAAGCAGCCAGTTTAATGTTAAATATTTACAGTGAAACCTGTGTTAGTGGTCACCTGAATTACCGGTAAGCAGACAACCTGTATTAAGCAGCCAGTTTAATGTTAAATATTTACAGTGAAACCTGTGTTAGTGGTCACCTGAATTACCGGTAAGCAGACAACCTGTATTAAGCAGCCAGTTTAATGTTAAATATTTACAGTGAAACCTGTGTTAGTGGTCACCTGAATTACCGGTAAGCAGACAACCTGTATTAAGCAGCCAGTTTAATGTTAAATATTTACAGTCAAACCTGTGTTAGTGGTCACCTGAATTAAGCAGACAACCTGTATTAAGCAGCCAGTTTCCAGATTCCCAATATGTTGTTTTATTATACATTAGCCCTATTGCAACGATATGTGCTAAGCAGCCATTTTCCAGATTCCCAATATGTTGTTTTATTATACATTAGCCCTATTGCAACGATATGTGCTAAGCAGCCATTTTCTGCGATTCCCCTTGGCAGACTGCTTATTGTGTTTTACGTTTATTTATCGTCGCTACCGGTTGCCCATATGAGCGACGCCTCCTGAAGAGATTAGTCATTTTAGATTTTGGAGGATAGTGCAATGATACAGACAGAGACCGATTCCAGAGTGCTTACGGCAGGTTCGACTGTATACAGAGGTGGGTGGGGGCAGACAGGGGTGGGTGGGGATATACAGGGGTGGGTGGGGGCAGTCTAGTGGGCCGAATATTGCAAGAAGTTTCTAAAGTCATTCTATTTTTTAAAATGATGCCTGTTCAACTACATATCTCTGTATTTTGATTTGCAGAAATATATCGACTACAATTTCTGCATTAGACAATTACATTCTTGGACCGTTTAGGTAAAATAAAAACGCTTGCTTAGATAATTCTAGAAAACACTACTGTCATTGCAAGATTCCAAATTTTGTATGTTATTATATATGGTTTAAACAGTATTTATTCCAATAAATGTACATGTATAACACAAACAATGTTACAAATTACATAAATTGTGAATGGTTTGGATTGGAAAACAAGTTGTCAGAAAACTTATATTAATTCCTCTCCAATGGAAATGTACATATTAAATATTTGCAATGTTAAATTTATATTTAATTACAGATATCTTATGCTGTTAACCCTTTCAACACCACAGACCTCTAAATTGGCTTACAAACAAGTGTAGATCCAGATGAGCCGGCTCGTGACGAGCCGTCTCATCAGGATCTGCACTTTTTTCAAGTAATACAACTATTTTTAGAATTTTTTTACCCATTTTGATAAATGAACTGATCCAAATGTAATTTTGTTATTAATTTATTGGTCTAAAAATATCATGGACCAGTCCATGTCAGTTACTTGGTGTTGAATGGGTTAATTGTAAGGTTACTAATTAATGACGGGATTGATGATCTGGCTGTGATGTTTTTTTCAAATTGTTATGTCATGTAGCTAGGTTGGTTGACTGTAGGGTCCACCTCCATGGTCGAGTGGTTAAGGTCACTGACTTGTATACCACTGTAACCTATCATCACTGATGGTCACGGGTTCGAGCCCCGCTCAGGCCGTATCTCATTTATATGAAAAAGTTGGCAGTTTCTTACCGAGGTTGGTGCACCCAAGTACTGGTTAACCGCTGGAGCCTGCCCAGGAAAGGTGTTGTTAGGTAAACTGCCCGCCTGCTATATAGCCCGAAATGGTGCTGATGAAGGCGTAAAACCAGAAATATAAATATAAATTGGTTGACAGTAGTACATGTATAATTAGAGAAAATAGCGGGTAATAATTCACTACATCCAGGGTGGATAGTGTGTGTGTTTTATGTTTATTTATTGTCGCTACCGGTTGCCCATATGAGCGACGCCTTCTGAAGAGATTAGACATTTTAGATGTTTTGGAGGATAGTACAATGATACAGACAGAGACCCATTCCTGAGTCTCCTCTGGTTCTTTTACGTGCATGGTGTACAGCACCGACACAAGACCTCAGTTTAAAGTCCCATCTGAAAGACTGTTCATTTTATTAGGGTCAGACCGGGGATCAAACCTGTGATCCCTGGATTACCAGCCCAGCGTGTTACCACTGGATTACAAATCCGTTGGGTGGATATGTTTAACAATGATTGATTGCTATATCTCAGGTTGACAGTGGTGTGACAATGATAGACTGCTATATCTCAGGTTGACAGTGGATAACAATGATGGACTGCTATATCTCAGGTTGACAGTGGTGTGACAATGATGGACTGCTATATCTCAGGTTGACAGTGGATAACAATGATTGACTGCTATATCTCAGGTTGACAGTGGTGTGACAATGATAGACTGCTATATCTCAGGTTGACAGTGGTGTGACAATGATAGACTGCTATATCTCAGGTTAACAGTGGATAACAATGATGGAATGCTATATCTCAGGTTGACAGTTGTGTGACAATGATTGACTGCTATATCTCAGGTTGACAGTGGATAACAATGATGGACTGCTATATCTCAGGTTGACAGTGGTGTGACAATGATAGACTGCTATATCTCAGGTTGACAGTGGTGTGACAATGATAGACTGCTATATCTCAGGTTGACAGTGGTGTGACAATGATAGACTGCTATATCTCAGGTTGACAGTGGTGTGACAATGATGGACTGCTATATCTCAGGTTGACAGTGGGTGACAATGATTGACTGCTATATCTCAGGTTGACAGTGGATAACAATGATGGACTGCTATATCTCAGGTTGACAGTGGTGTGACAATGATGGACTGCTATATCTCAGGTTGACAGTAGTGTGACAATGATTGACTGCTATATCTCAGGTTGACAGTGGATAACAATGATGGACTGCTATATCTCAGGTTGACAGTGGTGTGACAATGATGGACTGCTATATCTCAGGTTGACAGTAGTGTGACAATGATTGACTGCTATATCTCAGGTTGACAGTGGATAACAATGATGGACTGCTATATCTCAGGTTGACAGTGGTGTGACAATGATGGACTGCTATATCTCAGGTTGACAGTAGTGTGACAATGATTGACTGCTATATCTCAGGTTGACAGTGGATAACAATGATGGACTGCTATATCTCAGGTTGACAGTGGTGTGACAATGATGGACTGCTATATCTCAGGTTGACAGTAGTGTGACAATGATTGACTGCTATATCTCAGGTTGACAATGGATAACAATGATTGACTGCTATATCTCAGGTTGACAGTGCATAACAATGATTGACTGCTATATCTCAGGTTGACAGTGGATAACAATGATTGACTGCTATATCTCAGGTTGACAGTGGATAACAATGATGGACTGCTATATCTCAGGTTGACAGTGGTGTGACAATGATTGACTGCTATATCTCAGGTTGACAGTGGTGTGACAATGATTGACTGCTATATCTCAGGTTGACAGTGGTGTGACAATGTTTGACTGCTATATCTCAGGTTGACAGTGGTGTGACAATGATTGACTGCTATATCTCAGGTTGACAGTGGATAACAATGATTGACTGCTATATCTCAGGTTGACAGTGGATAACAATGCTGGACTGCTATATCTCAGGTTGACAGTGGTGTGACAATGATTGACTGCTATATCTCAGGTTGACAGTGGTGTGACAATGATTGACTGCTATATCTCAGGTTGACAGTGGTGTGACAATGATTGACTGCTATATCTCAGGTTGACAGTGGATAACAATGATTGACTGCTATATCTCACGTTGACAGTGGATAACAATGCTGGACTGCTATATCTCAGGTTGACAGTGGTGTGACAATGATTGACTGCTATATCTCAGGTTGACAGTGGATACCAATGATGGACTGCTATATCTCAGGTTGACAGTGGTGTGACAATGATGGACTGCTATATCTTGTTTTCAGTTACGATTAAAAAAAAAAATATATTATTGAATTGTCGTCTGCTATAAATATTTGGACTATTTATAGCCTTTATTTTACCCAGCATGCACAGAGTTAACAATGATGGCTTATCTCGGTACAAGTAGGGAACACAATAATTGACTGGTAGCACTCATTCCTGTCACTACTGTTTTGAGTGCATTTTCTTTCCTCACCTGGTATTGATCTGTATCTCAGCCTTTATTAGAAATAAGACACAATACCTGGTCATAAAATATTGACCAGTGCTGATCAATATATACTGCTTGGTGATGTGGAAACTTGTGTTTGGTCATCTAAGGATAACAATTAACCTTGACCTTACTGCTTTTATCCATGCTGTATAAATACTCAGCTAGAAGCTGTGAACAGCCGGATCTGTAGTCCAGTCGTAACACACTGGACTGGTAATCCAGGGATGGCAGGTTCGGTTCGATCTTTCAGACGTGTTTTCTTCCGTAAGCTTAGCTGATCTGAGCGGTTAACCAGTACTAAGCAATGTGTGTTAGGCACCTTGTTGCTCAAGGACACTACATACTTGCCCTGACCGAGTATGAAACCGAGGACCCCTCAAATTCCAAATCCGACACTCTTAAGCACTGGACCACTTACTGACAGAGTCAGGGTAGATTTTAATCCCACTGAGTATCAATGGTATTTTGTTGTCTGGCCTGGCCCTTTTTACTGAACATGTATTTTATGGAACAGAATAATTATGATGTATGAGCTGTATGTATTATATAGATATACAGTCAAACCTGTGCTAGTGGTCACCTCTATTAAGCAGGCAAACTGTATTAAGCATCCAGTCTCCAGATTACCAATATGCTGTTTTATTATACATTTGACCTCTATTAAGCAGCCACCTGTGCTAAGCAGCCATTTTCTGTGATTCCATTTTGCTGGCTGCTTAAGATAGGTTTGACTGTATTGTTATGTATTGGATCCCATTACATTGGTATAAATGTTTTGTATTCGAATCACATTACAGATACAGGCGGATTTGTAGTCCAGTGGTTAACACGGTAGACTGGTAATCCAGGGATCACAGGTTCGATCCCCCGTCTGACCCTAATAAAATTAACAGTCTTTCAAAACCGAGGTCTCGTGTCGGTGCTGTACATCATGCACGTTAAATAACCAGAGGAGACTCTGGAATGGGTCTCTGTCTGTATCATTGCACTGACTCCAAAAATCTAAACTGACTAATCTCTTCAGGAGGCGTCGCTCATATGGGCAACCGGTAGCGACGATAAATAAACGTAAAACACACACATACACATTACAGATTTTGTCGCTATTTAACTCTTATTTTCACTGCTAGCATTCAAAGAGTTAGTTTATACACATTTATTTTAGCCCCATTGCGAAATAAGTTATTTCAACTTATATAAATCACTCTCGAGACCTCATTCCTGATGGAATCCATCGCCACGAGGGAGAGAGAAGAGGCAACGTGGAATTTAAATGCCTTGCTTGCCTAAGGGCACAATCGTAACGGCTCCAGTGGGGCTCGAACTCCAGACCTTTCGCACCTGAAGCGAACGCTGCGCTATCACGAATTCAAAGAGTTAAACAGATCATCAGCAAGTAACTCCTGTAAGCTGGTCAACTCCTGTAAGCTGGACAACTCCTGTAAGCTGGTCAACTTCTGTAAGCTGGTCAACCCCTGTAAGCTGGTCAACTCCTGTAAGCTGGACAACTCCTGTAAGCTGGTCAACTCCTGTAAGCTGGTCAACTCCTGTAAGCTGGACAACTTCTGTAAGCTGGTCAACTCCTGTAAGCTGGTCAACACTTGCTCTTTCTCTAGTATGGTTGATGGTCATGCAGGTGTCAAGTAGTTGTACTGTGTTTGATAGTTCCTTTAGCTTTCTACCGGCTACCACAGGTATATCAAGTAGGTGCACCGGTAACCATTCTCAGGTAAATGAGAATAGCCATGTCTGTTTTATCTATTGTGGACAGTTAGTTGAGCGGTCATTCCCCCTGCTTCAGGTCACTGACCAGCGGCCATATCAACTGTGGTTGGCAGGTAGCCATAAGCGGGGAGTATTATTAACAGGTAATTTCACCCAATAAATTACCAGTTATAAAGTTGTGAATATTAAAATGACCACAGATGGTATTGATAAATATATATGAATATGATAGCTATATATTAGAACATTTATGTTCATGTACATATATGATTTTTCAGATTTATGGTGTATAAAATTATTATTATTTACATACATTTAATATGTATTAGATTTTATATTAAGGATTTTTTTAATGTTGAGATAATCTAAGTGTATGCATTTATGGCAAATCTTAGTTTTGCAAGGGGCTCTTAAGGTTAAAATAGTGAAGAGGTAACCAAGGAGGCTGCCCAATTAGCGCAGTTGTTAGCACGCTCGCTTCTCACCAATGCAACCCAGTTTGATCCTCGGACCGGGTAGTATGCAAGATGGCACGGTGATCGCCAGATCGGACAGGTTGGTTTTCTCCGGGTACTCCGGTTTCCTCCCACACGAATGACCACATTTACGCTTTCATCCGCGCCAACGAGTGTGATTAATATAAGTTGTTAGAACTTGCTTCGCAATCGTAAAAGAAATAGTTTAAAACTCGAGGAGGAGTCAATAGGGAAACCTATATCATATCCACTAGTTCTGTCAATTGTGCAATTATATACTCAATTATATAATGTATATTATACAATATGCAATAAAGCAATTATATAATGTATATTATACAATATGCAATAAAGCAATTATATAATGTATATTATACAATATGCAATAAAGCAATTATATAATGTATATTATACAATATGCAATAAAGCAATTATATAATGTATATTATACAATATGCAATAAAGCAATTATATAATGTATATTATACAATATGCAATAAAGCAATTATATAATGTATATTATACAATATGCAATAAAGCAATTATATAATGTATATTATACAATATGCAATAAAGCAATTATATAATGTAATGGAGGTGGCCATTACAGACTGGTTGATTATATAATGTAATGGAGGTGGCCGTTACAGACAGGTTGATTATATAATGTAATGGAGGTGGCCGTTACAGACAGGTTGATTATATAATGTAATGGAGGTGGCCGTTACAGACAGGTTTCACGGTATATCATGCAGTTGTTAATGTTCTGTTTAGTTCATACAAATTTATTTTAGCTCGATTGCAAAACAAGTTCTTTCAACTTATATTAATCACTCTCGAGACCTCATTCCTGATGGAATCCATCGCCACGAGGGAGAGAGAAGAGGCAATGTGGAATATAAATACCTTGCCAATTATAACGGCTCCAACGGGCTCGAACTCCTGGCCTTTCGCACATGAAGCGACCGCGCTTCCACTGCACTATCACGACTTCCACAATATTCTGTTTGCTAAACAAGAATGATGTACAGAACACGGCAGGAGGAGCATTCTGGGCATTTATAGGACATAATTATAATCCCTTCTCTTTGTCCGACCGAGTACAGCAAATATAACCAGGACCAATTCTGGACAAAGTTTGCATCAGAATCCAGCAATTTATTTAATACAGCCTTGGATGTTGTATAAATTACCTGAAATGGACAAGTACATGTATATTAATATAAAACCGTTTAAGGGCATTCTGGTAAAATGTCCACTACGTTTGATCTTTATTTCCTGTTAATATGTGTATATGAATAACTGCAGGATATTATTGGGGGGGGGGGAGAGAAGATCATTGGGTTATGTATTCATGCATTATAATTGTATGAGATGGTGATAATGGTGTTTTTTTAGAGATTTTGACATATTTTATGACAAATGATTATTTTGCTAGTGTTTTATAAATTTATATGCTTTACAATGAATGATCTTTGAACATATTTTAATGATGTAGATTTTACATGTTTAGACAACGGTTTTTTTAATGGTACTATAATAATTTAATGGGTTTAAACTTTGACATGTTTCATTACATCCTTTGTTTTAATGGGTTTAAACGTTGACATGTTTCATTGCATCCTTTGTTTTAATGGGTTTAAAATTTGACATGTTACATTGTAACCTTTGTTTTAATGGGTTTATATTTTGACAATGGTTGCATTACATCCTTTGTTTTAATGGGTTTATATTTTGATATATTTCATTGCATCCTTTGTTTTAATGAGTTTATATTTTGACAATGGTTGCATTGCATCCTTTGTTTTAATGGGTTTATATATTGATATGTTTCATTACATCCTTTGTTTTAATGGGTTTAAACTTTGACATGTTTCATTGCATCCTTTGTTTTAATGGGTTTATATATTGACATGTTTCATTACATTCTTTGTTTTAATGGGTTATATTTTGACAATGGTTGCATTGCATCCTTTGTTTTAATGTTTATATATTGACATGTTTCATTGCATCCTTTGTTTTAATAGGTTTATATATTGACATGTTTCATTACATTCTTTGTTTTAATGGGTTTATATTTTGACATGTTTCATTACATCCTTTGTTTTAATGGGTTTATATATTGACATGTTTCATTGCATCCTTTGTTTTAATAGGTTTATATATTGACATGTTTCATTACATTCTTTGTTTTAATGGGTTTATATTTTGACATGTTTCATTACATCCTTTGTTTTAATGGGTTTATATATTGACATGTTTCATTGCATCCTTTGTTTTAATAGGTTTATATATTGACATGTTTCATTACATTCTTTGTTTTAATGGGTTTATATTTTGACATGTTTCATTACATCCTTTGTTTTAATGGGTTTATATATTGACATGTTTCATTGCATCCTTTGTTTTAATAGGTTTATATATTGACATGTTTCATTACATTCTTTGTTTTAATGGGTTTATATTTTGACATGTTTCATTACATCCTTTGTTTTAATGGGTTTATATTTCGACATTGTTTAATGGTATATATTTTGACAAGTTTTATAACACGGGTTGACCATGTTTTAATGATATTGATATGGTTACATTTCATGACAACCATTGACCACGTTTGAATTGTATAGATTTTGACATGTTTAATAGCAAAATCATCGACCCGATTTTAATGCTTTTCTCTGACTGAAAACGTTTTTTGTATTGCTTGGAGTATTATGTTTGTTCATGAGTTATATATACACTTCTATACCATACTGTATACCCCCGTTTAAACGCCCCTCCCTAATAAACGCCCCCCCCCATTTTGAAGCAAATCAAAATAATCCTCACCTCAGTGCCCGTTGCTATCATAGTCTGTACTGCTAGAAACACAGTGGTCTGTGTCATTGTCAAGAGGTATGAAGAAAGGGGGGTGTTTAAAGGAGTCCCAGACATGCTTTGCATATAATTTGTCGCAAATTTCATCGCCCCCGGGGGCGTTTAAACGGGGGTATACGGTATGTAGGAATATTCTTTGTTAGTTATTTTGCTACAGATTGACCACTATTTAGTTCTGTTCTCATGTTACCACTAAAAGGTTAAAGAATTTACTAAACTGTTAATATTTGTTCTTTGTTAACAAATTCAATAATCTTTCCACCCATACAAAATATACATAGATGAGAGTTCAAAACTGTCCCGAGTATAATTCTTTGGGAACCAGTCACCTACTGTTCAGTGATCAAATGAACAAATTACATATTTTGTTACACAGAACACACAAGAGATCTATGTAACATTATATTTTAAACACATAATTGACTAAAATTGACCATATGGGTAGACAAATATATATCACATTTCCAGAAGAGCATTTGGGTATTTGTAGTTCAGCAGTATTTGTTTGTTGTCCAGGCCTATGACCTCTTCATTTACACTGACCTCTTCATTTATATGTATTTTATGGTCAGTTTTATCGAAATATCAAATATCGTATTTTATGTGGGGACCGTTTTAAGATTGTTAATGAGTGTGCACTCGTGGTGGCAATAAAATTAACCAAAACTGTTAAACCCATAAAATGCTGAATAAATTGGAAGGAATGTGCAAACAACATAGATCCAGATCAGCTGTGGCATAATGCCACATCTGATCAGGATCTACGTTGTTTGCTATTCAGTCAAGTGTTTTAGTTCCACTATCCGAATAGCGAACACAGCATTCAAAGAGCCTGATCTTTGCTGTCTGATAGCTGCTGTGCTGTTTGCAAAAACAACATTATTCGTTATTAGCAGGCTACAGGGGGATCAAACCTGGGATCCCTGGAATACCATTCCAGCATGTTACTGGACTACAGATCCGCTATTAGTGGCATCAATATGAACCATGATCTATGTTATACACTTGGCAAAACACTTTGAAGGTGACTGCATCATTTAGTTTTTTTATCCCTGCCTATGTTATGTATGCTATGGTTAGAGGAGTCCTATGTTATGTAGGCTATGGTTAGAGGAGTCCTATGTTATGTAGGCTATGGTTAGAGGAGTCATATGTTATGTATGCTATGGTTAGAGGAGTCATATGTTATGTATGCTATGGTTAGAGGAGTCCTATGTAATGTAGGCTATGGTTAGAGGAGTCCTATGTTATGTAGGCTACGGTTAGAGGAGTCCTATGTTATGTAGGCTATGGTTAGAGGAGTCCTATGTTATGTAGGCTATGGTTAGAGGAGTCCTATGTTATGTAGGCTACGGTTAGAGGAGTCCTATGTAATGTAGGCTATGGTTAGAGGAGTCCTATGTTAGGTAGGCTATGGTTAGAGGAGTCCTATGTAATGTAGGCTATGGTTAGAGGAGTCCTATGTAATGTAGGCTATGGTTAGAGGAGTCCTATGTTATGTAGACTACGGTTAGAGGAGTCCTATGTAATGTAGATTATGGTTAGAGGAGTCCTATGTTATGTAGGCTATGGTTAGAGGAGTGTTATGTTATGTAGGCTATGGTTAGAGGAGTCCTATGTTATGTAGGCTATAGTTAGAGGAGTCCTATGTTATGTAGGCTATGGTTAGAGGAGTCCTATGGTATGTAGGCTATAGTTAGAGGAGTCCTATGATAGGTAGGCTATGGTTAGAGGAGTCCTATGTAATGTAGGCTATGGTTAGAGGAGTCCTATGTAATGTAGGCTACGGTTAGAGGAGTCCTATGGTATGTAGGCTATGGTTAGAGGAGTCCTATGTAATGTAGGCTATGGTTAGAGGAGTCCTATGTAATGTAGGCTATGGTTAGAGGAGTCCTATGTAATGTAGGCTACGGTTAGAGGAGTCCTATGGTATGTAGGCTATGGTTAGAGGAGTCCTATGTAATGTAGGTTATGGTTAGAGGAGTCCTATATTATGTAGGCTATGGTTAGAGGAGTGTTATGTAGGCTATGGTTAGAGGAGTCCTATGTTATGTAGGCTATGGTTAGAGGAGTCCTATGTTATGTAGGCTATGGTTAGAGGAGTCCTATGTTATGTAGGCTATGGTTAGAGGAGTCCTATGTTATGTAGGCTATGGTTAGAGGAGTCCTATGGTATGTAGGCTATGGTTAGAGGAGTCCTATGTTAGGTAGGCTATGGTTAGAGGAGTCCTATGGTATGTAGGCTATGGTTAGAGGAGTCCTATGTTATGTAGGCTATGGTTAGAGGAGTCCTATGGTATGTAGGCTATGGTTAGAGGAGTCCTATGTTAGGTAGGCTACGGTTAGAGGAGTCCTATGTAATGTAGGCTATGGTTAGAGGAGTCCTATGTAATGTAGACTATGGTTAGAGGATTCCTATGTAATGTAGGCTATAGTTAGAGGAGTCCTATGTTATGTAGGCTATGATTAGAGGAGTGTTATGTAATGTAGGCTATGGTTAGAGGAGTGTTATGTTATGTAGGCTATGGTTAGAGGAGTGTTATGTAGGCTATGGTTAGAGGAGTCCTATGTTATGTAGGCTACGGTTAGAAGGAGTCCTATGTTAGGTAGGCTACGGTTAGAGGAGTCCTATGTAATGTAGGCTATGGTTAGAGGAGTCCTATGTAATGTAGACTATGGTTAGAGGAGTCCTATGTTATGTAGACTACGGTTAGAGGAGTCCTATGTTATGTAGGCTATGGTTAGAAGGAGTCCTATGTTATGTAGGCTACGGTTAAAGGAGTCCTATGTTATGTAGCCTACGGTTAGAAGGAGTCCTATGTTATGTAGGCTATGGTTAGAGGAGTCCTATGTTATGTAGGCTATGGTTAGAGGAGTGTTATGTTATGTAGGCTATGGTTAGAGGAGTCCTATGTTATGTAGGCTATGGTTAAAGGAGTCCTATGTTATGTAGCCTACGGTTAGAGGAGTCCTATGTAATGTAGACTATGGTTAGAGGAGTCCTATGTTATGTAGGCTATGGTTAGAGGAGTCCTATGTTAGGTAGGCTATGGTTAGAGGAGTCCTATGTAATGTAGGCTATGGTTAGAGGAGTCCTATGTTATGTAGGCTATGGTTAGAAGGAGTCCTATGTTATGTAGCCTACTGTTAGAAGGAGTCCTATGTTATGTAGACTACGGTTAGAGGAGTCCTATGTTATGTAGGCTATGGTTAGAAGGAGTCCTATGTTATGTAGCCTACGGTTAGAAGGAGTCCTATGTTATGTAGACTACGGTTAGAGGAGTCCTATGTTATGTAGGCTATGGTTAGAGGAGTCCTATGTTATGTAGACTACGGTTAGAGGAGTCCTATGTTATGTAGCCTACGGTTAGAGGAGTCCTATGTTATGTAGGCTATGGTTAGAGGAGTCCTATGTTATGTAGGCTATGATGAATCTGAATGGGGGTATTAATAATAGGTTTAGGGTTGTTATGTCATTTCTGAGTTTTAATCAATTCTATTTGGGGGATTATATATGTTCCATTAATCGCAAACTCTTTGCAACAACATTGACATGTTTTCCTGTAAATATACACTTACAAAGAACTGGTCTGTGCATATTTTTAAGACTTTTTAATTACTATAAAGTGTTGAATAGAGAACGTCTTGGGTCATTTTAATATTATAACTGTACTGTTTTATTACAACTGCATGTCATGCATGTCCTTCATTTTAAATACTGAATTGTCAAAGCATTCATAATTCACAATAGTATCTCCTGCCATGTAGCTACATGTCATTGCAAACATGAAATACAATTGCTTTATGCATAATAGTTTGCACCATGTCTGCATTGGACTGTAATAAATATGAGGTCATTTTTTGAAGTATTATCTCTGTATTCCCCCCCCCACCATTTTATAGACATGGAAGGTGAGATTAAAATGTTGTGAGAACTAATCTTTGTAAGATTGCTGCATATCAGATGAAATAGTGCACCTTGTGTGTCTGTGGTAACTTGACCTGTGTCATTGCCATGCACATAGTAGTGGTTCGCAGCCCTGTGAAATGGTGCAATATCGAATGACTGGTATAATGTACAGTGGATTTAAGCTGAAAACAGTAGTTTGGGTATTATAGAGATCATGGTATCATATTTCATGGAAATAAATAAATTGCGAAAGATTATTTGCCATTGTGGCATGAGGTAGATTGATGTCATAAATTGATAAGAAACTTGAACAGGGTTTGTGCCTGCTGCACCATGGGTAAACAACTCGCATCTATTATTAAACTTTGCTACAAAGGGGATATATTTAGCAATATGTCAGCAGGTCGTACGTACTGTTGTGCGAACTCTTTTGCGCACGAGTTTGTTGGTTTTGGTCATTAGTATCAGAAAACTTTATAGTTGCATTAATCCTTAACCAGCCAATCACAAACTTTATAGTTGCATTAATCCTTAACCAGCCAATCACAAACTTTATAGTTGCATTAATCCTTAACCAGCCAATCACAAACTTTATAGTTGCATTAATCCTTAACCAGTCAATCACAACTAAAGTCGCTTTTGCAAACAGCATAGAACCAGATCAGATGGCACAGAACGTTTTTGGTTATTCATGTTGGATTTGGTTATTCATGCTGGTTTGAGTTACTTTACTCATGCTGTTTTTGGTTATTCATTCTGGTCTAGGTTATTCATGCTGATTTTGGTTATTCATTCAGGTGTTGGTTACTCATGCTGTTTTTAGTTATTCATTCTGTTTTTAATTAGTTGTGCTTGTTTTAGTTATTCATGCTTGTTTTAGTTATTCATGCTTGTTTTAGTTATTCATGCTGGTTTTGGTTATTCATTCTGATGTTGGGTTATTCATGCTGGTTTTGGTTATTCATTATGGCTTTTAATTATTTGTGCTGGTTTTAGTTATTCATGCTGGTTTTGGTTATTCATTCTGGTTTTTAATTATTTGTGCTGGTTTTAGTTATTCATGCTGGTTTTGGTTGATCATTCTGGTTTTAGTAATACATCCTCCGGGTTTGAGCCGGTTGCTAGTAAACCTGGTTTTCGGTTGCATGTTGAGAGACTGTAAGATATAATATTCTCATTTATTCCAATTAATTAATGGCAAGCAGGTTCTGTGACCAGTAGTTCTCCACTTCCTGGTTGGTGCTTTATGGCTTTTCTATGGAAAACCAGCTTGGGCAAGTCTTCATTAAGTGTCTATAGGCATGTCTCATCAAACCTGCGCAGGCATTTTTACCTCATTAAGTGTCTACGGACATGTCATAAGCTAGTGATTTCATGTAAGATTGTTTTGTTCAATCAATGACGGGAGTTGTCATGAAGGGTGTTGATCGTCTTTGACAGCAGTCGTACATGTACAAAACAATGCTTACCTCTCAATGAAAACATATCACCACAATGTCGCTTTCCCAAAAATGGATAATGAACGAATTGTACAAAGGTAGAAAAAAAAAAGAAAAGAAAAAAAAAAGCCCACACCATTTATCCAGTGAAATTGACTTGACCATAATTGGAGGAATCGTTATGAATATTTACGAAGGTTTCTAATATTGACAGGTATCTTTAGTAATAATTCTTCAGCCTTGTGCAATTGGTTGGTACATACAAGTTATTGCAATAATTAGATGATAATGTATGCAGGTCCATTGTCCTGTTGCCGTGTCCTGCATTGATTGTTGCGCACTCAGGTATATAGTCCGTATTGTGTAAATCAGACAAAGTAGCGCTATATCAAATATCAGTGTATATCGTATCTGTGGATGTAGTATCATAGGCCAGTATAGCTTTGTGCATTTCAATGGATTTAGTCCAGTATTGCAATGAAGTAGTTTAATTCGTGCAGACATATCAAGCAAGACCTGGACAACCAAACTAGGAGAGGTCATCCTGGGTCAGTCCGTTGAAATACACATTTTGAGAAGGAGTAAATAGAAAACTGTGCAGCGATTGGTCAGTTTGGTAAAGTATTTTTGGCAATGAGACAAAATTTGAAGATTGTCCCATTTGACAGGTCGAAATAAACTAGACATTTGTCCTTGTTGTTTGCATTTTCGGGCTTCAAGTTTTTGGGTGATTAAATTGTGACGTAAGATTTGTAGTATAGAGTTACCAAGCCCGATTGAAGAGGCTTAAATAGAAGTCCAAATAATGAAAATAACGTAAGGAGAATATTGCACCTGTTAAAATAGTGTAATAGACAAGGTATACAATATATAATATAATACAAGCTACTGAATTAACTGTTAAAATAGTGTAATAGACCAGGTATACAATATATAATATAATACAGCCTCTGAATTAACTGTTAAAATAGTGTAATAGACCAGGTATACAATATATAATATAATATAGCCTCTGAATTAACTGTTAAAATAGTGTAATAGACAAGGTATACAATATATAATATAATACAGCCTCTGAATTAACTGTTAAAATAGTGTAATAGACCAGGTATACAATATATAATATAACACAGCCTCTGAATTAACTGTTAAAATAGTGTAATAGACAAGGTATACAATATATAATATAATGCAGCCTCTGAATTAACTGTTAAAATAGTGTAATAGACTAGGTATACAATATATAATATAATACAGCCTCTGAATTAACTGTTAAAATAGTGTAATAGATAAGGTATACAATATATAATATAATACAGCCTCTGAATTAACTGTTAAAATAGTGTAATAGACAAGGTATACAATATATAATATAATACAGCTACTGAATTAACTGTTAAAATAGTGTAATAGACAAGGTATACAATATATAATATAATACATTAACTGTTGTTTAATTAAGTAGATCACACCTCCTAAAGTGGGTATTTAGTAAAAAACGCTCTAACAGATCCCTAGTCCAGGTTGAAGGTTGTGTGCCCTATTTTATACAAATTTAGTTTAGCTTGATTGCGAAACAAGTTCTTACAACTTATATTAATCACTCTCGGGATATCATTCTTGATGGAATACATCGCCACAAGGGAGAGAGAAGAGGCAATGTGGAATTTAAATGCCTTGCCTAACGGCACAATCGTAATGGCTCAAACTCCGGGCCTTTTGCGCCTGAAACGAACGTGCTACCACTGCATTTCTGACTTGTGAGACACCTCTTATGGACATCAGTACCTCCCAAATCATATCCTTAAAGGCCGGGCACCAGGGTGATAGGCAATCGGTAACCAATGATATTTAACTAGCTGGCAGCTCACCAACTGGCCATATCAAAATGAACCACTGACGAGGTTCGAACCTTCGACCTCCCGCTCAGTAGGCGGACACCTTAACCACTAGGCCACGGAGATGGTATATATGAGGCCAAGGAGACTGACATTCCAAAGGGGGGTATATATTTAGCATATTTTAAGAAACATTAACCCTCACAACGGGGACATACTCACCTTTATGGTGGTTCTTTACATGTATGCCTCACCCTTTGAGGTGAGGGGCAATGACATGATTATTATAGAATACTTTCATGTGATGAAGTGTCTGCCTCCGTGGTTGAGTGGTTACGGTCGCTGACTTGTATACCACTGTAACCTATCATCACTGATGGTCACGGGTTCGAGCCCCGCTCAGACCGTGTCTCATTTATATGAAGAAGTTGGCAGTTTCTTACGGAGGTAATTGGTGCACCCAAGTACTGGTTAACCGCTGGAGACTGCCCAGGAAAGGTGTTGTTAGGTAAACTGCCCACCGGCGATATAGCCCGAAATGGTGCTGATGCAGGCGTAAAACCCGAAATATAACATAACAATCATGTGATGAAGTTATCCAGCTGGCTTGCAGATGATTGGTGGTTCTACTCGGGTGCATGAAATTCAGCTCGGAGGGCACCCGGGGTCTTCCTCTTGGAATAGCTGAGTCACTATATGACCTAAGCTGTTGGTGCGACTTTAATAAAAACAAAAACCAATTCTGAAAATGAATTAAGATGACTACATTCAAAATGTGAGAACCTAGATCCAGGTCAGGATCTATGTTGTTTGCTATTCACTGAAGTACTATAGCTCCATGTCTGAATAGAAAACTGCATAGAACCTGATCAGATGGCATGTTCTGTGCTGATCAGATGGCATGTTCTGTGCTGATCAGATGGCATGTTCTGTGCTGATCAGATGGCATGTTCTGTGCTGATCAGATGGCATGTTCTGTGCTGATCAGATGGAATGTTCTGTGCTGATCAGATGGCATGTTCTGTGCTGATCAGATGGCATGTTCTGTGCTGATCAGATGGCATGTTCTGTGCTGATCAGATGGCATGTTCTCTGTCGATCAGATGGCATGTTCTGTGCCGATCAGATGGCATGTTCTGTGCCAATCAGATGGCATGTTCTGTGCTGATCAGATGGCATGTTCTGTGCTGCTGATCAGATGGCATGTTCTGTGCTGATCAGATGGCATGTTCTGTGCCATCTAAGTTTGCAAAAGTAACTTTAGTTGTGATTTTAGCATTTTAAGGGTTAAAAATCCTGCTGGGATTCATAACATGTGTGTGTTGAAACAATATAATGACTGTCTGCATACCACAAGTCAGGAATTCAATTGTTGCTTCATTTTCTGATGCCAGGTATCACCAGACATCCAAATCCCACTAAGGCCAAAACGTGCATTGAAAAAAAAGAGAAGGTTTTATCGGTAGGGACTGATTGTTTTTTTTACCATACTCTTGGGCACAGAAAAATGTTATAAAACAATTTTTTTTTTAAATTTCATAAAATAATTCAGGGTCAGGGGGTAAAAAATAGGTCGGCTGGGAAACCGTAAACACAGGGGTTTTTTTTGTGTGGCCTAATCACATTTTCAAATATTTAAAATGAAAGAATTTTTATAAATGTCATGAGATTCATAAGTCAATTGGTTAGGAGCTAGTCAAACTATGTGGGTTTGATTGAGTCATACTGTTACAATTATGCTCTAATTGCTTAGAAACAATAGAGATTTGCAAATGCATACTCCTCAGGCACTGACAGATTTCTTTGAATTATAGAGCTTCATAATTTGGATTAATAAAACAGAACTTATTTTTTTTTATACAACAAAGAAAAGGCTTTTTGATTAAATTGAGTAAATGTGTTGGGAGTCATTTAATGGTAATCAAGATATTCTGTATGCAAACCGATACAACAAATCATCTTTACTGCGAAACGTGGATACAACGTGACACGAAAATCGATTAATATAACTGAGAGCGAGTTTCAGTTTATGGCCCTATTTTTATTTGGAATGTTTGAAAAGATGAAAGATTGTGGGATTACAAACTGGTAGACATAACAGTGCTTTGGTGGTATAAAAAATAATAATATAAAAAAAAATGTTTTTATAAAAGACATACCGGTAAATTATGTGCTTATGTGTAGCAAAGAGGTAACCATACAAGCAGGTTGCTTTCTCCCCAATCCTACATGTATGTACATATAACCATACAAGCAGGTTGCTTTCTCCTCAATCCTACATGTATGTACATATAACCATACAAGCAGGTTGCTTTCTCCTCAGTCCTACATGTATGTACATATAACCATACAAGCAGGTTGCTTTCTCCTCAGTCCTACATGTATGTACATATAACCATACAAGCAGGTTGCTTTCTCCTCAATGGGTGTATGTACATATAACCATACAGGCAGGTTGCTTTCTCCTCGATCCTACATGTATGTACATATAACCATACAAACAGGTTGCTTTCTCCTCGATCCTACATGTATGTACATATAACCATACAAGCAGGTTGCTTTCTCCTCGATCCTACATGTCTGTACATATAACCATACAAGCAGGTTGCTTTCTCCTCAATGGGTGTATGTACATATAACCATACAGGCAGGTTGCTTTCTCCTCGATCCTACATGTATGTACATATAACCATACAAGCATGTTGCTTTCTCCTCGATCCTACATGTATGTACATATAACCATACAAGCATGTTGCTTTCTCCTCGATCCTACATGTATGTACATATAACCATACAAGCAGGTTGCTTTCTCCTCAATCCTACCTGTATGTACATATAACCATACAAGCAGGTTGCTTTCTCCTCAATCCTACCTGTATGTACATATAACCATACAAGCAGGTGCTTTCTCCTCAATCCTACATGTATGTACATATATTGCTTTCTCCTCGATCCTACATGTATGTACATATAACCATACAAGCATGTTGCTTTCTCCTCGATCCTACATGTATGTACATATAACCATACAAGCAGGTTGCTTTCTCCTCAATCCTACCTGTATGTACATATAACCATACAAGCAGGTTGCTTTCTCCTCAATCCTACCTGTATGTACATATAACCATACAAGCAGGTGCTTTCTCCTCAATCCTACATGTATGTACATATATTGCTTTCTCCTCGATCCTACATGTATGTACATATTACATTATACTTGACTATGTTTATTCAGAGAAATAAATATTGTTTAAACTAAAGTATGTGCTTTGATAGGAGAATTGGGTTTAAAAAAGTTTAAAAAAATAAATAATTTTTTTATAGAAAAGACAAAAATGTTCCCAAGACCACTACCAATGCACTGTTATGTCTGCCTATGGATTACAAGGATAACGGGCGTTACCTGGCATCAAATATGATGCAACTATATATAACCAGTATTACATTGTGATGTTGTAAACACTTTTATTTAGTTAGTCATTCAAATAATAACTATGGTCTGGTTTATAATACAACTGTCACAGCCATGACTTATGGGATATATGGTTGTATCGATCGATATGATTGGTCGTTGCCACAGCTATCCAATAGCAAATACTGTTACATCTGATTTATGAATACGCAAGTTACAATATAGTTTGAATGGATGCCCCTGATTATAGTAAAAAGTAATGCCATACGTTGAATGGATGCCCCTGATTACAGTAAAAAAGTAATGCTATAGTTTGAATGGATGCCCCTGATTATAGTAAAAAGTAATGCCATACGTTGAATGGATGCCCCTGATTACAGTAAAAAAGTAATGCTATAGTTTGAATGAATGCCCCTGATTACAGTAAAAAGTAATGCCATACGTTGAATGGATGCCCCTGATTACAGTAAAAAATTAATGCTATAGTTTGAATGAATGCCCCTGATTACAATAAAAATTAATGCTATAGTTTGAATGAATGCCCCTGATTATAGTAAAAAAAGTAATGCCATACGTTGAATGGATGCCCCTGATTACAGTACAAAATTAATGCTATAGTTTGAATGAATGCCCCTGATTACAATAAAAATTAATGCTATAGTTTGAATGAATGCCCCTGATTATAGTAAAAAAAGTAATGCCATACGTTGAATGGATGCCCCTGATTACAGTACAAAATTAATGCTATAGTTTGAATGAATGCCCCTGATTACAATAAAAATTAATGCTATAGTTTGAATGAATGCCCCTGATTATAGTAAAAAAAGTAATGCCATACGTTGAATGGATGCCCCTGATTACAGTACAAAATTAATGCTATAGTTTGAATGAATGCCCCTGATTACAATAAAAATTAATGCTATAGTTTGAATGAATGCCCCTGATTATAGTAAAAAAAGTAATGCCATACGTTGAATGGATGCCCCTGATTACAGTACAAAATTAATGCTATAGTTTGAATGAATGCCCCTGATTACAATAAAAATTAATGCTATAGTTTGAATGAATGCCCCTGATTACAGTAAAAGTAAAACGTAATGCCATATGTTGAATGGATGCCCCTGATTACAGTAATAATGAATGCTATAGTTTGAATGAATGCCCCTGATTACAATAAAAATTAATGCTATAGTTTGAATGAATGCCCCTGATTACAGTAAAAATTAATGCGTATAAAGATGACATAATATCTCTCATACAGGCCCGTAGCCACACGTACTGCGGCAAACAGAGAAACGAATGTTTCTCGTAGAAATTGTGGGGTTGAAATCTTTTAATTAGTACTGAATAAGAGATAATTAACTTTTAATATCAATTACTTGTGCAATAATATGTCATTTCCTGGACACAATCGATTTGAAAAGCTTAATAATGTTTCTGCGATATCTGGAAAGCAAGGGAAATGTGTTTTAGAATCTAAGAATGTTTGTTCATGATCGTATGCTACTAGACCAGCGCCCTCCACCCGCAACACCCTCAAGGTTGCGCTTAATTGTGCATCCTCTGAAATCAAAATCGGGCTAGGGCTATGCACAAGTATCTTCATCAAAATCTGGCTTGAATTCAAGAAAGAACTTGTTAAGATCTTGAATGCCAGCTTTTTTTTAAGGCGGTATATATTTTCTCAATATGGTCCGAAATTTAGTCCATTGACTGTGTAATTAGGTAATTTTGATATGCTTCGCTGCATATAACTGCATGACAAAATCTGAGCTAGCAAGCTACTGATTATGCAAAATGTGCTAAAAAAATATGATTGAACAATCGTATCTATTTAATGTCTGCGATACACAATATTATTTAATGCTACGGATGTCAAGAGGATATAGTATTTTTATACGTAGAGTTAAAGTATTTTTATATGTAGAGTTAGTGAATTAGAAAGTAAAATATTGTTTGAATGTACATTAAAATTAATCTCTTATTTGCACAATTGGAAGAATATATTTGAAGATGTGACTCTGTGACGTGAAAGAAATACTTCTTACAGTTTGTCCTGCTTTGACCTAGAATGTTTGTGTCCAAAAATCAATCCGCATAATATTACCGATTGCTTTCCATTGCTTTCCATTTTGTCGCTGCTTCAAATTTTTGGATCAATAAAAATGATAAATTGCTCTGCCTTTGATGTCCAGTTATATTGATCAGAAGTTTCACTTTCCTTTACAGCCTCATTTAAATTTCTCTTCTATTTACATCAGTTTTATTAGCCAACTTGTGACAATATTTCAGATGGACAAACAAGCGGCTTCTCCGTAAGATGTGACCAGTCATTTTCCTTAGAGATTAACGGCCAATGTCTTTGTGTTTGACTATTTGTCAAAAGTTATTTTATTGTTCGGATCACATTAGGATCAACTGTTAAGATGTGGATTTTTCTTTTTAATAGTTGGGTGTTAAGAATTGGGCACCCCCCCTGTCTGTCATGAGATCTCAATAAAATTCAATGATTTCACCGGTGTGATCGAATTGTGTAAGTTTAAAAAAAAAAAACCGCTCGTCTTTTTAATCATTTGTGACGAAACCTTCTGCGTGAACGATACGTTTAAAATGGTAAAATCCTGTAGGCGTAGAATAAAAAGTGGAAGGTTTTAATTCTGTATTCACTGCAGAGTTTATGCGGCCAATATTCCTGCAATGTGCAACTTTACCCCAAGGTTATCATTCTGTGTTAAAATATCAACAGTAAGTGTCTGCATGGCAAGTTTGTTGAATTTGGGGTTAAGAAAACCTCCTAAATATCTAGCTTGGCAAAGGCGCATCATTATGTTGATTTCTCCTGCAAATGCAGAATAATAAAATACTGTTACTGTAACTCTCTAAATTCCAAATAAAATGGCAAGTTTAAAACTCGTTAAACTGGTGTTTTAACAAAATCAAACGCTGTTTAGTCGAGTCATACATATATGGAACTATTGACTAACCAGGCACATGCGATACAACATTTATTTCTAACCTGTACGTAACAGGCCAATCACGATTAACCCATTCAACACCAAGTAACTCACATGGACTGGTCCATGATATTCATAAACCAATAAATGAATCAGAAAATCACATTTGGACAAGTTCATTTATCAAAATGGGTAATTATGTCTAAAAATAGTCATATCACTGGCAAAACGTGCAGATCCTGATGAGACGGCTCGTTACGAGCCGGCTCATCTGGATCTACACTTTTTGTAAGCCTATTTAGAGGTCTGTGGTGTTGAAAGGATTAACGTCGCTTTTGCAAACAGCATAGAGCCAGATCAGACTGCACAAATGTTCCGTCTGATCAGGCTCTATGCTGTTTGCTATTCGGGTAGTAGAGATAAAAACACTTGTCTGAATAGCAAACATCATAGATCCTGATCAGACAACACCGCACACAGCTAATCTGTCCATACTCGCCTATAAGACGACCCCCCTACTTTGGTCCTGAAATGTGTGGGTTTTGGCATGCACTGGCATATAAGACAGAGTGGTTGATAAAATGGACACCAGGCACAAATGTAATGGTGCTTTCTTTTCTAAACTGTAATTTAAAAAAATAATTTAGCACTCGCTTAAAAGACGGGAAGCCACTTTTGAGACCATAATCTTGTGGTAAAAAACTTGTCTTATATGTAAGTATGGATGGTACAATACCCTCTAAAAATGAATATGACTAATCTCTTCAGGGTACATCGCTCATGTGGTAGCAACTGGTAGCCACAGTAAAACGCTCAACTTTATTAAATATAACCGGTGTCCATTTTTTTGGGTGGGTTTCTGTATTGTTGATTGATGTTTTACTGGAGAGGATTTTGGTTTTGCTGGATGAAAATATTTTAGTGTGGGTGTTTTATGGTGTAAAAAAGAAATAAATGAAATCATTGTGGTATAAACTTTAGCACTTTGATACTATATAAAGTTTGAAAGGTGCAATTCATATGACATGACAAGATGTACATTTTGTCCTTGTTTTATCGTGGCCTTCTCTGTAGGGAGAGAAGCGTAACCCATTCCACCCCAAGTAACTGACATGGACTGGTGCATGATATTTTTAGACCAATAAATTACTCAGAAAATTACCTTTGGACCAGTTCATTTATCAAAATGGGTATTTTTATCTAAAAATAGTAATTATTACTGGCAAAAAGTACAGATCCTGATGAGATGGCTCGTCACGAGCCGGCTCATCTCGATCTACACTTTTTGTATGTCTATTTAGAGGCCTGTAGTGTTGAAAGAGTTAAGCAATACAAGGGAGAAGTCAAACACCAGTGGGGAGGTGGGAGAGGGAGAGGATTGCGGAGGTGTGCATCTCTCTGAGTGCTATCCACCAGTTTTAAATAAGTGTTACTAAGACTTATACTATAACCTGTTTGTCTGATGCAGATGTTTACACTGTCTGAGAATACTGCATTCACCACAGCATGTATAACTGTATAAACAAGTCAAACCACCATATTGTACGCTGGTTCCTTTTGCCAACAATGGACTATAGTCAAGTGTCAAAAGCTCTCTGTGACTCACACCTGCTTTTGACATTGATGTACCCAGCCAGGCAGGGTGTATACTTCCACATAAATGTCGGCCATTTTCTGCAAAATTCTTGGCATGGATTCCAACAAGATAAGATTTTCTGTGGGAAGGGAGAGTGTATGAGTATTGGCCCAGCTTGAGCAGAATTAATGAGGCCCTCACAAGGGTAATCATACGCTATTACAGCATGAAATGACTAGTGAGGCCCTGGTTATGATTGAGTTTGGACTCACTCCCGGTTTGAGGCCCTGTCGATGATATTCGGTATAGTTACAGTTTGAACTGACTGTGAGGCCCTGTAAACAGTGTTGTGTATTTTTACAGTTTGAACTGACTGAGTCCCTGTCATTGGTAACCTGTAATGTCCCGGTGTGAACTGACTAAGTGAGGCCCTGTCATTGGTAACCTGTAATGTCCCGGTGTGAACTGACTAAGTGAGGCCCTGTCATTGGTAACCTGTAATGTCCCGGTGTGAACTGACTAAGTGAGGCCCTGTCATTGGTAACCTGTAATGTCCCGGTGTGAACTGACTAAGTGAGGCCCTGTCATTGGTAACCTGTAATGTCCCGGTGTGAACTGACTAAGTGAGGCCCTGTCATTGGTAACCTGTAATGTCCCGGTGTGAACTGACTAAGTGAGGCCCTGTCATTGGTAACCTGTAATATCCCGGTGTGTTTTTCGAATAAGTTTCCAAGACAATGAAATGATCAAGTGCATGACAACAGGATAAGGGCCAACACAAGCATTCAGTGACAACAGGATAAGGGCCAACACGAGCATTCAGTGACAACAGGATAAGGGCCAACACGAGCATTCAGTGACAACAGGATAAGGGCCAACATGAGCATTCAATGACAACAGGATAAGGGCCAACGCGAGCATCCAGTGACAACAGGATAAGGGCCAACACGAGCATCCAGTGACAACAGGATAAGGGCCAACACGAGCATTCAGTGACCACAGGATAAGGGCCAACACGAGCATTCAGTGACAACAGTATAAGGGCCAACACGAGCATTCAGTGACAACAGGATAAGGGCCAACACGAGCATTCAGTGACAACAGGATAAGGGCCAACATGAGCATTCAGTGACAACAAGATAAGGGCCAACACGAGCATTCAGTGACAACAGGATACGGGCCAACACGAGCATTCAGTGACAACAGGATAAGGGCCAACACAGGCATTCAGTGACAACAGGTTAAGGGCCAACACGAGCATTCAGAATGCCCATCAGGTTTTGTGTATCCTCGTCTGTTTTTGTTTTGGGGGTTAACATCGCACCAACAACCTAGGCACATGTTGACTCTCCAGCTATTATTGGTGCAAGAAGACCCTGGATGCCCATCCGAGCAGTATATCGGGCACGGACGGACAATTGGGTAGAACCACCATCCTTCCGCAAGTCAGCTGGTTTGGTTCATCACTTAAACGGAATTGACAAACTCGGCGGGATTCGAACTTATAGCAGTGAAGAGCAAGTGATTTTTAAGTCAACGACTGCTACCACATAACCCGGGAGGCCCCTCGGTGTATCATACAGTGCCCTGTAAATCATGTATGAATCAGTCGCTCATCCTCTCACAGGCCCCCATTTAATGCATTACATAAAGAGATACAATTTTTGAGTTGCAATAAAAAAGTGTAAAAGATAATGAAGTCAGATTTCTAGCATATTTTTGGATATAGACTGATCTTTGCAGTCTAGCACCTCTGATAAAGTGTGGATATGAAAGATAGGTGCAGTCAGGGAAAAAACATAATTTGGTAGAAAGTATAACAATATGTTCCTCTCACCTAATGCATTATCTTGGGAAAACAAACTTCATTTCAGTCTAAACATTAGCTAAAAGGCAGTCAGAAAAATGATAGACAACCAGAAATTCCTAGGAATAACTACTGGTATCATTGTTTCTGTGTCATTGTCAGCTTCTTCAAGCACTGGTTTTAAGCAGCAGGTCAGCCCTAACATACTGGAAATAACTTTCCTACTCCACCTCCAACTTGCCTACTCCACCTCCAACTTGCTTAGTCCACCTTCAACTTCCCTACTCCACCTCCAACTTGCATACTCCACCTTGCCTACTCCACCTCCAACTTGCCTACTCCACCTCCAACTTGCCTACTCCACCTTCAACTTGCTTATTCCACCTTCAACTTTCCTATTCCACCTCCAACTTGCCTGCTCCACCTTGCCTACTCCACCTTGCCTACTCCACCTCCACCTTGCCTACTCCACCTCCAACTTGCCTACTCCACCTTGCCTACTCCACCTTCAACTTTCCTACTCCACCTCCAACTTGCCTACTCCACCTTGCCTACTCCACCTTCAACTTTCCTACTCTACCTTCAACTTTCCTACTCCACCTTCAACTTTCCTACTACATCATCAACTATCCTACTCCACCTTCAACTTTCCTACTCTACCTTCAACTTTCCTACTCCACCTTCAACTTTCCTACTACATCATCAACTATCCTACTCCACCTTCAACTATCCTACTCCACCTTCAACTTGCCTACTCCACCTTCAACTATCCTACTCCACATCCAACTTGCCTACTCCACATCCAACTTGCCTACTCCATCTTCAACTTGCCTACTCCACCTTCAACTTTCCTACTCTGCCTTCAACTTGCCTACTCCAACTTGCCTACTCCACCTTCAACTTTCCTACTATACCTTCAACTTTCCTACTCCACCTCCAACTTGCCTACTCCACCTTCAACTTTCCTACTCTACCTTCAACTTTCCTACTCCACCTCCAACTTGCCTACTCCACCTTCAACTTTCCTACTCCACCTCCAACTTGCCTACTCCACCTTCAACTTTCCTACTCTACCTTCAACTTGCCTACTCCACCTTCAACTTTCCTACTCCACCTCCAACTTGCCTACTCCATCTTCAACTTGCCTACTCCACCTTCAACTGTCCTACTCTGCCTTCAACTTGCCTACTCCAACTTGCCTACTCCACCTTCAACTTTCCTACTCCACCTCCAACTTTCCTACTCCACCTCCAACTTGCCTACTCCACCTTCAACTTTCCTACTCTACCTTCAACTTGCCTACTCCACCTTCAACTTTCCTACTCCACCTCCAACTTGCCTACTCCATCTTCAACTTGCCTACTCCACCTTCAACTGTCCTACTCTGCCTTCAACTTGCCTACTCCAACTTGCCTACTCCACCTTCAACTTTCCTACTCTACCTTCAATTTTCCTACTCCACCTTCAATGTTCCTACTACATCATCAACTTGCCTACTCCACCTTCAACTTTCCTACTCCACCTTCAACTTGCCTACCTCACCTTCAACTTGCCTACCCCACCTCCAACTTGCCTACCACACCTTCAACTATCCTACTCCACCTCCAACTTTCCTACTCTACCTTCAACTATCCTACTCCACCTCAAACTTTCCTACTCTACCTTCAACTTTCCTACTCCACCTCCAACTTGCCTACCCCACCTTCAACTTTCCTACTCTACCTTCAACTTTCCTACTCTACCTTCAACTATCCTACTACACCATCAACTTGCCTACTCCATCTTCAACTTGCCTACTCCACCATCAACTTGCCTACTCCACCTTCATGTATTAAGCAGATTGCCAGTTAAAACCTATGTTGGACAGAACACAATTATGGGCTCCCTGGCCCTTTCCTCACCTTGGTGTGTCTGTGGAAGTGGGGTGGTGGTGGGGTGGAAGTTACAAATGATAAATGTTGAACAGTTGTTGCTATGTGGCAGAGTCTTCACTGCTAATACTCTTTTCATCTGAATACATCTAGTCCAGTATCCAGTATTTGTTTCGACTGAAGCAGTGACCTTTTATAGTTCCAAATTCACTGGCCTTTCAACACATCACTGCATTATGAAATGTCAAACCACAATTACACCAAGGACATAACATGTATACCAACTGCAATGTAAATTATGGGACAGAACATTTTGATAGCCAAATAAGTATATTAAAGCCAACCAATTAGAACAATGCAAAGAACATTTGGACCAATTGAAGGACATGTATGCCAACTAGAACAATACAAAGAACATTTGGACCAATTGAAGGACATGTAAGCCAACTAGAACAATGCAAAGAACATTTATATCAACAATTTAGAACAATGCATATGACATCTTGATCATCAAGTTAGAACAATGCATTGGACATTTAGACCAACTAATTAGAACAATGCAAATGGCATTTATTTGCCAACTAGAACAATGCAATGGACATTTACATCAACAATTTTGAGCAATGCATATGGCATTTAAATCAACAAGTTAGTACAATACATAGGACATTTCGAGTAATTAGTTAGAACAATGCAAAGAACATTTAGACCGACTAGTTAGAACAGTACAAAGAACAAGACAACATCAAGAACTTGCTGACCAACTTGGTAGAGCAAAGCCAGTGACATTTACACCAACATTGTGGAACAATGTCAGTGACATTGACACTAACATAGAGCAAAGTCAGTGACATTTACACTAACATAGAGCAATGTCAGTGACATTTACACTAACATAGAGCAATGTCAGTGACATTGACACTAACATAGAGCAAAGTCAGTGACATTTACACTAACATAGAGCAAAGTCAGTGACATTTACACTAACATAGAGCAATGTCAGTGACATTGACACTAACATAGAGCAATGTCAGTGACATTGACACTAACATAGAGCAAAGTCAGTGACATTTACACTAACATAGAGCAATGCCAGTGACATTGACACTAACATAGAGCAAAGTCAGTGACATTTACACTAACATAGAGCAAAGTCAGTGACATTTACACTAACATAGAGCAAAGTCAGTGACATTTACACTAACATAGAGCAATGTCAGTGACATTGACACTAACATAGAGCAATGTCAGTGACATTGACACTAACATAGAGCAAAGTCAGTGACATTTACACTAACATAGAGCAATGTCAGTGACATTGACACTAACATAGAGCAAAGTCAGTGACATTTACACTAACATAGAGCAAAGTCAGTGACATTTACACTAACATAGAGCAATGTCAGTGACATTGACACTAACATAGAGCAATGTCAGTGACATTGACACTAACATAGAGCAAAGTCAGTGACATTTACACTAACATAGAGCAATGTCAGTGACATTGACACTAACATAGAGCAAAGTCAGTGACATTTACACTAACATAGAGCAAAGTCAGTGACATTTACACTAACATAGAGCAATGTCAGTGACATTGACACTAACATAGAGCAATGTCAGTGACATTGACACTAACATAGAGCAAAGTCAGTGACATTGACACTAACATAGTGCAATGTCAGTGACATTGACACTAACATAGAGCAAAGTCAGTGACATTGACACTAACATAGAGCAAAGTCAGTGACATTTACACTAACATAGAGCAAAGTCAGTGACATTTACACTAACATAGAGCAAAGCCAGTGACATTTACACTAACATAGAGCAAAGTCAGTGACATTTACACTAACATAGAGCAAAGCCAGTGACATTTACACTAACATAGAGCAAAGTCAGTGACATTTACACTAACATAGAGCAAAGCCAGTAATTTGTACACTAACATAGAGCAAAGCCAGTAATTTTTACACCAACGTGATTGAACAGTGAGTGACATTTATAACAACATCGTAGAACAAAGCCAGTGACATTTACACCAAAATGGTAGATCAAAGCCAGTGACATTTACACCAAAATGGTAGATCAGAGCCATTGACATTTACACCAAAATGGTAGATCAGAGCCATTGACATTTACACCAAAATGGTAGATCAGAGCCAGTGACATTTACACCAAAATGGTAGATCAAAGCCATTGAGATTTACACCAAAATGGTCTAAGCCAGTGACATTTACACCAAAAAGGTCTAAGCCAATGTCAAAGACCCCAGAGATAACATCCTTATATGTAGAACAAGAAGATATCGAACCTGGGACATTTACACTGACTTCGTAAACACAGTGGTATTTCTGTCCAGTCAGAATATGCACAGAGATTTATGTCAAAATGAATGGTTTATTGTTATTGGGGGATGAGGGGATCAATGCATTTGAATACCTATATGCCGGACAGGAAGACACTTCATGCAAATATGTAGACGTCCGCTTCATCATACTTGTTTTTGAACGTTGTCTTCATGATGAATTTTTCAACACTCAAATTAAGGAGTCCCATTCATCATGAATGTATATCTGTTGGCATTGATCGGTGTCACCCTGCATGTAAATGCAATTGTTGATATATAGTTTTATTGCACTCTCATCATTGTCGTCTCAAGATTGAAAAGTTTAATAATGACCTTTCAGGAAGCACTGTCACACTTGTAACTGATTGTATGTACATACATGCATAAATAATGCACCCATTAATTCAGTGCTGTGAAAAAATGTTAGCAGTCTGTACACATTTGGTTTGAAAAAAATTAACTTTTAATGAACTACATACATGTAGTTCTTTCTACTTTTATTTTTATTTAAGTTTATTTAACGTCGCTACCGGGTTGCCTTGCCTCTATGCCCATGGGCAGTTTACCTAACAACACCTTTCCTGGGCAGGCTCCAGCGGTTAACCGGTGCTTGGTGCATCAACCTCCGTAAGAAACCTGCCTTCCTCAGATTATAAATGGTCCTCTCATATTAAGGTCTCTGTTTTTTTTATATTGGCAATAGTTTGTTCAGAAAGCGAAAAAATTAAATGAACAGATTTTGACGAAGCAATTATTTTCGACCAATCTCGTTTACCAGACAAGTGGTATATAATGAACTGTGCCCATTTTACCAAAATTAACTTCATTGATAGTAATTGAAATATTCCCTGATTATCATTATTACCTGAATTTTTTCCGTAAAATTTCTTAGCCTATTTTACCTTTTTTGTTTAATGATTGGTTTGAAATTCAAATAATTAAGGTTATTTGCCATGATTTTTTCATCACGATTGACGGACCTCGTAATTTTCATCCAGTTTCAATAAACTGACCATTGAGATGTCAAAAGACGATACCTCATTATTCCGATAAAAAACATTTATTTCTTGACTGTAATTATATTCTGCAACATCATTAGCACTTCTATAGCCATCCAAATAGATCTTCACACTTCGACAACGAAAAATAAAAGAATGGACATTCTTCTCTCTATTCCCTACGGCATTTTTAGTTAGACAATTTGACGTATTATTTAACAGTAATATTAAAGACATCCATTACTGGACAATAATTCTGGAAGATGACCGTAATTGGACACGGGTAATATAATAATGAAAACTCATTATTATTGACCAATCAGCTGACTGTAAATGGTCGTGGAGAGTGATCTTAGCAGCAGCTCTATGATTCATTGTTGGTCAGTTTCGTTGTAAACAAATGGATCTTTGGTCTGTATTCAGAAATGAGATAATTTTTCAGCAGCCGGCTGTAATGTCAACGAATAGCTTAGACTCATTGTTATAGAGTTTTATGTGACAGCTGGTTGACAATGCTAGAAGCTATTTTATTATGTTGTTGAATGTGTGTCTCATATGTACATATAAGTCAGTGAAGCATTTATGTGTTGCTTAGAGATTGTATATTTATGTTTAACTTGTATGTACTGTGTCTGTTGAATATTTTTTATTGATTTTATTAATTTATATATTGTCATAATTGGAATTCTTGGATTCACACAGTTTTTTATTTAACACTAGACTTCTTAATTATTCAGTTAACACTTAAAATGCTGAATAAATTGGAAGGAACATACAAACAACATAGATCCAGATAAGCCACTGTGTAATGCCACGTCTGATCAGGATCTATGTTGTTTGCTATTCTCCCAAGTGTTTTAGCTCCACTATCCGAACAGCATAGAGCATGATCAGACAGTTCTGTGTTGTCTGATCAGGCTCTATATTGTTTGCAAAAGCAACTTTAGTCGTGATTAGCAGATTAAGGGTTAATAAAGCTAGTGCTCAATATCAGTGAAATTATCCGTCTCATGGGGATTAGTATTAAATCGTGTATTTCGGATGCTGCCAGTCGGAAACTGTGCCAGCAGTTTAGTCCAAATCCCAATTGGCAACACTCCATCTAAATACAATACAATATAGCAGAAATTGGATTGTTGTGAACTTTTCCAGTACCACGACGGATGACCAAATCCAAATCTGTTTTCAAAGTCACCCAAAATACCATTATGCAAATAGTTTCGACAAAAGCACACTAAATGCATGTCTTTAAAAGTATATTTTTTATCCCATGATGCATCAGTGCCAGTTTTAGTCTCAATTTACCCATAATGCAGCAATGCCATGTATCAGTTTACCCATGATTCAGTAGTTTCTGTTTTGAATCCATCTGCTCTATTGACCACTGGACAGTTATTTCAACTTCATTCATCATGATACAATATGAGATAACCGATATTGACCCCTGTTTGAGTTTTTATGTTTGTCTTTCGTGCAGTACGGAGCAGCAGGTGCCGCCATTTATTGGATCATAAATGACCACTGACCATCTGTGGTCACATGGTCACTGTTGTCTCTCTGGTCACTCGTGTGTCCCCTTCTGCCCTTTAGGTGTTCATGGAAAGCAGTTGACAGTTATCAAAAATGCATTTATCTCAATAAAGGGGTGCGCAAACGTCCTTCTGCCCTGTGGCATGAATTGTAATAAACACTTCATTTGATGGTGTACCAGTGAGATTTTTCTGATGTGATTTCTGAGGGACTATCGCATATCTGTTTTATGGACAGTAATATTTATTCAAGAATATTTACATCACTTCACATAACGGTTTAGGATGTATCACTAATGAAAGTAGAAAGAATCAAGGCATTAAGATAGTAGTGCAGTAGCGTATCCATGAATTGTGGATGAGGGGTGCTAACTGACTATTTATAGGGGGATGTCTTTGCAGTTTTGGAGGGTCACAAGAGTATACATTTTCTGGAGAGAGCATCTTAATTGTAACCTCACCCACTGAACCCGGAGGTAGAGTGTAGCACACTATGTATACACAATTGTAACCTCACCCACTGAACCCGGAGGTAGAGTGTAGCACACTATGTATACACAATTGTAACCTCACCCACTGAACCTGGAGGTAGAGTGTAGCACACTATGTATACACAATTGTAACCTCACCCACTGAACCTGGAGGTAGAGTGTAGCACACTATGTATACACAATTGTAACCTCACCCACTGAACCCGGAGGTAGAGTGTAGCACACTATGTGTACACAATTGTAACCTCACCCACTGAACCCGGAGGTAGAGTGTAGCACACTATGTGTACACAATTGTAACCTCACCCACTGAACCTGGAGGTAGAGTGTAGCAGAATGTGTACACAATTGTAACCTCACCCACTGGAGGTAGAGTGTAGCACACTATGTGTACACAATTGTAACCTCACCCACTGAACCTGGAGGTAGAGTGTAGCACAATGTGTACACAATTGTAACCTCACCCACTGAACCTGGAGGTAGAGTGTAGCACACTATGTATACACAATTGTAACCTCATTTTGTTTGAATGAGGGGATTGCCTCAGGTTAGTGGGAGGTAGAGGGGGTGGCTCCTCAATTATTGGTGTACCAATTGAAAACTATAGTTCATATACCATTCACTCACCATTCACCCTAGTGTTAATTGCTTCAATAATTCAATAAAAAACTTCATGCGTAGGTAAGTTACAAATATTAATACCACAAAAACCAGTTAACTTGCGTGACATATCTTCAGAATGCTCCTTAAAATCTCAATAAATTATTAGTAAAATTAAGTCAATAATCACGATGTCTAATCATCGGTTTCTAAGAATATTCGAGTGTACCGCATGTTCTAAGTAAACCTACAGAACACAACACGTTCTAAATAAATTTACAGAATTATCTCAGTATGCAACATGTTCTGTGTAAACCTACAGAATAATCTCTGTGTATAAGTATAACACGTTCTAAGTAAATCTACAGAATAATCTCTGTGTATAACACGTTCTAAGTAAACCTACAGAATAATCTCTGTGTATAACATGTTCTAAGTAAATCTACAGAATAATCTCTGTGTATAGCACATTCTAAGTAAACCTACAGAATAATCTCTGTGTATAACATGTTCTAAGTAAATCTACAGAATAATCTCTGTGTATAACACGTTCTAAGTAAACCTACAGAATAATCTCTGTGTATAATACGTTCTAAATAAATTTACAGAATTATCTCAGTATGCAACATGTTCTGTGTAAACTTACAGAATAATCTCTGTGTACAACATGTTCTAAGTAAATCTACAGAATAATCTCTGTGTACAACACGTTCTAAGTAAATCTACAGAATAATCTCTGTGTATAACACGTTCTAAGTAAATCTGCAAAATAACCTCTGTGTATAACACGTTCTAAGTAAATCTATAGAATAATCTCTGTGTATAACATGTTCTAAGTAAATACATTAAGGTGTTATTAGAACTGTCATTGTTAAAACCCATCATGATTGAAATTGAAGTTCTTGCATAAAATGATTCCAGCTGAAATTGAAGTTCTTGCATAAAATGATTCCGGCTGTTATACTGCAAGAACGAACCTTTAAAACCATTGTGAATCCCTTCACCTTGTTTTAGTAATTATTATAAAGTATGGTATTGTTTTTATGTAACTTTTGTTCATTGATGTCTCTCAAAAAACATTTCTCTGTACACAGGGCAGACATTTATGAGGCTGCAAATCATAGCATCATGAACTGTTACTAAAATGTATGGCAGGACACTGGTGCCATCTCTTTACAACTAAAATGTATGGCAGGACACTGGTGCCATCTCTTTACAACTAAAATGTATGGCAGGACACTGGTGCCATCTCTTTACAACTAAAATGTATGGCAGGACACTGGTGCCATCTCTTTACAACTAAAATGTATGGCAGGACACTGGTGCCATCTCTTTACAACTAAAATGTATGGCAGGACACTGGTGCCATCTCTTTACATAATACTTTTTCTCTGGTATTTTATAATGTTTTTTATCATTTGTAATTAAGTACTGCAGTAGTGGAGTTAGTGGCAATGTGACATCGGTTATTAGATTGATTCTATCAGATGACAGTGCAAATTTCTTTAATAACTCTTCAATGCAGGAGTCAGAGACAAACTGTTTGATCTGTTCGAAATGAGGATTATTTCACATCTGCACATGACATGCTTATTCTTGTCTGTATTTTGTCTGTTTTTCATATGTACATGACGTGCCCAGACACTAATCACTAGAATGAGAAATTCAAAGGACAAGATGATTATATAATATTTTCCTTGAATATTTACGAACGATAATTTAGTGGTGTTTTTTATAAAAATGTGGTAAATAGGTTAGTTCTTGGTGGTGCCAGTAACTGTGAATGGCTAATTAGCCTCTATAGTGGTACCAGTTGATCAGTGGGACTACTGGTACCTGAGTAGTGGAGCTGTATATGGCTAATAAACTGCATTACCCTGGTACCCGACATAGAAACAGAAAATCGCTTATCAGTGAAACTACCAGAACTCGGCTGTGGAATGGGATATGGCTAATTAGCTACTGTACTGGTACCCGTATCAGTTGAACTACCAGCTGTGGAATGGTATGCTGCTAGTTAACTGCATTACACTTGTACCTGACATTGAAACAGCCGGTACCCAGTAGAGGAGTTGTATATGGGTAATTAGCTGTACTACCGGTACCCAGTTTTGGAAATTTCAACAATTACAGCAGGACTGCTGCAGGTACCAGCTTTAAGGATAAAAAGAAGCATTCTAACAGGTTGTAACAGTATATCGGAGATTTTCTGGCTATATATAACGTGGAACAACAACACAAACATAGGACTAACACACTACCAAGCAAAGTTTGGTTCATTGACGCACATCTTCTTCAAATCAATTGATAGAAAAGTCAATTTAGTCTTTTTATGGGAACTGAATGAAAACTAGCACTTGGGCTTTGAGATTACATCTTGTTACCGCTTTGATACACAGAGGGCGCTTGTTGCCATGCTTGACCTCTTATGACCTTTTGTAGCTCATGATAATACCCCTTAACTCTCACTGATCACCCATCTGTACATACATTTTACCCCATAAGTCAAAGTGGATTGAAAATGAAACCAGGTGAAAAACCATTCCAGCCAATAAGATGATTGTATTTTCGTTACCGTAGCGTCTGCTTAAATAGAAGTCGAATAATTTATTTCTTACATGATTTAACTTAGATGGGACATTTAATGAAGGAAAAGTTGACTCCCATTTGATCTAGTCCATTTATTTTCACCCCAAAAAAATAATGGGTTTGTATTTTTCACTCATCCATAATTTCTTTCTTTCACTCGAATGAATAAAATCTCCAATGTTCTGTAAATCTTTCATGTTGTTCGTTTTTTTATTGTCATTTAAGTGATGCTTAAAATGTTCTAGGAACCCATTCAATGATTGGGAAATTTATACCAAAATACTCAAAGACTTTGTCAGTTTTTTGTTGTTGTGTGTTTGATATGTAACATTGTCAATGAAAGCAGCTAGCAGGCCATCAACATTATTATGGTAATTTTGAACTTTATGATTCGAAAAAGTAAACAAAATCAATGTAAGACATTTAATTTCTTGTTTGGTTGGCTCGCTTCTCATCAACGCAACCCGGGTTCGATCCTTGGACCAGGATGTATGTGAGATGGTACGGTGGTCGCCAGATCGGACAGGTGGGTTTTCTCCGTGTACTTCGGTTTCCTCCAACACGAATGACCACATTTACGCTTTCATCCGCGCCAAGCAATCGTTGTAAAATAAATAAAGTTTTTAAAAAAAAAAGATATAACTTGGAATAATGGTTGGAATTGTGGATTTCGGGTATCAAGCCGGCATCCAGTGGGCTCTTTTCGCAAAGAAAATTGAGGGTTTTTTTTTTACAGTCCAGCCAAAAGTACCGATTTACAGACCCTCCAAAAGTCAGTACCGTTATTGGACACGATATTTATATAATCAATTAAGAACCTTGCCTAAAGTACACCACCATCGTTGGTTTAAGCATATTTCATTCTGTGCAAAGAACATAGAGCATCAACCACCATGGAACGTGCCGTCTGATCAGGATCTATGCTGTTTGCTATTCAGATGATCTTGCTAAGACACTTGGCTATGCAGCAAACAACATAGATCCTGATCAGCATGCAGCGTCACGCTGCGGCTGATCTGGATCTATGTTGTTTGCACGCTGCGGCTGATCTGGATCTATGTTGTTTGCAAAAGCCTTTAAATATATCCAGAATGAAATGGGTTAAACATATTTATTCCACTATATACATTCACAAAACAATACATGTACACAAAATCAAAGAAGTAAAGTATATAGGAAAGGATTAAAACGGAAGCAGAGCTGATATAGTTTCTCTCCTTGTTAATGTGGATGTAAATGAGCTGTGATCCGTAAAAGCAAACTCAACAACATCAAAGATCAAATTTAAATATCGAGTGCCGTTATGGCATGTAGTAAGTCGGACATGAAGATCACTTATAAGCAATCTGATACAACAAATTATCTTTATTGTGAAAAAATTAACACTCTTCCACATACAAGCATATAATCAATTGGTGCTGCTTCGAGGTGGGGAATGGGTTATTACAAACAATATATGAAAATAATGTGAAACCAACTCCTGGTGTTGTTGCCAATCAGTGATCATGTATGTGTGTTTTACGTTTATTTATCGTCGCTACCGGTTGCCCATATGAGCGACGCCTCCTGAAGATATTAGTCATTTTAGATTTTGGAGGATAGTGCAGTGATACAGACAGAGACCCATTCCAGAGTCTCCTCTGGTTCTTTTACGTGCACGGTGTAAAGCACCGACACGAGACCTCGGTTTAACGTCCTATCTGAAAGACTGTTAATTTTATTAGGGTCAGACGGGGGATCGAACCTGCGATCCCTGGATTACCAGTCCAGCGTGTTACCACTGGACTACAGATCCGTCTGTAGTGTTCATGTTTCGTTGTATCAACATTTCATAATTAGAGATATATTTGTTGTATTGGGTTGCAATGGGTGATACAATTACGTCATTTAAATGTAAAAAATCATAAAAACTAATTATTTTCTAAGAGAGGAGTACAGTCTACATCCATTATGTCGAATTCCGCCTGACCGAACAACATACTTCGACATAACCGAAGTTTGACATAAAGAAATTCGATATAAACAGATCCAGTTATATGTAAAATGATCATGTATGCAATGGGACTTTGATCCGACTTCGAGATAACCGGAGAATTCGACATAACCGACTTTGACATAATGGATGTAGACTGTAGACATAACAGATGTAGACTGTAGACATAACAGCTGTAGACATTGTAGACATAACGGATGTAGACTGTAGACATAATGGATGTAGACTGTAGACATAACGGATGTAGACTGTAGACATAACGGATGTAGACTGTAGACATAATGGATGTAGACTGTAGACATAACGGATGTAGACTGTAGACATAACAGATGTAGACTGTAGACATTGTAGACATAACGGATGTAGACTGTAGACATAACGGATGTAGACTGTAGACATAACGGATGTAGACTGTAGACATAATGGATGTAGACTGTAGACATAACGGATGTAGACTGTAGACATAACGGATGTAGACTGTAGACATAACGGATGTAGACTGTATTTAAATGAAAGAGGGGTAAGCGTGTCCAGTAAGTGGTCAAGTAGAATGGTCAGTACATCTCCACTTAGCTCCCATTCATGGTTCACATTATGTATCTCTTGAGAGTGGCCTGTGTCTTTAGACTTGTAAAAATGTTCTCTTAGACAACCTTGTGTTAGTGGTGCAGGAGGTGGTGTGGTGCAACAGGAGGTGGTGTGGTGTGCAGGAGGTGGTGCAGGAGGTGGTGCAGGAGGTGATGCAGGTGGTGGTGTGGTGCAACAGGAAGTAGTGTGGTGTGCAGGAGGTGGTGCAGGAGGTGATGCACGAGGTGGTGCAGGAGGTGGTGTGGTGCAACAGGAGGTGGTGTGGTGTGCAGGAGGTGGTGCAGGAGGTGATGCAGGTGGTGGTGCAGGAGGGGATGTGGTGCAGCAGGACGTGGTGTGGTGTGCAGGAGGTGGTGCAGGAGGTGATGCACGAGGTGGTGCAGGAGGTGGTGTGGTGCAACAGGAGGTGGTGTGGTGTGCAGGAGGTGGTGCAGGAGGTGATGCAGGTGGTGGTGCAGGAGGGGATGTGGTGCAGCAGGACGTGGTGTGGTGTGCAGGAGGGGATGTGGTGCAGCAGGAGGTGGTGTGCAGGAGGTGATGCAGGTGGTGGTGCAGGAGGGGATGTAGGAGGTGGTGCAGGAGGTGGTGTGGTGCAGCAGGAGGTGGTGCAGGAGGTGGTGTGGTGCAGCAGTAGGTGGTGCAGGAGGTGATGCAGGTGGTGGTGCAGGAGAGGATGTGGTGCAGCAGGAGGTGGTGTGATATGCAGGTGGTGGTGCAGGAGGGTATGTTGTGAAGCAGGAGGTGGTGTGGTGTGCAGGAGGTGGTGTGGTGTGCAGGAGGTGGTGTGGTGTGCAGGAGGTGGTGCAGGAGGTGGTGTGGTGTGCAGGAGGTGGTGCAGGAGGTGGTGTGGTGTGCA
>CM026404.1:90813525-90876794 GCA_014843695.1 Archivesica marissinica | reverse complement strand
GGTGTGGTGTGCAGGAGGTGGTGCAGGAGGTGGTGTGGTGTGCAGGAGGTGGTGCAGGAGGTGGTGTGGTGTGCAGGAGGTGGTGCAGGAGGTGGTGTGGTGTGCATGAGGTGGTGTGGTGTGCACGAGGTGGTGCAGGAGGTGGTGTGGTGTGCAGGAGGTGGTGCAGGAGGTGGTGTGGTTAATCACTAATTTGGTGATCTTTAGCATTAAGTTTAACATTCCTGTCATCCTAATGAAAAATGTTTTCAGTTTATGCTATATAAAATCGTGGGTTTGATCAACGTGGAGGATTCAGGCCATGTACACCATCGCATAACGGCTCACTGTCTCATATAATGTTTACCGTTATCATGCTGTGTTGCCACTTAAAATTCTCAAGTATTCCTTACAGTGTCAATACAGACCAGCTCTTTGGTGCCACTGTTTGATTGGACAATATATTCCCGATCGAGCGAAACCTGAAAATAGCTCGGGGAGACGAACGTATTAATGAATCTTGTACCAGAACACCATTTCGGCCCTGACAGAATTACATATCAGTAGATTAGAATGGAATTAATTGAATTTAAGTTTTACAGGCAATCAGGGGAGACTCTCCCGGAATTGTACCGAGGGACATGCTTTGAGTTTTGATTACAAAGAAATTAAATTTTCGCCAAATTAAGCAAATCTTTTCTATTTTGTCTTGCTTTAGTCTGATTGCTTGAGCTTTGCGATGCCAGGGGTTTGTGATCAATTAAATTTTGTCTATTGTTGATTCAGAAGCTTGAATTTGATGCGAGGGAAATTAGTTTAATAAGTCAGCTGAAGAAATTCCGGCAAATTTGACCAATGTAATGTTATCTATCGTAAATGAATTATCACGATAATTTAATATCGACAGATAACTTTTGTGCGAACGTGATTTCTGAATAATGTCCTCCGGCTGAAAAGGTATAATTCTGTCTCTGTGACAAATGGAATGTTAGCAACACAATATGCAACAAATCGTCTTTACTTGGAACAACAATATGCAACAAATCGTCTTTTACTTGGAACAACAATATCCAACAAATCATCTTTACTTAGAACAACAATATCCAACAAATCGTCTTTACTTGGAAACAGTTGATACAATAGTGACCATAGAAATATATTGAAACAATTGAAGGCATTAGTTGTTGGTACCCTCAAATTTGTGAAGATAAGCATTCTTTTCCACCAGTGGGTAAATTTGAAATACAGTCAAACTTGCTCGAAATACCACGTCTATTAGGAGACCACTTTGTATTAGGAGACCACTTTGTATTAGGAGACCACTTTGTATTATGAGACCACTTAGTACTTTGTATTAGGAGACCATTTTGTATTACGAGACCACTTTGTATTAGGAGACCATTCCTGCTCAGAGACAGCTTTTAGCCCTACCCTGTATTAGGAGACCATTCCTGCTCAGAGACGGCTTTTAGCCCTACCCTGTATTAGGAGACCATTCCTGCTCAGAGAAGGCTTTTAGCCCTACCCTGTATTAGGAGACCATTCCTGCTCAGAGGCAGCTTTTAGCCCTTCCATTTGGTTGTTTCTTAATACAAGTTTTGACTGTACTGCAAAAAAAAATATTTTGCTCAATAAAATTGAGATGGGGCCGTATGAATATGAGGAGAATCTGCCGTCTAATTGGTGAATAGCTTTAACCCTTTGCACATTAGCGGTGAAAATATTAATCACATAGTCATGTAATTCATTTAATTGTGTTGTTCGACAATTCAACACAAATTGTAACGACACAATTCTATTGAAATTCCATGACATATTTTTTTTGAGGCCCCTAATGGGTAACCCCGTTTATTTCCAAAGCATACACACACACAGCAGTATGACATATTTTATACAAGTTTTCAATTTACAAATAAAAACATACTATTATATATTTAGTGAATTGTCATCTGCTATATTTATTTAAACTATTTATTGCCTTTCTTTGGCTGTCCGCTTAGCGCAGTGGTTAGCAGGCTCGCTTCTCACCAATGCAACCTGGGGTATGATCATCGGACCGGGAAGTATGCGAGATAGTACAGTAGTCACCAGATGGGACAGGTGGATTTTCTCCGGGTTCTCCGGTTTCCTCCCACACTAATTACCACATTTACATTTTCATCCACGCCAATGAGAGGAATTAACGTAATTCTGTCAAGCCTGTTTCGCAATCATTGTGAAAGAAATACAGTTTAAACTTTAGCCTTTATTATTATACCCAGCATGCAGAGTTAACAAACAAACATTTACTGTAACTGCAGAAAGAAGTACTGAAGTAGAAAACTCAAGATATGCATTCTTCTCCACTTCAAGCAAACTCTCCACCTCAGGAAACCTCTTAAAACTGGACAATTCCCTTTTTCTCCTCACGGGTCACTCAACGCAGTATTAAGGAATTTCCGCTGTATATAATGAATGTGATATGGGTGGTATTTTGTAATTGACCAATCAGGTTAGTGCAGTTGTGTGGATCAAGTGGCCATGTTTCACTGCCTATTAATGGATGCTGTTTGATGCTTAATTGAGCAATCATCGTGACCGAATTAACCCTTACTGTACTGGAATCCAGTATATTGATCTAGAATGTCTAGCATCTGATCAGGCTCTATGCTATTTGCTACTCAGTGGAGCCAAACACTTGGCAGAATAGTAAGCATCATGGACCCTGATCAGATGTGCCGCGGCTGATCTAGATCTATGATTTTTCACATTCTTTCCAATTTATTCAGCATTTTAAACCTTTTCAACACCACATACCTCTAAATAAGCTTACAAAAAGTGTAGATCCAGATGATCTGTACTTTTTGCCAGTAATATTACTATATTTATACAAAATTACCCATTTTGATAAATGAACTGGTCCAAATGTAATTTTATTATTAATTTAATTGCCTAAAAATATGATGCACCAGTCCATGTCAGTTACTTGGTGTTGAATGGGTTAAATATCATGCACCAGTCCATGTCAGTTACTTGGTGTTGAATGGGTTAAATATCATGCACCAGTCCAGGTCAGTTACTTGGTGTTGAATGGGTTAAATATCATGCACCAGTCCATGTCAGTTACTTGGTGTTGAATGGGTTAAATATCATGCACCAGTCCATGTCAGTTACTTGGTGTTGAATGGGTTAATATCATGCACCAGTCCATGTCAGTTACTTGGTGTTGAATGGGTTAATATCATGCACCAGTCCATGTCAGTTACTTGGTGTTGAATGGGTTAATATCATGCACCAGTCCATATCAGTTACTTGGTGTTGAATGGGTTAATATCATGCACCAGTCCATGTCAGTTACTTGGTGTTGAATGGGTTAATATCATGCACCAGTCCATATCAGTTACTTGGTGTTGAATGGGTTAAATATCATGCACCAGTCCATGTCAGTTACTTGGTGTTGAATGGGTTAAATATCATGCACCAGTCCATGTCAGTTACTTGGTGTTGAATGGGTTAAATATCATGCACCAGTCCATGTCAGTTACTTGGTGTTGAATGGGTTAAATATCATGCACCAGTCCATGTCAGTTACTTGGTGTTGAATGGGTTAATATCATGCACCAGTCCATGTCAGTTACTTGGTGTTGAATGGGTTAAATATCATGCACGAGTCCATGTCAGTTACTTGGTGTTGAATGGGTTAAATATCATGCACCAGTCCATGTCAGTTACTTGGTGTTGAATGGGTTAAATATCACGCACCAGTCCAGGTCAGTTACTTGGTGTTGAATGGGTTAAATATCATGCACCAGTCCATGTCAGTTACTTGGTGTTGAATGGGTTAATATCATGCACCAGTCCATGTCAGTTACTTGGTGTTGAATGGGTTAATATCATGCACCAGTCCATGTCAGTTACTTGGTGTTGAATGGGTTAATATCATGCACCAGTCCATGTCAGTTACTTGGTGTTGAATGGGTTAATATCATGCACCAGTCTATGTCAGTTACTTGGTGTTGAATGGGTTAATATCATGCACCAGTCCATGTCAGTTACTTGGTGTTGAATGGGTTAAATATCATGCACCAGTCCATGTCAGTTACTTGGTGTTGAATGGGTTAAATATCATGCACCAGTCCATGTCAGTTACTTGGTGTTGAATGGGTTAAATAGCATGCACCAGTCCATATCAGTTACTTGGTGTTGAATGTGTTAAATATCATGCACCAGTCCATGTCAGTTACTCGGTGTTGAATGGGTTAAATATCATGCACCAGTCCATGTCAGTTACTTGGGGTTGCATGGGTTAAATATCATGCACCAGTCCATGTCAGTTACTTGGTGTTGAATGGGTTAAATATCATGCACCAGTCCATGTCAGTTACTCGGTGTTGAATGGGTTAAATATCATGCACCAGTTCATGTCAGTTACTCGGTGTTGAATGGGTTAAATATCATGCACCAGTCCATGTCAGTTACTTGGGGTTGAATGGGTTAAATATCATGCACCAGTCCATGTCAGTTACTTGGTGTTGAATGGGTTAAATATCATGCACCAGTCCATGTCAGTTACTCGGTGTTGAATGGGTTAAATATCATGCACCAGTCCATGTCAGTTACTTGGTGTTGAATGGGTTAATATCATGCACCAGTCCATATCAGTTACTTGGTGTTGAATGGGTTAAATATCATGCACCAGTCCATGTGAGTTACTCGGTGTTGAATGGGTTAAATATCATGCACCAGTCCATGTGAGTTACTTGGGGTTGCATGGGTTAAATATCATGCACCAGTCCATGTGAGTTACTTGGGGTTGCATGGGTTAATATCATGCACCAGTCCATGTCAGTTACTCGGTGTTGAATGGGTTAAATATCATGCACCAGTCCATGTGAGTTACTTGGGGTTGCATGGGTTAAATATCATGCACCAGTCCATGTGAGTTACTTGGGGTTGCATGGGTTAATATCATGCACCAGTCCATGTCAGTTACTTGGGGTTGCATGGGTTAATATCATGCACCAGTCCATGTGAGTTACTTGGGGTTGCATGGGTTAATATCATGCACCAGTCCATGTGAGTTACTTGGGGTTGCATGGGTTAATATCATGCACCAGTCCATGTCAGTTACTTGGGGTTGCATGGGTTACTACGGACCCTAGTATGGGTGTCAGATGAGTAGTATAACGTCAAACCTGTTTGAAATGACCACCCACAGGAAATGGTAAAAGTGTTCTTTGTTGACAGGAAGGCCTCACAGGTTAACCCTTTCCCACCTGTAAGTACTTCCAACACCACCTGGATTCGCAGTCCGACGTGTTACCCACTGCACCTGTCTGAAGCAGCAACATAGAATGTGGGTGTTTCATAAAAGCACGTAATTGACAAAGTTTTGCCCATGTTACATTCCTCTAACAATAATTATGTTATGTTATATTTCGGGTTTTACGCCTGCATCAGCACCATTTTGGGCTATATCACCGGCGGGCAGTTTACCTAACAACACCTTTCCTGGGCAGGCTCCAGCGGTTAACCAGTACTTGGTGCACCAACCTCCGTAAGAAACTGCCAACTTTTTCATATAAATGAGACACGGCCTGAGCCGGGCTCGAACCCGTGACCATCCGGGCTCGAACCACAATAATTATATAATTGACCTATAAGTCTGTGTTGATGAAATTATTTGTTAATTGAACAAGTTTGAATGTTCAACAAATAGATACTTTTGTCAATACTCGATTAGTCGCATGTATAATTGGAGAGGGAGAAGGAGAGGGAGGGAGAGGGAGAAAAAGAGAGAGGCAGAGAGGGGGAGAGGGGGAGTTTCTGTAATGACATTTGGAACAGATTGAAATATTATAATTGATCATAAAATTTGAAATGCCTTTACTAGTAAAAAAATTCTGTAAATAATTAAAATACATACTCGCTTATAAGATGAGATTTTACAACCAGATTGCGGCCTCGAAGTGGCTTCCCATCTTATAAGTGAGTGCTAACCTCACCATATAAACAACATTAACCCTTTCAACCCCACAGGCCTCTAAATAGGCTTATGAAAAGTGTAGATCCAGATGAGCCGGCTCGTAACGAGCCGTCTCATCAGGATCTGCACTTTTTTGCCAGTAATAATTATTACTATTTTTAGATAAAATTACCCATTTTGATAAATGAACTGGTCCAAAGGTAATTTTCTTATTAATTTATTGGTCTGAAAATATCATGGACCAGTCCATGTCAGTTACTTGGGGTTGAATGGGTTAAATTGCCAAAACCCAGATTTCAGGACCAAAGTAGAGGGGTTGTCTTATTGGCAAGTATGGACTGTATTATGAAATATGAATATTTAATAAACAGTAATTTTTTTTTTATAGTATTCCTGTATAATTAGAGGCCGTGAATATTGTGAGCTACAGAATAGTGAAGCTACTAAAACTCCTCCTTGCTTTCATAATCTAATTATCATATTAGCTATAAGAGACATAAATGAATAATTCAAAACCAACATATCCATACGAATATGTGGCAGAGTACTGCGCAGAGGAGTCCTTGTGCTCTATCACTTTTGATTAGGGTCGTTAGTTTTGCAGAATTCTATCACGTGTACACAAAAGGCCCAAGAGTTTTAAGTAACCTGGATATTGTATTGAATCTTGCCCTTAGCAGCGTGACATAATGTTTGAAAAGATTGACATTGATCGTTGTACAAAAATAAAATAGCCATTTGTATCGTTGCAATTTTCAACAATGGGTGTTGCGGCAAAGACGGACTGAAAAATGTGGACAGTCATTTAGTGCTCAATTTTAGTGCGATATGGGGTGAAGCCGGTCGTCTTTGTTTAACTTAGAGTTACGCAAAAGTACACAATGCCCCAGGGTTTTAATATCACTCTCCGTTTGTCGCGTCCACAGATGCTGGACGCGTGAAATTGAAAAATCATTGAAAACAGTTTAATTCGAGCTGTAAATTTGTCAATCATGTTACCCAATTTAAATTGCAGTTAGTGGAAATGGATTTAGAGGTATAAGGTGTTGGCTCAGATTGCGCCATTGTCCGAATTATCCAATGAAATGCAGTATTATATTCACTCGAGGGATCGCCCCATGTGACTAGACTCGTTCAAAATTCAAATTGAAATGTGAACTTGAAGATATATCACATTGATAAAAATTGGATGATGCGTCCGTGGCCCAGCTGTCGAACCCTTCTTTAACAAAAGTGAATAAATTTTCGACGCACAAAACAACGCTGAATCTATCCAACCTTCCTATTGTAGTTTTACAGAATCGGTTTATTACAGAACGTAAGTTAGAATTAAAGGACAACAAAATTACCAACATCTTATCATCGATTTCATTGGACCTTCAATATGAAAAAAGGGTAAAGGTTTAATGAACCTGGGAGGTAATTTGGAATTTCAGCTTTGTAACTATATGTTATTGTCATCTTGGACAATACGATAAGGGAATTCTGGCATGAAAGAGAAAGTCTCGAGGGGAAAAAGGGGTGGGGTCGTGTCTTATAAAGTAATTCTAGGAGACCAACTAATAGTGACGCAACAGAAAGGGACTTGAAATTTTAACAAAGGACAATGGGGTTAAGTTTGGAAAATATGATATTCCCATGTCGCTGATGGTTTGGCCCCGCTTATCAAAGGGGTAACTTTTCACTGAGGGTTGGCTTGCTAGTTTCTGTGATACAATACATTATTGATTTTCTTGAAATTGAAGTATTTTTGTTTTTTTTACAATTGTTTGCGCTAGATTTACTAGAGTTTTGTTTGATTTAAAACATATCTAATGATTTATTGACTTATAGGATGTGTTTTTTTCCATTTGAATTGAATTTGATCATGATTTTTTGAAAATATAAATGCATGCAATAAGCAGAATGATGCACAATGAGAGACATCCGTGAGTTACTGCCCCTGAATACTCCCTAAAAGTAGATAGGTCCTATTAAAGTGTTTTCCTCTGTTATTATCGTTGCTTCCTTTGCACATTATGCTAGCAATTTTATTCCACTATCGCTTCTAATGATTATTAAATTACTATATCTCAACAGATCTCATACAGTATATACAATGGGTATATTTGTAAAACAATGTTATCAGTTAATTAACGCGATTTTGATAAAATCACATTTTTCATACCACAACATCGGGTTACGATACAACAGTAAAAACAAAGGATTCCAACGAAAAGGACCTATTTACATTTTGGGATAAATCAGACTTTATCTGCCAAGGGAGGTATTTGAAAATGTGTGATGTCTCTCATTGTTATTAGAGAAAAAATAAAGTGGGTTGAGCTACATATATTTTAATGTTGTTTGCTGTTTGAATGAGAAACATCACTTATCTTTTCTAATACCTCCCTTGACAGATACAGTCTAATTTATCTTGAAACGTATAGTGGTCCTTTCAATCTGAATCCTTTGTTTTTATTGTTGTTCCCAGAAGTATGATAAATGTGAATCAAAATATTGTTAATTAATTGATAACAAATTTGTACAGATAAGTAAGTACCCATTGGATTTACTGTAGGATATCTGTCGAGATATAGTAATTTAATAATTAGAAGACGAGAAAGTGGATGAAATTTGATAGCATATTGTGCAAAGAAAACAACGATAAAAAATAAGAGAAAATCACTTAATTAAGAGGGCCTAGTATTCAGGGGCAATAACTGACCAATGTCTTTCATTTGAAGAATTGAGGACATCAATATCAAGAAGGAATTCCTTCATGAAGGAGATTTTAGTTTATATAAATTTATTTTAGCTCGATTGCGAAACAAGTTATTTCAACTTATATAAATCACTCTCAAGATCACATTCCTGATGGAATCCATCGCCATGAGGGATAGAGAAGAGGCGACGTGGAATTTAAATGCCTTGCCTAAGGGTACAATCGTAACGGCTCCATTGGGGCTCGAACTCCGGAACTTTCACACCTGAAGGAGTCGTATGATGATGCAGGGTCTAGCCCTTTCTGTGCTGGAAACAAGTATATTCAGTTTTTGCAAACAGCATAGAGCCAGATCAGAAGGCCCATAGAGCCATTTAGTAGTTTATTTAGGCAATCCCTGCCCACAGAGCCATTTAGCAGTTTATTTAGTCAATCCCTGTTCACAGAACCATTTAGCAGTTTATTTAGTCAATCCCTGTTCACAGAACCATTTAGTAGTTTATTTAGGCAATCCCTGCCCACAGAGCCATTTAGTAGTTTATTTAGTCAATCCCTGCCCACAGAGCCATTTAGTAGTTTATTTAGTCAATCCCTGCCCACAGAGCCATTTAGTAGTTTATTTAGTCAATCCCTGCCCACAGAGCCATTTAGTAGTTTATTTAGTCAATCCCTGCCCACAGAGCCATTCAGTAGTTTATTTAGTCAATCCTTGCCCATATAGCCATTTAGCAGTTTATTTAGTCAATCCCTGTTCACAGAACCATTTAGTAGTTTATTTAGGCAATCCCTGCCCACATAGCCATTTAGTAGTTTATTTAGTCAATCCCTGCCCATAGAGCCATTTAGCAGTTTATTTAGTCAATCCCTGTTCACAGAACCATTTAGTAGTTTATTTAGGCAATCCCTGCCCACAGAGCCATTTAGTAGTTTATTTAGTCAATCCCTGCCCACAGAGCCATTTAGTAGTTTATTTAGTCAATCCCTGTTCACAGAACCATTTAGTAGTTTATTTAGTCAATCCCTGCCCACAGAGCCATTTAGTAGTTTATTTAGTCAATCCCTGCCCATAGAGCGCCATTTAGCAGTTTATTTAGTCAATCCCTGCCCACAGAGCCATTCAGTAGTTTATTTAGTCAATCCCTGCCCATAGAGCCATTTAGCAGTTTATTTAGTCAATCCCTGTCCACAGAGCCATTTAGTAGTTTGCTTGGTGCCCTGCCTCCTATACTTTATGTATGCTTGGTGCCCTGCCTCCTATACTTTGAGTTTGCTTGGTGCCCTGCCTCCTATACTTTGGGTATGCTTGGTGCCCTGCCTCCTATACTTTGAGTATGTTTGGTGCCCTGCCTCCTATACTTTGAGTATACTTGGTGCCCTGCCCCCTATACTTTGAGTATGCTTGGTGCCCTGCCTCCTATACTTTGAGTATGTTTGGTGCCCTGCCTCCTATTCTTTGAGTATGCTTGGTGCCCTGCCTCCTATTCTTTACGTATGCTTGGTGCCCTGCCTCCTATGCTTTGAGTATTCTTGGTGCCCTGCCTCCTATACTTTACGTATGCTTGGTGCCCTGCCTCCTATACTTTGAGTATGCTTGGTGCCCTGTCTCCTATGCTTTACGTATGCTTGGTGCCCTGCCTCCTATACTTTGAATATGTTTGGTGCCCTGCCTCCTATCCTTTGAATACGCTTGGTGCCCAGCCTCCTATACTCTGCATATGTTTGGTGCCCTGCCTCCTATCCTTTGAGTACGCTTGGTGCCTGGCCTCCTATACTCTGCATATGTTTGGTGCCCTGCCTCCTATACTTTGAGTATGTTTGGTGCCCTGCCTCCTATACTTTGAGTATGTTTGGTGCCCTGCCTCCTATCTTTGGTATGTTGGTGCCCTGCTCCTATTCTTTACGTATGCTTGGTGCCCTGCATCCTATACTTTACGTATTCTTGGTGCCCTGCCTCCTATACTTTACGTATGCTTGGTGCCCTGCCTCCTATTCTTTACGTATGCTTGGTGCCCTGCCTCCTATACTTTGAGTATGCTTGGTGCCCTGCCTCCTATACTTTGAGTATGCTTGGTGCCCTGCCTCCTATACTTTGAGTATGTTTGGTGCCCTGCCTCCTATACTTTGAGTATGCTTGGTGCCCTGCCTCCTATTCTTTACGTATGCTTGGTGCCCTGCATCCTATACTTTACGTATTCTTGGTGCCCTGCCTCCTATACTTTACGTATGCTTGGTGCCCTGCCTCCTATTCTTTACGTATGCTTGGTGCCCTGCCTCCTATACTTTGAGTATGCTTGGTGCCCTGCCTCCTATACTTTGAGTATGCTTGGTGCCCTGCCTCCTATACTTTGAGTATGTTTGGTGCCCTGCCTCCTATACTTTGAGTATGTTTGGTGCCCTGCCTCCTATTCTTTGAGTATGCTTGGTGCCCTGCCTCCTATTCTTTACGTATGCTTGGTGCCCTGCCTCCTATGCTTTGAGTATTCTTGGTGCCCTGCCTCCTATACTTTACGTATGCTTGGTGCCCTGCCTCCTATACTTTGAGTATGCTTGGTGCCCTGTCACTTTGAGTATGTTGGTGTGTTTTTTTGTTGGTGTGTTTACGTATGCTTGGTGCCCTGCCTCCTTTTGCTTGGTGCCCTGCCTCCTATACTTTACGTATGCTTGGTGCCCTGCCTCCTATACTTTGAGTATGCTTGGTGCCCTGTCTCCTATGCTTTACGTATGCTTGGTGCCCTGCCTCCTATACTTTGAATATGTTTGGTGCCCTGCCTCCTATCCTTTGAATACGCTTGGTGCCCAGCCTCCTATACTCTGCATATGTTTGGTGCCCTGCCTCCTATCCTTTGAGTACGCTTGGTGCCCGGCCTCCTATACTCTGCATATGTTTGGTGCCCTGCCTCCTATACTTTGAGTATGCTTGGTGCCCTGCCTCCTATACTTTGAGTATGTTTGGTGCCCTGCCTCCTATACTTTGAGTATGTTTGGTGCCCTGCCTCCTATTCTTTACGTATGCTTGGTGCCCTGCATCCTATACTTTACGTATTCTTGGTGCCCTGCCTCCTATACTTTACGTATGCTTGGTGCCCTGCCTCCTATTCTTTACGTATGCTTGGTGCCCTGCCTCCTATACTTTGAGTATGCTTGGTGCCCTGCCTCCTATACTTTGAGTATGCTTGGTGCCCTGCCTCCTATACTTTGAGTATGTTTGGTGCCCTGCCTCCTATACTTTGAGTATGCTTGGTGCCCTGCCTCCTATTCTTTACGTATGCTTGGTGCCCTGCATCCTATACTTTACGTATTCTTGGTGCCCTGCCTCCTATACTTTACGTATGCTTGGTGCCCTGCCTCCTATTCTTTACGTATGCTTGGTGCCCTGCCTCCTATACTTTGAGTATGCTTGGTGCCCTGCCTCCTATACTTTGAGTATGCTTGGTGCCCTGCCTCCTATACTTTGAGTATGTTTGGTGCCCTGCCTCCTATACTTTGAGTATGTTTGGTGCCCTGCCTCCTATACTTTGAGTATGCTTGGTGCCCTGCCTCCTATACTTTGAGTATGTTTGGTGCCCTGCCTCCTATACTTTGATATGCTTGGTGCCCTGCCTCCTATTCTTTACGTATGCTTGGTGCCCTGCCTCCTATACTTTATGTATTCTTGGTGCCCTGCCTCCTATTCTTTACATATGCTTGGTGCCCTGCCTCCTATACTTTATGTATGCTTGGTGCCCTGCCTCCTATACTTTGAGTATGCTTGGTGCCCTGCCTCCTATACTTTGAGTATGCTTGGTGCCCTGCCTCCTATACTTTACGTATGCTTGGTGCCCTGCCTCCTATTCTTTACGTATGCTTGGTGCCCTGTCTCCATTCTTTACGTATGCTTGGTGCCCTGCCTCCTATTCTTTACGTATGCTTGGTGCCCTGCCTCCTATTCTTTACGTATGCTTGGTGCCCTGCCTCCTATTCTTTACGTATGCTTGGTGCCCTGCCTCCTATTCTTTACGTATGCTTGGTGCCCTGCCTCCTATTCTTTACGTATGCTTGGTGCCCTGCTTCCTATACTTTGAGTATGTTTGGTGCCCTGCCTCCTATACTTTGAGTATGCTTGGTGCCCTGCCTCCTATTCTTTACGTATGCTTGGTGCCCTGCATCCTATACTTTACGTATTCTTGGTGCCCTGCCTCCTATACTTTACGTATGCTTGGTGCCCTGCCTCCTATTCTTTACGTATGCTTGGTGCCCTGCCTCCTATACTTTGAGTATGCTTGGTGCCCTGCCTCCTATACTTTGAGTATGCTTGGTGCCCTGCCTCCTATACTTTGAGTATGTTTGGTGCCCTGCCTCCTATTCTTTGAGTATGTTTGGTGCCCTGCCTCCTATACTTTGAGTATGCTTGGTGCCCTGCCTCCTATACTTTGAGTATGTTTGGTGCCCTGCCTCCTATACTTTGAGTATGCTTGGTGCCCTGCCTCCTATTCTTTACGTATGCTTGGTGCCCTGCCTCCTATACTTTACGTATTCTTGGTGCCCTGCCTCCTATTCTTTACGTATGCTTGGTGCCCTGCCTCCTATACTTTATGTATGCTTGGTGCCCTGCCTCCTATACTTTGAGTATGCTTGGTGCCCTGCCTCCTATACTTTGAGTATGCTTGGTGCCCTGCCTCCTATACTTTACGTATGCTTGGTGCCCTGCCTCCTATTCTTTACGTATGCTTGGTGCCCTGTCTCCAATTCTTTACGTATGCTTGGTGCCCTGCCTGCTATTCTTTACGTATGCTTGGTGCCCTGCCTCCTATTCTTTACGTATGCTTGGTGCCCTGCCTCCTATTCTTTACGTATGCTTGGTGCCCTGCCTCCTATTCTTTACGTATGCTTGGTGCCCTGCCTCCTATTCTTTACGTGTGCTTGGTGCCCTGCTTCCTATACTTTGAGTATGCTTGGTGCCCTGCCTCCTATACTTTGTGTATGCTTGGTGCCCTGCCTCCTATACTTTACGTATGCTTGGTGCCCTGGGGAAGCTTAACACATACACTTGTATCCCAGGTAGCGGACATGTTGCCAGTGACATCGAACATGTTGCCAGCGACATTGCACATACCGGCAACCAAGTTGTGATAATAAATAAACTTTAAAGAAAGCAGAAACTTCCATTATTTCACACATATTTCAAACATTCAGGATGTGATATTTCCGCCAGTCAGGTGATGCAAACAAAATGTATAGAATGAATATAATGTTATATACTCCCCGTTGAGTGGCCTCGTTATTTTATAATGTCGGAGTGGCTAGGTGACCTGACCTCTTATATATTTTGTCATACGAGACGTATCCGGCCATTTTTTTGTTTGACTTTAGTGGCTATAACTTGAGACACGAAATATGCATATTAGATTTCGCTTAAGACAACCCGTCAACAGTTGTTTTGTCGCTAGTTTGTCCTGCGTGACACTCGATATTGAAGTAAATTCTGGTGAAAACATGAGTACATTGCAATGGGTCGTTGTAATGAGTATGTCCATGAGTGCACCTTGTTCTTACAATAGTTTTAATTGAATAGAAGTATTGCAATTTAACCCTTTCAACACCACAGGCCTCTAAATAGGCTTACAAAAAGTGTAGATCCAGTGACGAGTCGTCTCATCAGGATCTGCACTTTTTGCCAGTAATATTACTATTTTTAGACAAAAATTACCCATTTTGATAAATGAACTGGTCCAATTGTAATTTTCTTATTATTTTATTGGTCTGAAAATATCATGCACCAGTCCAAGTCAGTTACTCGGTGTTGAATGGGTTAAATATCATGCACCAGTCCATGTCAGTTACTCGGTGTTGAATGGGTTAATATCCTGCACCAGTCCATGTCAGTTACTTGGTGTTGAATGGGTTAAATATCATGCACCAGTCCATGTCAGTTACTCGGTGTTGAATGGGTTAAATATCATGCACCAGTCCATGTCAGTTACTCGGTGTTGATTGGGTTAATATCGTGCACGAGTCCAAGTCAGTTACTCAATGTTGAATGAGTTAAACATGCTTTTTAATTTGCTGTCCTGCTTCCTAATGCCAGTAGATTACCAGTCCTGCTGTAGGAACATTTTGTGAGAATGATTGCATGAGAATGTGTTATTGAATGTTTGAAGTAACTTTCTGTAATATATTATAGGCCATATGAAACGTTATTATAAAGATTTCATCAGGTTATTATGTAGATTCCATCAGGCTATTATCGCACACGTTGGGACCTGAAATATGGTGACCTATGTCTGAATAGGGCGAAGTCAGAGGGAACTGTGAGTGATGCTCTACAGCAATCCTGATGTATAAAGATACCATATGGTTATTATAAATAGTCCATAAGGTTATTATGAAGATTTCATAAGATTATTATAAATATTTCATCAGGTTATTATAAAGATTTAATCAGGTTATTATAAAGATTCAACCATGTTATTATAAATAGTCCATAAGGTTATTATAAATAGTACATACGGTTATTATAAATAGTCCATCATGTTATTATAAAAATTCCATGGGTTCTATAGAGTAATTTCAAGATTCTATATTTCACTGGTTAGACCACTTGCCCTCAATTGGATTGAGCTAAAACAATTAGTGGCAGGTAAAATAGGGACCTGTGTACCGGGAAGCTGTATCTGAACTGGTTTGTCACATATGCTTTGGGGAAGACCAAACTATTTCCTTCTGAAAATTCCTAATCTCCCCGCCTTATGATGCACACAGCACTTACACACTCTCACGTCATAAACCATATTTTAAGAGAGGGGCCTTCTGACTCACTTGGGTATTGACCCATTCTGGATACATTTAAAGGCTTTTGCAAACAACATAGATCCTGATCAGCACACAGCGCTACACATAGATCCAGATCAGCCGCAGTGTTGTGCTGCATGCTGATCAGCCGCAGCTTAACACTGCATGCTGATCAGGATCTATGTTGTTTGCTACATAGCCAAGTGTCTTAGCAAGATCATCTGAATAACAAACAGCATAGAGCCTGATCAGACGGCACGTTTCATGGCGGCTGATCAGGCTCTATGTTCTTTGCAAATACTGTTTGAACGGTATCCAGAATAAAATGGCTTAACCCATTCAACACCAAGTAACTCACATGGACTGGTCCATGATATTCATAAACCAATAAATGAATCAGAAAATCACATTTGGACAAGTTCATTTATCAAAATGGGTAATTATGTCTAAAAATAGTCATATAACTGGCAAAAAGTGCAGATCCTGATGAGACGGCTCGTCACGAGCCGGCTCATCTGGATCTACACTTTTTGTAAGCCTATTTAGAGGTATGTGGTGTTGAAAGGGTTAATGAAAGCTCAGTCTATGTAAATATTGTTTTATATATAGCCAAAACAAGAGATACATACACCAGATTTAGATGTTATTATTACATATAAATTTAATGATATTGAATCTGTCTGTGTAAATGGCCCATTTTCTATCAGCTTTTTCATTAATATGATGTTTTTGTGTGAAGTTTTTCAAGATAGATAGCTGTCAACACGTTGATGGTTTCAAACTAGTAATGGCAACGTAACAACCTTTCTACACCCATACAGCTTATGGTTTGCGTAATTCATATTTTAGCCAATTACAATTAGTGAACATCTTCATGATGTTGTCCTAAAATGCAAATATATTTCAATTTATCATCGTAAAGTTGCGTCTGCATAAACTTATGGCATTGTATCTCTTTATGTCCACATTGAAGTCGAAGCGAGGATATTCGGTCGCCATGTAATGTCAATAGCTCGTCTGTCACTGTGTTAGTTGTCTGCTTTTAATTATTTCATGCAACACTGCTAATTATATCTTTTTATAGAGCTAAGATTTTTATGATCGTTCAATCACTTTCAATGTGCTAACTATTAATGCAAAACTCTCTGCTACATGTAAGATAGCATACCAGTCTAAATATTACATGTAATATAGTGTACCAGTCTGCTGCATGTAAGATAGCATACCAGTCTAAATAGTACATGTAATATAGTGTACCAGTCTGTTACATGTAGTATAGTGTATTACCAGTCTGCTGCATGTAAGATAGCATACCAGTCTACATATTACATGTAATATAGTGTACCAGTCTGCTGCATGTAAGATAGCATACCAGTCTAAATATTACATGTAATATAGTGTACCAGTCTGCTGCATGTAAGATAAATACCAGTCTAAATATTACATGTAATATAGTGTACCAGTCTGTTACATGTAGTATAGTGTACCAGTCTGTTACATGTAATATAGTGTACCAGTCTGCTACATGTAAGATAGCATACCAGTCTAAATATTACATTTAATATAGTGTACCAGTTTGTTGCATGTAAGATTACATACCAGTCTAAATATTACATTTAATATAGTGTACCAGTCTACTGTATGTAAGATAGCATACCAGTCTGTTATATTTAATATAGTGTACCAGTCTACTACATGTAAGATAGCATACCAGTCTAAATATTACATTTAATATAGTGTACCAGTCTGTTACATGTAGTATAGTGTACTACCAGTCTGCTGCATGTAAGATGGCATAACAGTCTAAATATTACATGTAAGATAGCATACCAGTCTATATATTACACGTAGTATAGTGTACCAGTCTGCTACATGTAATATAGCCTACCAGTCTTTATATTACATGTAATACAGTGTACCAGTCTGCTAACTTGTATTATAGCATACCAGTCTATATATTACATGTAATATAGTGTACCAGTCTGCTAACTTGTAATATAGTATACCAGTCTATATATTACATGTAATATAGTGTACCAGTCTGCTAACTTGTAATATAGTATACCAGTCTATATATTACATGTAATATAGTGTACCAGTCTGCTACATATAATATAGCATACCAGTCTATATATTATACATAATATAGCAAACCAGTCTGTTACATAGCATAAATTATAGCATACCAGTCTATATATTACAATAACATGTAATATACATGTAGTGTACCAGTCTATGTTAATGTATTATACCATGCCAGTGGATATGTTGCTTGTAATACAGAACATCAGTCTATATGTTATATATATAATATATAATATGTAGACTACCATTCTATATTTGTGTAATTTGTGAAATACATTGTGGAAAATTGTGCACATGTTAATTTTCAAGTTTTACCGGCAAAACTCCCCGGGGAGTGAATTGCACATTTATATTTACATATGGTCGCTAACAACATCCATATTTAATGTGACAGACCAAGCATTCAGTCTGGATTAGTCGGACATTTTGTTTGCTATTGATTGTCCATATAATATCTAATAAAGTAAAAAAAAAAGTGCCTTTTCATTTCGAGCAATCATAACGACAGCACACTGAATGGCACAGATGAAAATGCGTTAAAAGTTTATGATTTATTATTCAATGCATTTCAGGGCTGATGAATGTATTGGCATAAAAGGCTGGTCATTGCAGGCGAATAACATGTCTAGGACGCTTTTCGATCAATATGAAATATAAACAAAATTAGCGATTATGGTTACATTTTAAGAGTAGCTGCTTTAACTTATATAAGTGCAACAGTAAATAGTTGGCCTAGAATAGAACCATTGTAAAACTCAGTCAATGTCACGCGTCTGAGAGCCACTGGTCGACAAAGAGGCATAAAGTGGGGATAAACATAATACTGGCTACTATATACAACTCCATACTTGTGAATTTTAATTTATGCATTTATTCGTGTAAAATGATATGTAAATATATTGGGATACTATAATTATAAACATGAGAAAATAAATTAATAAAATTTGAAGAAAAAATATTTTAAAAAAAAGATAGTTATGAAGTAGATTTGATAAGTGTCATGTAGTTGAATGTTCAAGATGAATAAACTAGAGGCGAGTAGAGAAATAGACAATAGAGTCTGGAATTAAGTAGCAGGGGAAGAAACAGCAAAGGAAGAGACTGGAGAGGAAGATACAGCAGAGGAAGAGACTGGAGAGGAAGAGACTGGAGATGAAGAGACAGTAGAAGAAGATGCTGGAGAGGAAGATACAGCAGAGGAAGAGACAGCAGATGAAGATACTGGAGAGGAAGAGACAGCAGAGGAAATGACAGCAGAGGAAGAGACAGGAGAGGAAGAGACAAGCAGAGGAATAAACAGCAGAGGCAGAGCGACAGCAGAGGAAGAGACAGCAGAGGAAGAGAGGAAGAGACTGGAGCAAGAGAGGGCAGAACAGTGAACAGAAGGAGTGGCAGAATTTGATGGATAAATGAGGAAAAGTTTGATCATACCAAATTGAGAAAATAAGGACAAGGAAGTAGTAAATGCATTATTATCCCAAGTAGTACACATGTAATGACAAGCAGGATATGTAAGAATGTCCTACCTGTGTTACTACCCGCCCTATCTTAGGTCATTTGGTTTCGCCAATGTCTATCTGTATTACCCAGCTATCTAAGGTCATCATGGTCTTGTCAGATGTCAAACAAAGAAGTACATATCAGACCAGCAAAACGGAATCACTTTGTTCTTTTAGATTTCATATTTTCCACTTTTTCAACTTTGGATTCATGTAGATGACGAAGAAACACACATGTATCACACACATCATGAACAATTAAGACTTATTTTAATTGCTATTAACTATAAAAGGACCATGTCGAACCTACTCCAAAATAATAATTTCTTGTACAGGTATGGGGGCCTCCTTGAACGATTGATTACGGTCGTTGACTTCAAATCACTTGCCCCTCGCAATTACTGTAGGTTTGAATCCCACGGGGCTGTTGAAGTGAGGAAGATTTTGAGCTGGCTTGCGGAAGTTGGGTGGCCATCCATGAAATACTGCTTGGAGCGGCACCCAGGGTCTCCCTCACCAATAGCTGGAGTCGCCATATGACCGACGATGTTTGTACGACGTTAAACCCAAAATACAAACCACCATACTATTTCCGGGTTATTACGGATTATGATGGTAAATCGGACAGCAATGGAGGATCCTATACTTAAATATGATTTTTAAGTATGAATATCTCCCCGCAGATGTCTGTTTTATGTGACATTCTTACTTTAACTTACCTCCCTTTGTGGATATTTCATTACAAAAGTTGATAATCTAAATATGTCCTGACAAAAGTTCAACTTAAGACGCATGATTACAGTGTAAAACTGTATATCAGTTGCTTTTCTTATCAAATTCAGATGATAGAAGACAAGATTGAGTTTTTAAGTACCTAAATATGGGTGAAATATTTAATTATGATGGTGCATAAAACTAATAACCAGGTATAATCATGATCTCTGTTGTTAAGACTGCTGAATAGTTAAAGAGGGAAAGAAGAAGAGAAAGTATTTATTGCGATCTTTGAAATTTGACGAGTGAGGATATTAACTTCATTGATGCATGCAAGTTCGTATAGGTATAAATATGTCGCAGTGCGTTGGCGATATACTATTGATTATGACATTATATTGTACTGACCCCGCCAGGTTACGACGTTGTACATTACATTACAGTCGAGGGTACCTTGTGGGGAGAAATTAATGTGTCGCTCGACCAGTCATGGATGTCGTGTTATTAGTGTCGTCTGCTACAGTTGGTAAACACCAGGGACAATAAAATGTTGCAGAATATTTGCTAATAGATGCGGATATCGATATTAAACCTCAAATATAATAAAGAGTGGGATTGTGTACAGGTGGACAGGTGTTTATGAAATTTGAATTTTGCGACAGCTTTTATAAATACTTGAAAAGTCCATTTACAGTAAACAGATTTCAATTCAGATACATCTTTTGTCTGATATTTGTTTAGGAAATGAAACATTATTAAGTTAGAGTAGATGTCGTGATTAGCAAGGGTTGTCATGGTAGCTAAGCGTGACCGCCACTTTCTATTCGAATGAGAATTGTACGAGTTCTCTCCCTTCAATGTTAATCATGCTTACACAGTTATCTCCCTTCCATACTATCCTATTGTATCGCTGCAACTACATAAATCGTCCTCCACCACTTTATGCAAACATTTAAAACAATTTGTTATGATTGATTCAATGGAACATGAGGATTGATAAAAATAACAGAAAACGAGATGTTGAAGACGACGTAGCGGAGTGGTAGCGCGCTCGCTTCAGCTAGGTGTGAAAGGCGCAGAATTCGCTCCCAGCTGTAGCCATTGCAATTGTTCCCTTAACCCATTCAACACCAAGTAACTGACATGGACTGGTCCATGATATTTTTAGACCAATAAATTAATAACAAAATTACATTTGGATCAGTTCATTTATCAAAATGGGTAATTTTTTTTCTAAAAATAGTTATGTTACTTGAAAAAAGTGCAGATCCTGATGAGACGGCTCGTCACGAGCCGGCTCATCTGGATCTACACTTTTTTGTAAGCCAATTTAGAGGTCTGTGGTGTTGAAAGGGTTAAGGCAATTCATTTCCACATTGCCTCTTCTCTACCCTCATGGCGTTGGATTCCATCAGGAATGAGGTCTCGAGAGCTATTAAATTAATGTTTCGCAATCGCGCTAAAATACATTTTGTATAAACTAATTAAATTTTTCTTGTTCTGTTGATTTATACAATGTTATTTTATCTAAGCAAGTTTTTACAACATTAGATTAGTTCGCCTCCGTGGTCGAGTGGTTACGGTCGCTGACTTGTATACCACTGTAACCTATCATCACTGATGGTCACGGGTTCTAGCCCCGCTCAGGCCATGTCTCATTTATATGAAAAGGTTGGCAGTTACTTACGGAGGTTGGTGCACCCAAGTACTGGTTAACCGCTGGAGCCTGCCCAGGAAAGGTGTTGTTAGGTAAACTGCCCGTCTGCGAAATAGCCCAAAATGGTGCTGATGCAGACGTAAAACCCGAAATATAACATAAATATATAACATAACATTAGATTAATCGCTCTGGAGATCCAATGAATGACAGAGAAGATGTGGATTTAAGTGGTTCAGGCGACACTCGAACTCACGACCTCTTGGTTACCAGGCAGATATTCTATCCATTACCCCATGAAGGCTTCACAACTTATCCACTGTACAAGCGAAAATAATTCCACAATAGACAACAGTATACAATTATTTCATAGGTGTTGGGGAACAGTCAAAACTATTGTCCCGAGGTATTGGTATTGATACTAGAGCGAACACGCTACCACTGCGCTATCACGACTTGTAGAGACCGAGATCATTGCAACAACGTGACATCACCTGACATCACTTGGTGTGTGGGATTAATTAAAATATAATGTCACATGCTATAATAGAATTTTAATCTTTTAATTAAAATCATATTCTATGAAATAGGAGTTGTGGGCTATTTTTAAACTTAATCTGTAAAAGTATAACAATAGGGAAACGGGACAACAGTTGGACCTATAATTCTCTTATAGTGGCATGGGCTCTAGTGTATGGCTGGTGCAAGGGAGATCACTGTGTGCATGTTTGATTCACAGCCTCAGTCTCATGTAATGATCTGAAGGCAGGACAGCAGGCCCGCAGGCCCATCACTATTATAGTCTGCAAGCTTACTTTAGCGTGATTGTGTGAGTGCAATTCTTTTCTTTCAACTCCCAGAGTTCACTCCCAATGGGATCCATGGCTATGAGAGAGTGGAGCGACAATGTGAATTGTGGTTCTCATGGGGGTTTCCACTCACAACCCCTCAGTTACGTGGCAGACGCCGATACATAGACCTTGGTTTTGGTCACATCTCAAAGACTGTTAATAGTATTAGGGACTAACCTACGATCCTGGGATTACCAGTCGATTGTATTAACCACCAGGCCGCTGTCCTTCAGATGTGCGACTATAAGCCGAGGTACCATGTATCAATGCTACACACGGGGCATGTAAAACAACCATGGATGCTTATGCAAATCCCGTCAAAATGTAAGATGACAAATATACTTCTTGAGGCGTCGCCCTGCCCCAATTAACCAGGGAGCGACGATGAATAAGTGTACCCTCCCCTACCCCCCATCCCCCACCCTGATCACCCACCCCCGATCCCCCATACCCCGATCCCCCCATCCACCATCCTGATCACCTCCCCGATCCCCCACACCAACACACACAATAATCATGGCTTCTAATCATCCTCATTATGAGGCTCAATCTAAATAAGCACAGACTGGGGCTTTAAGTGACTCTTGTCGATATTGTCCATATTTTGATTGAACAATTCTTCATGCTTCTCCGACAACTGAATGTAGGATCACAGACACTTGAGATGACAATGCAGTGATGGTTATCTCTGGCAATTGACTGGCTGGACAATGCCCATTACCGGACATAAGCAATATCAGCATCTTATCATTATTTGTCTTGTCAGGAAGTGATGTATTATTCATTTTGCCTTATTTATCCACTTACAGGGTACTTAATTTAGGGGCAATATTGTTGTTTAAGAGCTGTTGCGTCAATATCTATTACCTACACTGTCACCACCCCTGTATACCCCTCATTAACTACATTGTCACCACCCCGGTATACCCCTCATTAACTACACTGTCACCACCCTGGTATACTCCTCATTAACTACACTGTCACCACCCTGGTATACTCCTCATTAACTACACTGTCACCACCCCGGTATACCCCTATTTCCTGTCACCACCCCGTTATACCCCTCATTAACTACACTGTCCCCACCCCTGTATACCCCTCATTAACTACTTGTCACCACCCCGGTATACCATCATTAACTACACTGTCCCACCCCGTATCAACCCCTCATTAACTACACTGTCACCACCCCGGTACCCTCATTAACTACATTGGTCACCACCCCGGTAATACCCCTCATTACTACACTGTCACCACCCCGGTATACCCCCTCATTAACTACACTGTCACCACCCCCGTATACCCCGCATTAACTACACTGTCACCACCCCGGTATACCCCTCATTACCTACACTGTCCTACCCCGGTATACTCCTCATTACACTGTCACTACCCCGGTATACTCCTAATACACTGTCACCACCCCGTATACTCCTCATTACACTGTCACCACCCCGGTATACTCCTCATTACACTGTCCACCCCGGTATACTCCTCATTACACTGTCACTACCCCGGATACACCCCTCATTAACTACCTGTCACCACCCCGGTATACCCCTCATTAACTACACTGTCACCACCCCGGTATACCCCTCATTAACTACATTGTCACACCCCGGTATACTCCTCATTACACTGTCACCACCCCGGTATACCCCTCATTAACTACACTGTCACCACCCCGTATACCCCTCATTAACTACACTGTCACTACCCCCGGTATACTCCTCATTACACTGTCACTACCCCTTATACCCCTCATTAACTATACACTGTCACCACCCCGGTATACCCCTCATTAACTACACTGTCCACCACCCCCGGTATACTCCTCATTACACTGTCACCACCCCGGTATACCCCTCATTAACTACACTGTCACTACCGGTATACCTCCTCATTACACTGTCACCACCCCGGTATACCCCTCATTAACTACACTGTCACCACCCCGGTATACTCCTCATTACACTGTCACCAACCCCGGTATACTCCTCATTACACACTGTCACCACCCCGGTATACTCCTCATTACACTGTCACCACCCCGGTATACTCCTCATTACACTGTCACCACCCCGGTATACTCCTCATTACACTGTCACCACCCCGTTATAACCCCTCATTAACTACACTGTCACCACCCCCGGTATACCCTCCTTACTACACTGTCACACACCCCGTATAACCCCTCATTACACTGTCACCACCCCCGTATACCCCTCATTAACCTACACTGTCACCACCCACCCGGTATACCCTCATTACACTGTCCACCACCCCGGTATACCCCTCTTAATTACACTGTCACCACCCCGGTATATTCTCATTACACTGTCACCACCCCGGTATACTCCTCATTACACTGTCACCACCCCGGTATACTCCTCATTAACTACACTGTCACCCCACCCCGGTATACCCCTCATTACACTGTCACCACCCCGGTATACCCCTCATTAATTACACTGTCACCACCCCGGTATACTCCTCATTACACTGTCACCACCCCGGTATACCCCTCACTACACTGTCACCACCCCGGTATACCCTCATTAACTACACTGTCACCACCGGTATACTCCTCATTACACTGTCCCACCACCCCGTATACACTACACTGTATACCCCTCATTAACTACACTGTCACTACCCCGGTATACTACACTGTCACCACCCCGTATACTCCTCATTAACTGTCACCACCCCGGTATACTCTCATTAACTACACTGTCACCACCCCGGTATACTCTCATTACACTGTCACCACCCCGGTATACTCCTCATTACACTGTCACCACCCCGGTATACCCCTCATTACACTGTCACCACCCCGGTATACCCCTCATTAACTACACTGGCACCACCCCGGTATATCCTCATTACACTGTCACCACCCCGGTATACTCCTCATTACACTGTCACCACCCGGTATACCCCTCATTAACTACACCGTCACCACCCCGGTATACCCCTCATTACACTGTCACCACCCCGGTATACCCCTCATTAATACACCGTCACCACCCCGGTATACCCCTCATTACACTGTCACCACCCCAGTATACCCCTCATTAACTACACTGTCACCACCCGGTACACTCCTCATTACACTGTCACCACCCCGGTATACCCTCATTACACTGTCACCCCCGGTATACCCCTCATTACACTGTCACCACCCCGGTATACCCCTCATTACACTGTCACCACCCGGTTATACCCCTCATTACACTGTCACCACCGGTATACCCCTCATTACACTGTCACCACCCGGTATACCCCTCTTACACTGTCACCACCCCGGGTATCCCCTCATTACACTGTCACACCCCGGTATACTCCTCATTAACTACACTGTCACCACCCCGGGATAACCCCTCATTAACTACACCGTCACCACCCCGGTATACCCCTCATTACACTGTCACCACCCCAGTATACCCCTCATTAACTACACTGTCACCACCCCGTATACTCCTCATTACCTGTCACCCCCGGTATACCCCTCATTACACTGTCACCACCCCGGTATACCCCTCATTACACTGTCACCACCCCGGTATACCCCTCATACACTGTCACCACCCCGGTATACCCCTCATTACACTGTCACCACCCCCGGTATACCCCTCATAACTACACTGTCACCACCCCGGTATACTCCTCATTACACTGTCACCACCCCGGTATACCCCTCATTACACTGTCACCACCCCGGTATACCCCTCATTACACTGTCACTACCCCGGTATACTCCTCATTACACTGTCACTACCCCCGTATACCCCTCATTACACTGTCACCACCCCGGTATACTCCCATTACACTGTCACCACCCCCCGGTATACTCCTCATTACACTGTCACCACCCCCCGGTATACTCCTCATTAACTGTCACCACTACCCTCCGGTATACCCCTCATTAACTACACTGTCACCACCCCCCGGTATACCCCTCTATACACGTCACCACCCCGGTTATACCCCTCATTAATTACACTGTCACCACCCCGGTATACCCCTCATTACACTGTCACTACCCCGTATACTCCTCATTACACTGTCACCACCCCGGTATACCCCTCATTACACTGTCACCACCCCCGGTATACCCCTCATTACACTGTCACCACCCCGGTATACCCCTCATTAACTACACTGTCACTACCCCGGTATACCCCTCATTACACTGTCACTACCCCGGTATACTCCTCATTAACTACACTGTCACCACCCCGGTATACTCCTCATTACACTGTCACCACCCCGGTATACCCCTCATTACTACACTGTCACTACCCCGGTATACTCCATTACACTGTCACTACCCCGGTATACTCCTCATTAACTACACTGTCACCACCCCCGTATACTCCTCATTACACTGTCACCACCCCCGGTATACTCCCATTACACTGTCACCACCCCGGTATACTCCTCATTACACTGTCACCACCCCGGTATACTCCTCATTACACTGTCACCACCCCCTGTATACTCCTCATTACACTGTCACCACCCCGGTATATCCCCCTCATTACACTGTCACCACCCCGGTATACCCCTCATTAACTACACTGTCACTACCCCGGTATACTCCTCATTACACTGTCACTACCCCGGTATACCCCTCATTACACTGTCACCCCCCCGGTATACCCCTCATTAACTACACTGTCACTACCCCCGGTATACTCCTCATTACACTGTCACCACCCCGGTATACCCTCATTAACTACACTGTCACTACCCCGGTATACTCCTCATTACACTGTCACCACCCCGGTATACCCCTCATTAACTACACTGTCACACCCCGGGTATACTCCTCATTAACTACACTGTCACTACCACACCCGGTATACTCCTCATTACACTGTCACCACCCCGGTATACTCCTCATTAACTACACTGTCACTACCCCGGTATACTCCTCATTACACTGTCACCACCCCGGTATACTCCTCATTACACTGTCACCACCCCGGTATACCCCTCATTACACTGTCACCACCCCGGTATACTCCTCATTAACTACATTGTAGTTTAACATTGAGTTACAATGAGTTATCTATCTTGGCTAGCGGATTTATTGAGTTACCACACATTATCTGTCTTAGTTAGTTATTTAGATATTGAATTACCATGAGTTGTCTATCTTAGTTAGCATATATATTGAGTTACCATGAGTTGTCTGTCTTGGTTAGCTGATCTATTGAGTTGCCATGAGTTGTCTGCATTGGTTAGCTGATCTATTGAGTTGTCTGTCTTGGTTAGCTGATCTATTGAGTTACCATGAGTTGTCGGCCTTGGTTAGCTGATCTATTGAGTTGCCATGAGTTGTCTGCCTTGGTTAGCTGATCTATTGAGTTGCCATGCATTGTCTTGCCTTGGTTAGCTGATCTATTGAGTTGCCATGCATTGTCTGTCTTGGTTAGCTGATCTATTGAGTTGCCATGCATTGTCTGTCTTGGTTAGCTGATCTATTGAGTTGCCATGAGTTGTTTACCTTGGTTAGCTTATATATTGAGTTGCCATGCATTGTCTGCCTTGGTTAGCTGATCTATTGAGTTGCCATGCATTGTCTGCCTTGGTTAGCTGATCTATTGAGTTGTCTGCCTTGGTTAGCTGATCAATTGAGTTGCCATGTGTTGTCAAATTTTGATTTAAATATTAATCAGGACAAAAAGCTAATTTCCGAACAACAGTTAATTAATTTTAGAATCAGTGCACACATCATTAGCAGGTAGTTAGTGTGATGCAGTGTTGTGTGCAGTGATGGCAAGATTAATTACCTGTTGTTCTCACAGGCTTTTTATCCCGATTCTTATTTTAAAATTTGTTCCACGCATATATCATGCCAAGTAAAATTGACACTGGTCACTTTATTTTGGTCAAAATATTTAAATTAAGGGTATGAATTTACCATATAAATGCCAAAGATATACATGTATTCTGAACTGGCTGACATTTGTGTATGGTTCATTTTCTTGATTAATATTTCCATATGTTAATGCCTTGTTGGGTATGGATTGGTCAGTGCAGTGGTCACCTGACATGTCCAGTCTCACCTGGATGTATGGACGTGGGAAAAGAATAGCCATCAATAATTATCCATACATTTAGTACCAACTATGTCACTGGTACATTAGCTTTTATTATTAAGAATTCATAAAGCGTAAAAAAATTCATTATGGCTGACAGTAATTTGAATTTCATGAAATAATAAAACCCTCTCATTTTACCATAAATGATATTCATTTTTAATGTCCAAGATCAATATGATGTCCTGTGCCCTGAAATATGGAGCTAGATGGGGCGAAATTGTAAGAAGTGAAATGGTAATTAATTCATTAAGTTAATGGTCAGAAGTTAAAATATTGAGATTTATTGAAATACGCTTCAATAAAAAGGGTAAATTCGAGGTCAATTTGCCGTTAACAAATCAATTCTCTCATTGAGATGGATATGATTATATGCTGTCCAGTGGAAAGTGGGCAGGACATTTCGGACACGTCCATTGGTGTGAAAGTGGTCTTCGTCGACCAGTAATTAAGTTTTTTGTCACACACACGGCCGCCCTGTTCCCATAATCCATATTTCTTGACTCGTTACGAGAAGTGATGTGAAAACCTCAACAACAAAACATTCTATCCATTGATTATGGCCGCTGGCTCGGAATTACATCCGAAGTGACCAGAAGTCTGCTATGTTTTAGAAAATTCAAGACGGTGATAGAAGACTTTCCATTTTGGTCTAAAGAAATGGAATGTCATTTGCGAGAATAAAGGCATTGACAGGCTTTTTTCCTTTTTCTACTGGCAGCTTTGAAATTCCCTTTGGACACTTTGTTTGGATAAAAGCCCATTAATTCTATGAAAACAATCAATTATGCTTTTTGTTGTATTTTAAATGGGCTGGACATTTTAGGCGAGTTGTACATTTGTCCGGCTATTTTCTGGAACATGTGCTATGATCCTACACTGGAGTTTGACAGTCTATGAGAACACGATGCTACTCGCAACATCCCCTGTACTATATGATAAGCTGATACAACAGACTATGAACTGTGATTGAAGTAACCGAAGACAAATTTTACTAATGTTTCAACTGATTTTCGTGTTTCGTTGCATCAATTTTGCACAGTAGAGAGGAATTATTGTATAGAGTAGGTTTTGGTGATGAGAGTGTACCTCACTGGCCTTTAGGCTATACATGATAAGTATAGAGAGGAATTATTGTATAGAGTAGGTTTTGGTGATGAGAGTGTACCTCACTGGCCTTTAGGCTATACATGATAAGTATAGATAGGAATTATTGTATAGAGTAGGTTTTGGTGATGAGAGTGTACCTCACTGGCCTTCTGGCCTTTAGGCTATAAATGATAAGGCACAAGACCTATATAACAATCTTAACCTATATCAGTGACAGATAGTATCATGTTCGGTATACAGTCAAACCTGTGTTAGTGGTCACCTCCATTAAGCAGCCAACCTGTATTAAGCAGCCAGTTTCCAGATTCCCAATCTGTCGTTTTACTATACATTTGACCTCTATTAAGCAGCCACCTGTGCTAAGCATGCCACTTTCTCTGACTCCCTTGGCTGGCTGCTTAAGACAGGTTTGACTGTATGTAGCATATTGCAGTAGTTGGTAAGTTTAGGTTTGGCTACACCAGTTTTGTATCCCAGATCGCAATTATATGACAGCGTTCCAAGAGCCTTCCAGATGCATTATGCCTTAGAAGTGACCAATAATGTAACATGTTTGTTTCTATATGACAGAACTAACCAATTCACTTACAATTTACAAAATAACCATATTGTCATACACGTATAATAAAGGTCAGTTTTCGTAGAGTACCGTATATAATATAATATTTATCCATTTCTGAGAGAATAGTGCAGCTCTTGATGAAGTTACGGTAATATATGTTGTATGAATCATATCCTTACCCATTGTTGCTCTTGAAATAACTAAATTTATGTTTGCTCTTAGAATAAACTTTATTTATATTACAACAATTGCGAAACAAGCTTTAACAACTTATATTAATCACTCTCGGTCCGATCTGGCGACCACCGTACCATCTCACATAATTCTTGGTGCAAGGATCGAACCCGGGCTGCATCAGTAAGAAGCGAGCATGCAAACACTGTCGCTAATCGGACAGCAAAGATTGAGTTATTTTTTGGTCATGTTTGCTCTTAGAATAACACTATCTATGGCTGCTCTTAAAATAACTACATATATGTTTGCTCTTAAAATAACACAATCTATGTTTACTCTTAAAATAACACAATCTATGTTTACTCTTAAAATAACACAATCTATGTTTACTCTTAAAATAGCTACATATATGATTGCTCTTAAAATAACTAAATCTATGTTTGCACTTGAAATAACTCAATTTATGTTTGCTCTTGAAAGAACACAAATCTATGGCTGCTCTTGAAAATAATTTGAATATATGACTGCTCTTGAAAGTAACTCAATCCACCGCTTTTCCACATATAACTCTACTCCTGATTGCTCCTGAAATATCTCGACCTGGGTTTGTTCTTCAAACAACTCAACCCACGACTTCTCTTGTAGTATAAACAATGGCTGCAGAAGTAATTCCAATGAAGCTTCTATTCATTTATCATTATACAGAAACGTAACAACACAGAAAGTGCTTTGAATTTCTAGTATTGATATATACCATGTGATGCTGTACAAAAATGCCCATTGGTTGGATGTTTCCTGACAATCTGACCAACCATAGTTGTTTATATTATAGACATTGAGAGCATCATCTGTGTGCTCGCTTTCTCTCCTATGGAGGTCGCCTTCTCCTATGGAGGTCGGCTCTGATTTCTTTCAGAATTTTCCTTTGTGCAAGTTCTACTGTTACGTGCTATTGTTTGTACAGACTAATCATAGACTGACTGACTTAACCGTTTAAATTCTTACAAGGCAATCGATCATAATTGTGTGTATTCCCCTCCCCCTCCCCCCATCAAACCCGCACCCCCAGATACACACTGGCTTGTTTGTCCTTGTATTCATCCATCTTTCAATCCATCCAATTATTTCGTTTTGGAGAACCAGGAAGTTTTAATCAGATTTCAATCAAACATTGTAACAAAAATCAGTGTTGGATCTACTAGGTCATAACAGGAACAATTAGTATCGGCCTATCGGGATTAACTGAATTTTGATTGGAGTTACAGGACTTTCATTATCTGATTCTTCCATCTGCTTGTACACTTATAATTAGGATTTCTCGTTGCCTGGCTTACAGTACTTCATCTTCCATACCCGGGTATCTGCTTGTATACTTATCATGATTTCTCGTTGCCCGGCTTACAGTACTTCATCTTCCATACCCGGGTATCTGCTGGTACACTTATCAGGATTTCTCGTTGCCCGGCTTACAGTACTTCATCTTCCATACCCGGGTATCTGCTTGTACACTTATCAGGATTTCTCGTTGCCCGGCTTACAGTACTTCATCTTCCATACCCGGGTATCTGCTTGTACACTTATCAGGATTTCTCGTTGCCCGGCTTACAGTACTTCATCTTCCATACCCGGGTATCTGCTTGTACACTTATCATGATTTCTCGTTGCCCGGCTTACAGTACTTCATCTTTCATATATCAGATTCAACGATAAATGTTTATAGATTATGTGCGTACAAACACACATGTACACCTTATGTAGCCCACCGATTGTGTATATTTACGTAGACCAGCAAGGTATATTTACGTAGACCAGCAAGGTATATTTACGTAGACCAGCAAGGTATATTTACGTAGACCAGCAAGGTATATTTACGTAGACCAGCAAGGTATATTTACGTAGACCAGCAAGGTATATTTACGTAGACCAGCAATGTATATTTACGTAGACCAGCAATGTATATTTACGTAGACCAGGAATGTATATTTATGTAGACCAGCAAGGTATATTTACGTAGACCAGCAATGTATATTTACGTAGACCAGCAAGGTATATTTACATAGACCAGCAATGTATATTTACGTAGACCAGCAAGGTATATTTACGTAGACCAGCAACGTAGACCAGCAAGGTATATTTATGTAGACCAGCAAGGTATATTTACGTAGACCAGCAAGGTATATTTACGTAGACCAGCAAGGTATATTTACGTAGACCAGCAAGGTATATTTACGTAGACCAGCAATGTATATTTACGTAGACCAGCAGGGTATATTTACGTAGACCAGACCAGCAAGGTATATTTACATAGACCAGCAAGGTATATTTACGTAGACCAGACCAGCAAGGTATATTTACATAGACCAGCAAGGTATATTTACATAGACCAACAAGGTATATTTACGTAGACCAGCAAGGTATATTTACGTAGACCAGCAATGTATATTTACGTAGACCAGCAAGGTATATTTACGTAGACCAGCAACGTAGACCAGCAAGGTATATTTACATAGACCAGCAAGGTATATTTATGTAGACCAGCAAGGTATATTTACGTAGACCAGCAAGGTATATTTATGTAGACCAGCAAGGTATATTTACGTAGACCAGCAAGGTGTATTTACGTAGACCAGCAAGGTATATTTACGTAGACCAGCAAGGTATATTTACGTAGACCAGCAAGGTATATTTACGTAGACCAGCAATGTATATTTACGTAGACCAGCAATGTATATTTACGTAGACCAGCAAGGTATATTTACGTAGACCAGCAAGGTATATTTACGTAGACCAGCAATGTATATTTACGTAGACCAGCAATGTATATTTACGTAGACTAGCAATGTATATTTACGTAGACCAGCAATGTATATTTACGTAGACCAGCAAGGTATATTTATGTAGACCAGCAAGGTATATTTACATAGACCAGCAAGGTATATTTATGTAGACCAGCAAGGTATATTTATGTAGACCAGCAAGGTATATTTACATAGACCAGCAAGGTATATTTATGTAGACCAGCAAGGTATATTTACATAGACCAGCAAGGTATATTTACATAGACCAGCAATGTATATTTACATAGACCAGCAAGGTATATTTACGTAGACCAGCAAGGTATATTTATGTAGACCAGCAATGTATATTTACGTAGACCAGCAATGTATATTTACATAGACCAGCAAGGTATATTTACGTAGACCAGCAAGGTATATTTACGTAGACCAGCAAGGTATATTTATGTAGACCAGCAAGGTATATTTACGTAGACCAGCAATGTATATTTACATAGACCAGCAAGGTATATTTACGTAGACCAGCAAGGTATATTTACGTAGACCAGCAATGTATATTTACGTAGACCAGCAATGTATATTTATGTAGACCAGCAAGGTATATTTACGTAGACCAGCAAGGTATATTTACATAGACCAGCAAGGTATATTTACGTAGACCAGCAATGTATATTTACATAGACCAGCAAGGTATATTTACGTAGACCAGCAAGGTATATTTACGTAGACCAGCAATGTATATTTACGTAGACCAGCAAGGTATATTTACGTATATTTACGTAGACCAGCAAGGTATATTTACGTAGACCAGCAAGGTATATTTACGTAGACCAGCAATGTATATTTACATAGACCAGCAAGGTATATTTACGTAGACCAGCAAGGTATATTTACGTAGACCAGCAAGGTATACACGAATGTATCTATTGAAGATAGGGCATGAAACTGAACAATAATTTTCTCCCTCCCCCATACCCTAAACAATAATTTTCTCCCTCCCACATACCCCCCCAATTTATAGAATTTTGTAATCACTTAGGGCTACTTCCTCCATCACCCCCCATATTAAGACTTTGAATGCAACTGAACACAACCATGAAGCTAAAAACAAAGCACCACCCCTCCCCCTCCAAATTTATAAAATGTGTTAATCACAAGACAATGGGCCTGTAACTAAAAAAAGCACCACTCTCCATAATTTATAGAAATTCTTGAGCCGTAACCTGCCAATCACAAAAAACAGCATAGAGCCTGATCAGACAGTACATTATGATCACACTGCACATAATGTACCGTCTGATCAGGCTCTATACTGTTTGCTATTCAGACAGTTGAGCTAAAACACTTGTCTGAATAGCAAACAACATAGATCCTGTTCAGACACTGTGGCTGATCTGGATCTATGTTGTTTGCACATTCCGTCCAATTTATTGGGCAGGTTAACGTAAATTACTATAAACATCTGTGCCAAGTTATGCTGCACAGACAGTAGTATATACATGAAAACTGATCTGTTAAATGTCAGCATGTCGAGAAACTTATTGTATTCTTATATAGTTCTCAGCTGTTAATATGTCTTAAGGAAAACAGTGTCAACATTTTTAGTTGTGAGTTGGGATGAGAACAGTTGTTAGAATGGATCTATTGGCTGTCCGATTAGCGCAGTGGTTGGCACGCTCGCTTCTCACCAATGCAACCTGGGTTCAACCCTCGGACCGGGAAATATGTGAGATAGACAGGTGATTTTCTCACCAGGTGCTCCGGTTTCCTACCACACGAATGACCACATGCATGTTTTCATCCGCGGCAACGAAAGTGAATAATATAAGTTGGTGAAGCTTGTTTCGTGATCATTGTAAAATAATATGAAGTTTTAAACTTTTCTTAGAATGGACCCAAAACCGATATGAAGAAATCGACCTTTAAATTACTCAACAACTACTTAGTATTAATAATAGACTAAAATGTCTTAATTATTCCCATGACCCCTAAAAAGGACAGTTCAATCTGCACTGACTATGCTAAAATGTTATCACGAACAATAGTGTTTTCCTGATGACCATCAAAACTTCCATCAGTTTTTTTATCAAAGTATCCCAATCCAAAATCTGCTCGCAGCCGGTCAATTAATATACAAAATTGTTGAAAGTTTCATTTTCTCCTGGTCAAAAAATAAACCCAAGTCATTAACGGCTGGAAATTAATATTTTCAACAATAAAGATTCCCCTTGATAGGAAGTGCCAGTCACAGTCGAACAATACTTGTTGATGTTTAATGACCATTGGCTACTATATTTCGCTGCCCACTGGTCATTTCTGTCCTGGGAAAAACTATCGCCGTGTGAAAAGGTCAGCGTAAAACACCACTTAAGAGGGAACAATACAAAGATAAGTTCCGGGTGCACCTGAACATGGTCCATTTTTGAGCGGGTCATTTAAATGCATATTCTTTTGAGGGCTTGATTTTGATACTGGCTCTGCTATCGGTTACTTGCATTTTTGATGTGTCAATTAAGGTCATGGCTCGAAAGTGACACTGAATGGCCTTTGGGTGACTCTGTCCGCAGAAAAGTTGACCATGGACATTGGGGATAAATATACATTTTAATACAGTAACAGTTAGTCTGTAGAAGCAGCCTATGTCCGCTTATGATTTATACATTGGAATATTATTTTTCAAATAATTAAGAAAACACCGTGTGTTATTACATTTTCTCCATTCATTATTTTTTATTTATGAGACGTGAACAATTTAATTTCTTTGTTTGCAATTATGAAGAAAACGTACTATATTTGACATTATTATTAAGCGTATTGAAACAGTGATATTATATTTCTTCAAGCCGCAATTTCTGGAAATGTCGTTGACATGTTTCGTAAAAGGATGCGGAAAAAAAAAGCGACTTTTTCCTTGTGAGTGATTTGAAATGAGAATTTGATTCAACAATGAATACTCTTCTGTTTGTTCGGAGATAGCTCAAAGAAGAGCAGAAATAAATACAATGGAGATAAATTTTCATTGTAACCAATCTAAACTCCGATGAAAGGTGAAAAATCGAAATCGGCATGGATTGAATTACATTTAAATAAAACGACATTTTCTTTAAATTCAAGGCTTTTTTCATTGAACATTAAAATAAGAAGAAGAAAAAACACAATTGGCTATCGGAGGTTCTGTATTATGTGATGACATTATTATTCACGTTAAGTAATTGCCGGGTAACGATTGTCCGTGACACTTGTACTAGTAGTTTACTTCAGATTTTAGGACGGATTTTTTTTCTTTTCGCCTTTCCGAAAATAGATATGCCAATAAGTGATGGCTTAATTATATACTGTATCGTTGACGTCTGATGTCACATCATATTAAGAAGGAGAGATAATGTTTATATAAAATTCATAGAATCTTGGTGTGTCTTTCAAACTTTCCATTTTCATCATTAAAATTCTCTGACAGCTGATCATTCTTGGACAATTTACTACATGTTTAAATAATGATTATTTCAATTTGTATTGAAAATGGAAATTATGACTAGATATGTGTGAACATATTCTTGCAGAAAGCGCAGAGATGGAATATGCGATGTTGTTTCTTAGAAAGACAAAATAAGATCTCAAGAATCATGTTCTTCTATATGGATTTGTTCGAGTTAAGAAGAATTTGTGAGCGAAATGTTTTGTTGTAGCGAGTCTTATATCTAACATGGATTTTAAATGTTGACACTCGGTGAATGTGTTTATGACTCGAGCGTAGATCCAGGGATGTTGAAATAAGAAGTGACACTTCCAGTGAAATGATCGTGAATTATTTTGAATTTTGTTTTTGAATTTTGAAAATTGTCAAATTAAAATGGTACAATTGAAAATGGTGGAAAGTATGTGACTGGTTACAATGTGTGATAATGGTTTAGAATCATGTGATATATCCATATGTAGTGACCTATCGGGATTAGAGAGTCTCTCGCAAAGTAAGATTGTTATGTTTTGTCTTATTATATAAGTGTAGTATTTATATTCTCTTCTGCTATTAGCTGTATATGTGTATTTTTGCTTGGTGTCATATTGGTTGGTTCCTGTCAGTTTCTCAATGGATGCAGTCATTGGTTGACTGACTGACCTGACTAATTTGCATATTGGTACCATAATGCATCAGCTGACCACCAGATCATGTGACGAGTCATTTGCATAGCTGAGCTCAAAAAGTGGAGAACTGGAAACTAAGCCAGCCACACAATACAGTGTTTTTTTGTTGATAATCTGTCAATTAGGAGCCACTCTTTTTATATTTTAATTGTCTTTTTGCATCACATTAAAGATATTAAATGGTGTTTTCATTAAATTTTAAATGAATGATTGTAGTTTTTGTTTTGGCTTTGCTGCAAGAGATGTGAATGTGAATCTAATAATGAATTCCACCAACATTTTGTCATTCCATTATTTACTCCCACCTAATACAAACAAATGTACACGAGTATCTATTTCTGATCTCATGACCAAAAAAAAAAAGTGTCCATCAGACTGATTGCTAAACTAAAGAGAAAAGAATTTCTTTGTTTATACTTTGTTGCTCATAGTCGAAATATGTAATGATGGTTAGAGTCTAAATTACACAATCAATTACGAAAAAAACATATTGGCCTTTTTAAAGCACTGTTTAGTTTAAGCTTTATTTATTTTACAATATCATTGACCATATAGGTCGATTTCACCAGAAAAATGTAATTAACCCTTCTTAACATGTCTAATAATTTGGACGGAATGTGCAAACAACATAGATCCAGATCAGTCATGGTGTAATGCCGCATTGGATCAGGATCTATATTGTTTGATATTCAGACAAGTGATTTAGCTCCACTATCCAAATACTAAACAGCATAGAGCATGATCAGACGGTACATTATTCGTTCTGATCTAGCTCTATGCTGCTTGCAAAAGCTACTTTAGTCATGATTGGCAGGTTATGGGTTAATGTTTTATATTCCCACCAAATACAATTAATACCATCATTGATACAGAGTTTAGATTAAGATAAACCAATTAATTATAGGGCTGTTTTATAAACTAAGTTTAACTCTTTCCCTCATAGAAGCACCTCTTGACTCCATTACCAATACAACATACATAGACAAAGTAGTAGCCAAATCAATGTTTATAATAAAGGCCAGAATCTCATGTAATCCAGTAATATCTATGTAGGTGGGATAGATATGGTGACTACTAATTGTTGGTGCAATTATTAATATAATAAAGAATAATAAAAAAGAAATACACAGAACTTGAAAATAATGATTAATTTATTATTTTATTAAAGTTCAAAATAATTTGGTGAAACAATGTACTATAATATCAGCATGAAGACATATAATTTATTATTTTATTGGTTGTTTTCAAACCTGACTAAAAATAAGCTTAACCCATTTTATTCTGGATACATTTAAAGGCTTTTGCAAACAACATAGATCCAGATCAGCCGCAGCATCACGCTGCGTGCTGATCAGGATCTATGTTGTTTGCTACATAGCCAAGTGTCTTAGCAAGATCATCTGAATAGCAAACAGCATAGAGCCTGATCAGACGGAACGTTCCATGGCGGTTGATCTGGCTCTGTGTTCTTTTCAAATACTGTTTGAATGGTATCCAGAATGAAATGGGTTAAAATATTAGTTTACATCTTTGCTCAAGTCTCATCTATGTACATACATATAATGCAAGGACAAAGTTAAACAATCATATTAAAAGTACATAGCCATTCTGAATGCAATTATATGAGATATAATGCAACAAAACATATCATATTATAAAAGTCACATGTTTATTATATTAATTATAAACATTTGTTTACATTGATATCTTATATTTTGATGTTGAACAGGACAGTTTTTACATTGATCTCTTATATTTGATGTTGAGCAGGACAGTTTTTACATTGATCTCTTATATTTGAAGTTGAACAGGACAGTTTTTACATTGATCTCTTCTATTTTGATGTTGAACAGGACAGTTTTTACATTGATCTCTTATATTTGATGTTGAACAGGACAGTTTTTACATTGATCTCTTATATTTTGATGTTGAACAGGACAGTTTTTACATTGATCTCTTATATTTTGATGTTGAACAGGACAGTTTTTACATTGATCTCTTCTATTTTGATGTTGAACAGGACAGTGTTTACATTGATCTCTTCTATTTTGATGTTGAACAGGACAGTTTTTACATTGATCTCTTATATTTTGATGTTGAACAGGACAGTTTTTACATTGATCTCTTATATTTTGAAGTTGAACAGGGAAGTTTTACATTGATATTTTCTATTTGCAGTTGAACAAGATAGTTTTTACATTGATATTTTCTACTTATCATCGAGACATTTTTTACACCCTTAAATAGTTTGTTTCTGAATGTGATGTGGTTTACACTCATTGTAAATTGTTCTCTATTTGCAGTTGAACAAGAAAATGACCTTCTTGTTTGCGGAGAATGCCGGACGAACTTCCCTCTACGTGATATTACAAAATTCATCCGCCACAAGGTCAACAAGTGCAATAAAGAAAACGTCGAGAATGATAATGATACACTCGGAGGCAACGACGACGGCGATGCCAACAATGTTATAAGCTCAAAACGTACACCAATATCTGCTCCCATCACGAGAAAGGAGTCTGTAGATGGCCTGAGTAAGTCTCCGCGGGTTGCGGACGCAGAAGTAAAAACTGAAAATGAAGAGGAAAGTGATGACGTTAAAGATACAAAAGATCGATTACCATTTAGACCCAAACCAGTAGCAGACGCAGAGTCTAACACTACCAATTCAGGTAAGTCATCGTATTTTTATATTCAAAATTACGTAATTTTCACAGTTATTTCACATGTAAAAACTTATATAATTTCATTAATTCATTTAATCATGTTTTTACCATGGTAAGAAAAATGGTTTGTCTCCCCATACCTAATTTGCAAAGATTCCCGAAAAATGGGAACGTTTCTATACCACCATAATAAAAACTGTTCAGAAAGGCAGAAAATGTTACACGTTCTGTGCAGTAATTATTTTGCAGCCAAGGTTAATAATTACATTGCGTGTGAGCTGCGCAGAAACATTAGTTAGTCAATGACCGCATTCCATGATCCATTGCCTCTTTAATTAAAATTTATTTGATTTTGGAACCATTTTCTTCACCTCACAGACCTACTTCATGCAGAAGTTGTTGAAGAAACCTTTAAGTGCTAGAAAATGCAGCACTATTTCCATGGAGATATAAATGAAGGTTGCTTTTGATTGATTAATATGTCAACATTATAGCCAAAAACTAAGTTTCCCCGGAAATTGATACCTTGAAAAAGTGGACTAGACTTAAACTTAGAAATGGTGATGAATGTTTTATTTTAAGCGAAATTTTTCAATAGCAATAAAAATGCACTTTGCTTGCTTTTTCTGCCGGAAGTTCGACTGCCTGAGATTGTTTATGAAATGTTGTGATTCTAAGTAATGGTAGAAGAAAATCGAAGAAGATAGCGAAGTTGTTGCTGACCTGCATGTTAATATTGGCTTAATTTTAACTGTTCCTATTTTTTATTATGAAAAATGGGCTGTAGTGTGAAATACTGATGGATGCGAATTCCCGCTAATCTTATGGTGGACAGGACAATTGGGATATTTGTTGGACAGGACAATTGGGATATTTGTTGGACAGGACAATTGGGATATTTGTTGGACAGGACAATTGGGATATTTGTTGGACAGGACAATTGGGATATTTGTAATTGGGATATTTGTAATTGGGATATTTGTAATTGGGATATTTGTAATTGGGATATTTGTATGTCATGATTGTGAATTGATTTATATTTATTTGATTGGTTAGCAATATGAGTATTTTTAGCACACCTGAGCAAAGGTCATGTGAGGTATTGTTACCGCAATGTGTCTGTCCGTCATCTGTCGTCCAGCATCTGTGAACATTTTGAAACGTCTTCTCCTCAGTAACCACCTATATCTATGGTCTCTATCCACCATTTATGGTCATGATGCTTGGGTAGGTGGGGGATTGCATAATTGTTAAAATCATCTCATTTCATAATCCAAGATGGCCACTGTTTAAAAATAGCACAAATAACTGAAAATTTTTCTCAATAATCACCAGCCGGATTTTGATTAATCTTGGTAGGAATGACGCTGTATAATGCTCTTTTAAAGTTTTCAATTAGTGACCATGGGATCAAAAATGGGCATGTCCCAGGGGGTAAATTTTTTATGTTTCAGCGAATATGGTCATGTCATATAACACATCGAAGGTATCGACGAGGCGATCACTCTGATGTAATTGTTATCAAAGATGGCTGCCGAAAGGTCAATAGACGTCCTTTTATTAAAAATGTTCAGTTATAGTCCATAGGTGTAGCCTTTTCAGAGTTGTTAAAATGGATGTTGTCGCGAATAAAAGATGGCCACCGTTTAAAAATAACACAAATTATTCAAGCATCTTCTCATGAAAGACTGGACATTTTGGCAATATTTGGTAGAAATGATCGCTGTACAATGCTCTTTCAAAGTTGTTAAAATGGTGACCCCGTGGTAAAACATGAGTCAGGTGAGCGATCATGGCCCTGTAAAACATGAGTCAGGTGAGCGATCATGGCCCTGTAAAACATGAGTCAGGTGAGCGATCATGGCCCTGTAAAACATGAGTCAGGTGAGCGATCATGGCCCTGTAAAACATGAGTCAGGTGAGCGATCATGTCCCTGTAAAACATGAGTCAGGTGAGCGATCATGGCCCTGTAAAACATGAGTCAGGTGAGCGATCATGGCCCTGTAAAACATGAGTCAGGTGAGCGATCATGGCCCTGTAAAACATTGTCAGGTGAGCGATCATGCCCTGTAAAACATGAGTCAGGTGAGCGATCATGGCCCTGTAAAACATGAGTCAGGTGAGCGATCATGGCCCTGTAAAACATGAGTCAGGTGAGCGATCATGGCCCTGTAAAACATGAGTCAGGTGAGCGATCATGGCCCTGTAAAACATGAGTCAGGTGAGCGATCATGGCCCTGTAAAACATGAGTCAGGTGAGCGATCATGGCACTGTAAAACATGAGTCAGGTGAGCGATCATGGCCCTGTAAAACATGAGTCAGGTGAGCGATCATGGCCCTGTAAAACATGAGTCAGGTGAGCGATCATGGCCCTGTAAAACATGAGTCAGGTGAGCGATCATGGCCCTGTAAAACATGAGTCAGGTGAGCGATCATGGCCCTGTAAAACATGAGTCAGGTGAGCGATCATGGTCCTGTAAAACATGAGTCAGGTGAGCGATCATGGCCCTGTAAAACATGAGTCAGGTGAGCGATCATGGCCCTGTAAAACATGAGTCAGGTGAGCGATCATGGCCCTGTAAAACATGAGTCAGGTGAGCGATCATGGCCCTGTTGTATTTTTATCTTAGACTGACTGACTAATAACTTGGAGACTGTGAACATCGTCAAAGAAAAGATTCTTTCTGGTAGTTACTATAGAGCAATGTTTACTCCCCACACATATACCCACCCACCCTCCCCCTCCACCTTTCACCATCTCACCCATGTTTCACATTATATAGACAACAACTGGATGGAAATATCTCGTAAAGACATTTAAACATTTCTATTAACCCTTTCAACACCATAGACCTCTAAATAGGCTTACAAAAAGTGTAGATCCAGATGAGCCGGCTCGTGACGAGCCATCTCATCAGGATCTGCATTTTTTGCAGGTAATATTACTGTTTTTAGACAAAATTACCCATTTTAATAAAATGAATTGGTCCAAATTTAATTTTCTTATTAATTTATTGGTCTAAGAATGTCATGGACCAGTCCATGTGAGTTACTTGGTGTGAATGGGTTAATATAAGACATTATTTAATGAAAATGTGGAGAATTATTGCATGCTAGTTTGTTCAGAATAATCTGATTAAAGTTCTTCATTGATAACAAGGAGTCCGCCTCCGTGGACGAGTGGTTAAGGTCGCTGACTTGTATACCACTGTAACCTATCATCACTGATGGTCACTGGTTCGAGCCCCGCTCAGGCCGTGTCTCATTTATATGAAAAAGTTGGCAGTTTCTTACGGAGGTTGGTGCACCCAAGTACTGGTTAACCGCTGGAGCCTGCCCAGGAAAGGTGTTGTTAGGTAAACTGCCCGCCGGCGATATAGCCCGAAATGGTGCTGATGCAGGCGTAAAACCCGAAATATAACATAACATAATGATAATAAGGAAGACGGAAAGTGTCAACAGAAAGCTCTAAACTTTATTTATTTTACAACGATTGCGAAGCAAGTTTAACAACTTATATTAATCACTCACATTGGCGCGGATGAAAGCGTATATCTGGTCATGTTGGAGGAAACTGGATAACCAGGAGAAAACCCATCTGTCTGAACTGGTGACTACCGTACCATCTTCTGAGGATCGAACCCGGGTTGTACTGCGAGCGTGCTAACCACTGCGCTAATCGAACATCCCTAAAAACTAAGAAATAGTGATAAATGCTTTTAGATCTCTTTGCCAAATCATCTGGGTTCAGTGGTAACACGCTGGACTGGTAATCAAGGGATCGCAGGTTCGATCCCCCGTCTGAACATAATAAAATTAACAGTCTTTTCAGATAGGACTTTAAACCAAGGTCTTGTGTCGGTGCTGTACACAATGCACGTAAAAGAACCAGAGGATACTCTGGAATGGGTCTCTCTCTGTATCATTGCACTATCCTCCAAAAATCTAAAATGACTAATCTCTTCAGGAGACATCGCTCATATTGGTAACCGGTAGCAACGATAAATAAACATAAAACGCACATACTCAACTATTCCTTTCTTTACTGTACACATTCTCATGTCTTCCACATGAAATTGACAGCAATTTTATTGCAAAAAGTTAAATCGTTGAACTAGGACCATTTTAATTCTTTTAATACCTGTAATTGTATTACAGTTGCATTAGGAAAGGCTCCTGTTTTAACTATATCATGAACTAAGCACTTGCATGCTGCAGTTTGAATGCACTGACATGCGTGATAGCCTTTTCTTAAGTAGGACTTCCTTCATTCTCTGTAACACCCTATGGTGCAAGCTAATTTACGTTTGGTAATTTTGTATCGATTTTTGAACACCATTAAATTTTACTTCAGAGAAGTGACTGTGGTAAAAGAGTTCCACTTTTGTTCATCTTTCCGTAAAGAGATAGTTGAGGGCGGAATTAATAAAATGATAAGCGTACCGAATAGGGAAGGAGAATTGCTAACACAATCGACGGAAGAGTATTGACTACTTTACAAGGTGAAATTTGATAGGGTGAGACATCAAGGTTATGTTTAGCACAAATTCTGTAAGATATTAAAAATCAAAGGACTACATTGCATATGCAATATGATACAACAAATTGTTTCTTTGCTGTGAAAATTTGATACAACATCGGTCCGCCTCCGTTATCAAGTGGTTACGGTCGCTGACTTGTATACCACTGTAACCTATCATCACTGATAGTTACGGGTTTCATTTATAGGAAAAAGTTGGCAGTTTCTTACGGAGGTTTGGTGCACCCAAGTATCGGTTAACCACTGGAGCCTGTCCAGGAAAGGTGTGGTTAGGTGAACTGCCCGCCGGTTTATAGCCCAAAATGGTGCTGATGCAGGCGTAAAACCCGAACTAACTAACAACCAAACAAACAAACAAACAAACATTGATGCAACATAGAATGAAAACCAATTGCAATGGTGGCTTGCAGTATTTCGGTAGATTTTCATGTTTTGTTGTATCAAATTCTCATAGTAACGATGATTTCTTGTAGCAGGTCATACGGTATGTTGTACCAAACAGGTTATTCAAAAGGGAGGTTATTCATGGTTGAAAGATTAATCAAAAGGGAGGTTATTCATGGTTGAAAGATTAATCAAAAGGGAGGTTATTCATGGTTGAAAGATTAATCAAAAGGGAGAGATGATATCAGCAGATAACATATGTGTAATATTTTCCTTATTTTTCTTAGAAAATAGGGCTTGTTGCATTTCATTCAAATCGTCCCATGCTAACGGTTACAGATATGGAGCCCATGTTCTTAATTTGGTACTCGGCTTAAGGTGTACGGATAGAGAGTTTTGAGTAATGTCAGTTGTCTCACTTTCGTCAGCATCTCTGGCATCAGTACCTTGCTCTACACCACCTATAAGCGTCATTCGACGAACTATAAGTCGATCAGACACAGAAACAAGCAAATATCTTCATTTGTCAAGACATTGTGAATGAAGGATTGATTGTCTGTGAATAGAAAAAATCCCTTTGTAAATGAAATTTAACCCGTAACCTTCCAATCTCAACTAAAGTCGCTTTTGCAAACAGCATAGATCCAGATCAGACCGTTCCGTCTGATCAGGCTCTATACTGTTTGCTATTCGGATGGTAGAGTTAAAACACTTAGAATAGCAAACAACATAGATCATGATCAGAAGTGGCATTGCGGTGTTACGCCGTGGCTGATCTGCATCTATGTTGTTTGCACATTTTGTCCAATTTATTGGATGGCTACGGCGGGTTAGCTGTAACACTCGGTAAGCAGAAACATATCAGTTATGGCACTCCAGAGAGTCATGTTTGCAAACTTTGAAAATGTTAATTTAATGCTTGTCCCCAATGACTTGTTGCAGTTTCTTAGAACTTTGTAAACACTGTTGTGTAAATAGCACTTAATGAACACTTTCAACATTCTATCTACTCTCCTATGGTGAACGAATAGGCTCAAACCAACCATGGTGTAGTCATTTTTGTGAAGTCGTGGTAGCCAGTGGTAGTGTGGTAGTGCGTTCCCTGCAGGTGCGAAAGGACCGGAGTTTGTGCCCAGCTGGAGCCATTACAATTGTGCCCTTAGGCAAGGCATTTAAATTCCACATGCCTCTTCTCTCCCTCATGGCGATGGATTCCATCAGGAATGACATCTCAAGAGTGATCAATATAAGTTGTAGGAACTTGTTTCGCAATTGAGCTGAAATACTTTTGTATAAACTAATCATTTTTGTTTAGTTGCATATTTATTTTTTGGGTACACAAACACATTGAAGTACAGTTGCATCTATTTTTAGATGTTCACATAAATTTTGTCAGTGCACATGCAGAAATTATGCAAGATCTTAAACACTTAAATAAATGTGACTGTACCCATAAATGTGGCGGAGTTACACACAATTCCCATAGTTTGTGTATGCAACCTAAACACCTACAGTAATTGTGGATGCAACCTAAACACCTACAGTAATTGTGGATGCAACCTAAACACCTACAGTAATTGTGGATGCAACCTAAACACCTACAGTAATTGTGGATGCAACCTAAACACCTACAGTAATTGTGGATGCAACCTAAACATTACAGTAATTGTGGATGCAACCTAAACATTACAGTAATTGTGGATGCAACCTAAACACCTACAGTAATTGTGGATGCAACCTAAACATTACAGTAATTGTGGATGCAACCTAAACACCTACAGTAATTGTGAATGCAACCTAAACATCTACAGTAATTGTGGATGCAACCTAAACACCTACAGTAATTGTGCATGCAACCTAAACACCTACAGTAATTGTGAATGCAACCTAAACATCTACAGTAATTGTGGATGCAACCTAAACACCTACAGTAATTGTGGATGCAACCTAAACACCTACAGTAATTGTGGATGCAATCTAAACACCTACAGTAATTGTGGATGCAACCTAAACACCTACAGTAATTGTGGATGCAATCTAAACACCTACAGTAATTGTGGATGCAACCTAAACACCTACAGTAATTGTGGATGCAACCTAAACACCTACAGTAATTGTGGATGCAACCTAAATGCCTACAGTAATTGTGGATGCAACCTAAACTCCTACAGTAATTGTGGATGCAACCTAAACATCTACAGTAATTGTGGATGCAACCTAAACTCCTACAGTAATTGTGGATGCTTATGATACTTTTGGACCATTTCATGCACAATACTTCCCCCGCTCTCAATGAGAAATGAGATGCATTTGGAAGGATGTAAAATATAAATTTCTGATCTTAACTAATCACAAATGATGCACTGGAGAATAGAGAAATAATATGTCACTGAGGCGAACTGCAGAACTTAGAAACATTAAGGAGTTGTTTGAAGTCATAAAATACAATTAAGGTCTTGACTCATCCAACTTGTAATGATTCTGTTGCTACCGTTGGTACAGGGTAATTTTGGACAGATGTTTTTAGTGATTTTAATAAATTCTGTTAATTTGTATTATGATGGATTCCACCAGGAACGCAGTCTGGAGAGCAAATAACCTTAAGTTATTAACAAGGATGGAGAGAAGAGAGGTAATGTAGATTTAAGTGTCTTGCCAAAGGACACCACTCTGGTGGCTCTAGTGGAACTTGAACTCACAACCTCTCAGATATGAGGCAGAATCCATATCCATTACAACAAGGAGACTCTACAAAACGGCCCTGCAAAACAAATGTTCCTTCAAGGAACAAATAATATTTAATTTTAGCAAGTAACACCAGCTTTTTGACTAAACACACACTATTTTAATAATAATACTTTGATCTGTAGTATGTTGCAGCTCCAGGGACATTATTTAAAATCTCCACGAAAAGAAATTCAACGGCAACGAAATAAAGATGTCATATATTCTGTACATTCGCAACATTGATGTATGTGTCTCGTCTTGCTGGAATTTCTCTGCGTTCTGGCAGTTTCCAATTATGGGTGTCCCCTCTAAAAAATTGTGGGAAGTACCTCTTGGGACTAAACAGAGATTAGAAATGTTTTAAATGAAATAATGGTAGAACACAAAGTGATGTTGATAAAGTCTCAACCTATTTGATGCATGACAATGTTTCTGATGTAAATCTTCTTTCATTTGTTCGATGCTACAGCATCGTCTTCAGTGTCTTCAGCGAATGAATGATGCATTTAGGTTTGATGGCTTATTGTCAGTTATTTAGTTGTGTAATGCTGCTGCTGCTGCTGCTGCTGCTGCTGCTGCTGCTGCTGCTGATGATGATGATGATGTTTATGATGAAGACAAGTCTGTGATAAATTTCTATGATGATGATCTGTAGTGTGTTTGATGCAAATGGTGGTGGTGATTAGGATATCATTGAAAATTATGAATTAAGAAGATATTAATGATAGTACTAAAGGTAGTAATGATAGTGATGATGGTGATAATAGTGACAATGATAATGATGCTATTGAGGAAAGTGTAAACGCTTACATAGGACACATTGGTGTGGCCAGTAGTAGTTCCTTGTTGAATCTTCATGGATATTTCCATGAAGTCCATATAAAGTGCACAGGTTTCATGAATAAAGGATCAACTTGATCTACACTGGACAAATATACAATGAAGTCTAATTAGTTTAAACAATATTTATTTCTTTGAATAAACATAGTCAAGTATAAATAATATGTACATACGTGTAGGATTGAGGAGAAAGAAACCTGCTTGTATGGTTACCTCTTTCCTAGAGTAGTCTAATTGATTGTTATATTTAGCAATGTTGTGTGCTCTTTATTTCGAATACGAATTTGCATTGTCCTTGTCTGTTTCATTGATTGGGTTAAGTTGAGCAAAGTTCTGTGCTATTTATTTCAGATACAATTTGACCATCCGTGTTCTTATCATTTTGATTGTTTGCATTAAATTTAACAAAATTCGGTTCCCTTTATTTTAGAAATGATTTGACTGTATCCTTGTTCATTTGATTAGTTTCTCTTTAATTCAGATATAATTTGACTGTGTCCTCGTCTGTTTGATTGTTTGGGTTAAATGTAACTTTCTATTCTCTATTTCAGATATGATTTTTCTGTGTTCGCCTCTATTTTATTGCTTGGGTCGAGTTTATAAAATGCCTTTGGGTTGAATTAAGAGTAATTCTATGCTCTTCTCAGGTACAGAAAGCATATTAATGAAAGCCATTGTGTGTATTATGTCTGACATAAGTATCGTGAAACTCCTATCATTTATGATTAAATTGGCAGTCTTTAGACTCGTAACTCTTAACTCTTTGCAAATGTCTACTTCTTGTCATAAGCTGTATGCCCCCATGCTTGTGTTCTCCATCTTAATTGCTGAAACGCTTAATTAACCAGAAATGAAGTTCCGTAGCAGTTTATCCATCTCTCTGTTATGAATATATTTGAACTAAGAAACTGAATCTCTCTGGTTTCTCTTTTCTATGTCTCTTTAATAATTACATTTTGTTTTATGCATTGGAGCCCGATAATGCCCTGGCTTTCACCATAAAGTATAAGCTATATATACATTCAACCTTCATTGGAGGATCAAATTTAAGGTTTACTTGTATACCACTGTAACCTATCATCACTGATGGTCACGGGTTCGAGCCCCGCTCAGACCATGTCTCATTTATATGAAAAAGTTGGCAGTTTCTTACGGAGGTTGGTGCATCCAAGTACTGGTTAACCGCTGGAGCCTGCCCAGGAAAGGTGTTAGGTAAACTGCCCGCCGGCGATATAGCCCAAAATGGTGCTGATGCAGGCGTAAAACCCGAAAACATAAATTTAAGGTTTTGCGCTCTTGATATTAATTAAGAGATTTGTTTCTTTATAGTAGCAAAAAGTCCTGCAGTTTTGTTTTTAGGGTTTTTGTGTGTGTTTGAAAATGCAACAAATTGTTGGCAATTACGAACGATGAAGAAAATGTTATGATACAAATACTTAGTAATTACGTTCCGCTCATTCTAATAAATGATTTTACAAGAGGTATCGTATAGAATCCGACAGAACTAATAAAACAAGCCCGTCTAAGCGCATGGAATCGGACAGAACTAATGCAATCCAGTCTAAGTGCAGATCAGTTGTCCGGTGGATCATCTGTTTTGATGGTAAGCCCAGGGGGGTTCGAGCCAGCCATGCAATATACGTTTGAGATGAATATTCCTGCAAAAGGTTGTAAGGCCCATGTTGCAGTGTAGCAGTATTTTCATACATCGTACGGCCTGCACGATATGTTTATGTCCAGAAAAAAGTCCTGATGGACAATTAAATAAAATTCCTGCAATAAAACAAAGTAATAGTTAGACCAACATTCAGGGTTGAAGCAAGACATTCACATTAGGGAGAATCTTTATGCATACAAGGGAGGGAGAATCTTTATGCATATAAGGGAGGGAGAATCATTATGCATACAAGGGAGGGAGAATCTTTATGCATACAAGGGAGGGAGAATCTTTATGCATACATGGGAGGGAGAATCTTTATGCATACAAGGGAGGGAGAATCTGTATGCATACAAGGGAGGGAGAATATTTATGCATACAAGGGAGGGAGACTCTTTATCCATACAAGGGAGGGATAATCTTTATGCATACAAGAGAGGGAGACTCTTTATGCATACAAGGGAGGGAGAATCTTTATGCATACAAGGGAGGGAGAATCTTTATGCATACAAGGGGGGAGAATCTTTATGCATATATGGGAGGGAGAATCTTTATGCATACATGAGAGGGAGAATCTGTATGCATACAAGGGAGGGAGACTATTTATGCATACAAGGGAGGGAGAATCTTTATGCATACAAGGGAGGGAGAATCTTTATGCATACAAGGGAGGGAGAATATTTATGCATACAAGGGAGGGATAATCTTTATGCATACATGGGAGTGAGAATCTTTATGCATACAAGGGAGGGAGAATCTTTATGCATACATGGGAGGGAGAATCTTTATGCATACAAGGAGAAATTTATTGCCAAGTGGCCTCTACATATACTTAATAAAAAAAGAGAGACTAGCTTATCAAATTGTATTGTTGATCAAACGCTGTGGTTTGTATAAGCTGCACGGCATTCAAACAAGAGTTCAGGACATCCATGCCCTACAAGACATCCATGCCCTACAAGACATCCATGCCCTACACGACATCCATGTCCTACAAGACATCCATGCCCTACAAGACATCCATGTCCTACAAGACATCCATGCCCTACACGATATCCAGACTAGTAGTGTCCTGCGAGACATCCAGGCTAGTGTCCCGCAACTCATTCAGGCTAGTGTCCCTACAAGTGTTCCCCACAAGACATGCAGTGTTCTTTAAGATATCGAGGAAGGTGTCCTCCAGAACATGTAGGCAAGTGTTATGAGTGTCCTGAAAGACATATAGACAAGTCTCCTGAAAGACATATAGACAAGTGTCCTGAAAGACATATAGGCAAGTGTCCTCTAAGATATGTAGACAAGTCTCCTGAAAGACATATAGACAAGTGTCCTCTAAGATATGTAGACAAATGTCCTTACAGAAGTGTCCTCTAAGATATGTAGACAAATGTCCTTACAGAAGTGTCCTCTAAGATATGTAGACAAATGTTCTTACACACATATAGGCAAGTGTCCTGAAAGACATATAGTCAAGTGTCCTCTAAGATATGTAGACAAGTCGCCTGAAAGACATATAGACAAGTGTCCTCTAAGATATGTAGACAAATGTCCTTACACACATATAGGCAAGTGTCCTTACACACATATAGGCAAGTGTCCTCTAAGATATGTAGATACATGTCCTTACACACATATAGGCAAGTGTCCTTACACACATATAGGCAAGTGTCCTCTAAGATATGTAGATACATGTCCTTACACACATATAGGCAAGTGTCCTTACACACATATAGGCAAGTGTCCTCTAAGATATGTAGATACATGTCCTTACACACATATAGGCAAGTGTCCTTACACACATATAGGCAAGTGTCCTGAAAGACATATAGGCAAGTGTCCTTCAAGATATGTAGACAAAATGTCCTGAAATACAGTTTATTCTAAGCAATCTGACAGTAGTCATGGGAACTGTTTGATTTCCAATTATGTGTACATTCATATGCAAACCTCATAACTGCTGACTATGTACAGTCTTTTCCAGGCCATTGGCACCTGATCCTGTTTGAATGTAATTCCAGACTGGTTTACCTTGCAGGCTCTTGAACAATTGTTTTTCTTGGACTGGTTTTGCAGTTTATTGCATTCTTTTCCACGGGAATGGTATACACCCTCGTTCATATTCTCTTTGGACAACCATATGTTTTTTACATCTGGTTTATATTTTTCGACACTTACGCAAGATTACATAAGACGCTTTGCAGTTTGGTTACGCATAGATCATATCATGTGATCGAGAGGCTGGTTGGGTTTCATGGCCACAGGGGTCCACATAGGAAGAGCTATGCAGGATATGTTCACCTGAAATGAAATTTATGCAGCGATATTTTCTTTTTTCAGAAATGTTGTTTGTATGAACATGATCATTGTGTAGAAATCATGATTTTGATGTAGGTAAAATAACACATGGCCGGTAGTAATACTTATCTTGCAGAAAGTGATTGATAGAATAAGTACACTTAACTGAACCCCCTACTGTCCTATGTAGCCAGAATATACTGGTAAAATAGAAGAGTGCATTTTAATTCATCCAGGGTTGAAATGGTACACAAAGTTGCAAATACAAAAAAAAAAAAACCCATCAGACAACATGATGAATATTCCATTTTTCTGGCCAAATTTCTGTCAGCTCATATGGGGGCTAACTCTGTGACTTATCTTTTTGGAAGTTTTTTGATCAGTGTGATGCTATTTTGGATAAACACTGAGCACCAGTCTTGTCTTTAATCTCTAAACCATTGCAAACCATCAGATAATCTCTAAGCCATGATGAAGTAATGTCTGCATGTGCTCCTCAACATCATTTTTCATGCAAGATTGTGAAACTGAAAATAGAACCATAAACTTTGTATACTCTTGATGATGGGAGAAACAAATGGCCAACAGATAATGTTATTGATATAGATAAACAAGACACAGCAGCAGAGTGAGTGTGTGTGTGTGTGTTTTACGTTTATTTATCGTCGCTACCGGTTGCCCATATAAGTGCCGCCGCCTCCTGAAGAGATTAGTCATTTTAGATTTTTGGAGGATAGTGCATGATACAGACAGAGACCCATTCCAGAGTCTCCTCTGGTTCTTTTACGTGCATGGTGTAAAGCACCGACACGAGACCTCGGTTTAAAGTCCCATCTGAAAGACTTTTAATTTTATTAGGGTCAGACGGGGGATCGAACTGGACTGGCCACTGGACTACAGATCCGTCTACAGCTGTGTGAGCATTGGAAAGGGCTATTTATGTATATATGCACAAATAGCATTGTTCATGTGTGTAATTCAAGTCCCATATATTTATGCGAGGTGCATGCATCTAACAATGCACCTCACGCTGCCCAATGAGAGTTTGTAATATAATGTGCTGTTAAAGTCGCTTTATGCGTTTTTTTCCTTCAGTTGGAAAAATAATACTATAATTCATATGCAAATTTATCCTTGTGTTAACTTTAGTAAACCACCATTTACAGAGTTATTTATCCTAGGGTTAACCATAAGTAAACCACCATTTACAGAGTTATTTATCCTAGGGTTAACCATAAGTAAACCACCATTTACAGAGTTATTTATCCTAGTGTTAACTTTAGTAAACCACAATTTACAGAGTTATTTATCCTAGTGTTAACCATAAGTAAACCACCATTTACAGAGTTATTTATCCTAGGGTTAACCATAAGTAAACCACCATTTACAGAGTTATTTATCCTAGGGTTAACCATAAGTAAACCACCATTTACAGAGTTATTTATCCTAGTGTTAACTTTAGTAAACCACCATTTACAGAGTTATTTATCCTAGTGTTAACTTTAGTAAACCACCATTTACAGAGTTATTTATCCTAGTGTTAACTTTAGTAAACCACCATTTACAGAGTTATTTATCCTAGGGTTAACTTTAGTAAACCACCATTTACAGAGTTATTTATCCTAGGGTTAACCATAAGTAAACCACCATTTACAGAGTTATTTATCCTAGGTTAACCATAAGTAAACCACCATTTACAGAGTTATTTATCCTAGTTAACCATAAGTAAACCACCATTTACAGAGTTATTTATCCTAGTGTTAACTTTAGTAAACCACCATTTACAGAGTTATTTATCCTAGTGTTAACTTTAGTAAACCACCATTTACAGAGTTATTTATCCTAGTGTTAACTTTAGTAAACCACCATTTACAGAGTTATTTATCCTAGTGTTAACTTTAGTAAACCACCATTTACAGAGTTATTTATCCTAGTGTTAACTTCAGTAAACCACCATTTACAGAGTTATTTATCCTAGTGTTAACTTTAGTAAACCACCATTTACAGAGTTATTTATCCTAGTGTTAACTTTAGTAAACCACCATTTACAGAGTTATTTATCCTAGTGTTAACTTTAGTAAACCACCATTTACAGAGTTATTTATCCTAGGGTTAACTTTAGTAAACCACCATTTATAGAGTTATTTATCCTAGTGTTAACTTTAGTAAACCACCATTTACAGAGTTATTTATCCTAGGGTTAACTTTAGTAAACCACCATTTACAGAGTTATTTATCCTAGGGTTAACTTTAGTAAACAACCATTTACAGAGTTATTTATCCTAGTGTTAACTTTAGTAAACCACCATTTACAGAGTTATTTATCCTAGTGTTAACTTTAGTAAACCATCATTTACAGAGTTATTTATCCTAGTGTTAACTTTAGTAAACCACCATTTACAGAGTTATTTATCCTAGGGTTAACTTTAGTAAACCACCATTTACAGAGTTATTTATCCTAGGGTTAACTTTAGTAAACCACCATTTACAGAGTTATTTATCCTAGTGTTAACTTTAGTAAACCACCATTTACAGAGTTATTTATCCTTGTGTTAACTTAAGTAAACCACCATTTACAGAGTTATTTATCCTTGTGTTAACTTTAGTAAACCACCATTTACAGAGTTATTTATCCTTGTGTTAACTTTAGTAAACCACCATTTACAGAGTTTACACATAAAGGGAGGTAACTTACAAATGGTAATTTAACAAAAGCAGGTTCGTTTGTGGCCATATTTTCCAAATATATTTGTTACCGTAATAATTTATTATTGATGATTGAAAATATAAGACAATAAATAATCACAATATCTAATCATCTGCTCCTTACAATATCTCTCTGTGCAGCACATTCTAAGTAAACACATTTTGGGGCTTTAAAGGTTGTTTAAATTTATTTTGCAATTGTTGCCATTTAAATGCTGTAAGTGTATTAACTTTCAATGTTAACTTCTACATTGTTTTTCTACACTCAATAAAAAGGATCTAAATTGTAAGAAAATATGACTGGAAATTGTAGTTTGGAAGAAGAATTGGTATTGTTCTGTGATAAGCTGTACTTGTGATGGAGGAGTTATTTTGTGCCCTCTCAATACTTTCCGAGATGTCTGCAGAAGATATGTAACAACTGTGATATATTATCATGTGGTACCCACAATGCACTGCAGTAGTATGCAGACAATCTGATTTAACTCTGCTTCTTCCAGGTGTGCTCCATTGCATGCCTTTACTGTTTGACCTGCTTCTTCCAGGTGTGCTCCATTGCATGCCTTTACTGTTTGACCATGATCTTCCAGCTTTCATTCTTGATTCAATAATTTGGGGAAAAAGAATGAAATTGATCATGATGTAGTTTTACAGAAACTGCTACTCTAAGAGACATTTAAAGGGACACAATATCGTATGGAATAAAAAGTATTATAAAATTTGAAATTTTACGTACAAGTAGAGCAATTGGCTACACATTCTTCTACTATAATTTTAGTTATTTTCAATCTGTTTTTTTTTTTACAATATAACAAAGTGAAAGTACGACTTTCTTGAATCAGTATGCCACGCCCACAGTACATTTGGAAAGCATAACTCTCTATCGGCAATCAGAACAAACATCTAAGACATCTGTTTCAACATCCGTTGGTGCATCAAACATGCGTATTGTGCATTGTTATGTACGTTTGTTGATAAATTTGCGTATACGACGGTGCTATATTTATTTGACTTTTTTTCCATTTCTGTGTGAATACATTGATTTTTTTTAAAGCAGTCATTTGAAATTATAGTCACTAAATATTTGCTACATTTTACCAAAAACATCTTTTTTGCCCCGATATAGTGTCGCTTTAAAAATATGATCAAAATGTGCAAAACTATTTTGTTCCTGATGTATTGAACTATCAAGACTGAAGATATATATAATTCACCCATATATCAATTGTTATATGCAGCATAGGTTTATCCCACATAGTTTGGGAACATGTCCCATACTCATGCAATTAGGGATCTTGGCAGTATTTTTATTAAAATTGGACGAAAAATCAACTTAGAAAATTTAATCAACTTTTAAATTTATTTGCAGAGAGTGTGGTATATTATTAGTGTGTCATGGCATGTGTATAGTGTCGTTGAGCAAGACACCTCACATACATGTACTGGTTAGCTGCCTATGTCACTTGGGTGGGCCAAAAAACCTTTCCTGTAAAAACACTGACATTCAATGGAAAATAAAAAATATTATATTTTCAGTTTTATCTCTCTGTTATTTCGTACTGCACCATCTTCTACCGGCCTATCGGCTGTATTAATCTGTGACTTCTCTTTCTGTATGGCTTCTTCATGATTACTTTGTCTGCGAGTTGTCTTTGATGTGTCAAATTACTTACCTGTTATTAAATTGTCAGCAGCCGGTCCTCAGTTCTCCTGTCAAAAGCCGGTCCCCAGTCGCCTGTCAACTGTCAGTTCTAAGTCATCACTATGCAAGGCTTCATTACTGACGAGTTTTCCGGTGATTAATTGTATTCACCTGACCCGAATATCCGGGCGAGGAATATATGTCAATTTCATGCAAACAACCTCTGCTTTGAATGTTGCCAAACTTGGTCTATAGCTATTTACAACAACCTCTACCTATTTTGTTCAAATGGGGGTCTCTGGGGTCAAAACCAGGAATGTTGCCCAATGAGGTCAGTAATATCGTTGCAATGACCTCAAATTTGCTTAAACTGGGATGAAGAATTAGGTCACTAGGTCAACATAGGAAAACCAGTTTTAAAGCTACGTCTTTTCATGAACCAATGAATAGGAATTATGCCAGAGTGTGGTCTGTAGTATCCATGCTGCAACATCTACTAATTTGTTTAAATTGAATGACTGGGATTCATCAAGCCAAATCAACTGGTGCACCACCAACATAACAACTAACGTATGAAAACATATAACTCAGTGAGCAGACTTAAGGAGAAGTCTTCAGTGCCTCTAGCCCTCATTTATTTACCATTAGCCAAGTCAAAACCCTTTTATTAGCTCATTACACATGCATATATGAAAGAATGATGGTTTCATATTACCACCATACCAACATCTACATGTTACGCGGAATGGGTGAAAGTTTCCGAGTTTATGGCAGATTTTGGATTTTGGAAAGTCGTCGGAAATCAATTGGTGTTTTATTTTGTGCTAAAATCAAGCTATATTGTTTGTTTATTATAGTGGTGCTATAATCGAGTTAGGCTTAAGTGACATATTATCGCATCACCTGTCTGAGCAGACTGTTAACTTTAGTAATACATTCATTCACAGTTGTATGTAGCATGAATAATTGCATCCAATCATCTTTATTCATAATATTCTCCTTACTTCAAAATTTAGTTTTCTTACATAAAACAGTAAGACTTTCACCCATTTTTAAATCAATAAGTATGGCACATGACATATGGTTATTGCCTCAGACCGGCCCCACATGCCTTCCTGACTTCAGCCTTGTACACAAAATGACTTTAATAAACCACCAAATTGACACAGTAACTGCATGTTATTGAGACTTTACGACTCTGTCCGCCACAATGTTTCCATTCTTACCAATTACGTAGCCTTCAGAATGTTTCATCTTAAAAAACTTGCCTATAGTTTTAAAGAAACCATTCAATGTGCAAACGTTTCTGGTTATGCCACTCGTGGTAATGGATAGTTTCTGGTTATGCCACTCGTGGTAATGGATAGTTTCTGGTTATGCCACTCGTGGTAATGGATAGTTTCTGGTTATGCCACTCATGGTAATGGATAGTTTCTGGTTATGCCACTCATGGTAATGGATAGTTTCTGGTTATGCCACTCGTGGTAATGGATAGTTTCTGGCTATTCCACTCGTGGTAATGGATAGTTTCTGGTTATGCCACTCGTGGTAATGGATAGTTTCTGGTTATGCCACTCATGGTAATGGATAGTTTCTGGTTATGCCACTCATGGTAATGGATAGTTTCTGGTTATGCCACTCGTGGTAATGGATAGTTTCTGGTTATGCCACTCGTGGTAATGGATAGTTTCTGGTTATGCCACTCGTGGTAATGGATAGTTTCTGGTTATGCCACTCGTGGTAATGGATAGTTTCTGGTTATGCCACTCGTGGTAATGGATAGTTTCTGGTTATGCCACTCGTGGTAATGGATAGTTTCTGGTTATGCCACTCGTGGTGATGGATAGTTTCTGGTTATGCCACTCGTGGTAATGGATAGTTTCTGGTTATGCCACTCGTGGTAATGGATAGTTTCTGGTTATGCCACTCATGGTAATGGATAGTTTCTGGTTATGCCACTCATGGTAATGGATAGTTTCTGGTTATGCCACTCATGGTAATGGATAGTTTCTGTTCATACCATTGGTGGTAAGCAATTAATCTGTTTATACCATGAGTGGTAAGGGATAGATTCAGTTTCTACCATGAGTGGTAAGGGATAGATTCTGTTTATGCCATGAGTGGCAAGGGATAGATTCAGTTTCTACCATGAATGGTAAGGGATAGATTCAGTTTGTACCATGCGTGGTAAGGGATAGATTCAGTTTGTACCATGATTGGTAAGAGATAGATTCAATTTGTACCATGAGTGGTAAGAGATAGATTCAGTTTGTACCATGATTGGTAAGAGATAGATTCAGTGGTGTTATTTGTACCATGCGTGGTAAGGGATAGATTCAGTTTGTACCATGATTGGTAAGAGATAGATTCAATTTGTACCATGATTGGTAAGGGATAGATTCAGTTTGTACCATGAGTGGTAAGAGATAGATTCAATTTGTACCATGATTGGTAAGAGATATATTCAATTTGTACCATGATTAGTAAGAGATAGATTCAATTTGTACCATGAGTGGTAAGAGATAGATTCAATTTGTACCATGATTGGTAAGAGATAGATTCAATTTGTACCATGATTGGTAAGAGATAGATTCAATTTGTACCATGATTGGTAAGAGATAGATTCAGTTTGTACCATGATTGGTAAGAGATAGATTCAGTTTGTACCATGATTGGTAAGAGATAGATTCGTTGTACCATGGTGGTAGAGATAGATTCAATTGTACCATGATTGGTAAGAGATAGATTCAATTTGTACCATGATTGGTAAGAGATAGATTCAATTTGTACCATGATTGGTAAGAGATAGATTCAATTTGTACCATGATTGGTAAGAGATAGATTCAATTTGTACCATGATTGGTAAGAGATAGATTCAATTTGTACCATGATTGGTAAGAGATAGATTCAATTTGTACCATGATTGGTAAGAGATAGATTCAATTTGTACCATGATTGGTAAGAGATAGATTCAGTTTGTACCATGAGTGGTAAGAGATAGATTCAGTTTGTACCATGATTGGTAAGAGATAGATTCAGTTTGTACCATGAGTGGTAAGGGATAGATTCAATTTGTAACATGAGTGGTAAGGGATAGATTCAGTTTGTACCATGAGTGGTAAGGGATAGATTCAATTTGTAACATGAGTGGTAAGGGATAGATTCAGTTTGTACCATGAGTGGTAAGAGATAGATTCAATTTGTACCATGATTGGTAAGAGATAGATTCAATTTGTACCATGATTGGTAAGAGATAGATTCAATTTGTACCATGAGTGGTAAGGGATAGATTCAGTTTGTACCATGATTGGTAAGGGATAGATTCAGTTTGTACCATGAATTGTAAGAGATAGATTCAGTTTGTACCATGAATTGTAAGGGATAGATTCTGTTGATGCCATTAGTGGTAAGGGATAGCTTCTGTTCATACCATTGGTGGTAATGGATAGTTTCGGTTTTTAACCATGAGTGGTAAGCAATAGAATCTGTTTATACCATGAGTGGTAAGGGATAGATTCAATTTGTACTATGAACCATGAGTGGTAAGGACTAGATTTTGTTTATACCAATAGTTAGTAAAGGATAGTTTCTGTTTGTGTCACTATTGGTAATGGCTAGTATTAGCATGTACGGGGAGTGGAAAAGGCCTAGTAAATGCATTAACAAATCCTAGTTTATTACTTCAGATCTCAACAATTGTAATCTGGAATATGCATAATTGTACTGCCAAATCACTTGCCACTCACCGCTGTAGGTTCCACCACTCACTGCTGTAGGTTCCACTTGCCACTCACTGCTGTAGGTTCCACTTGCCACTCACCGCTGTAGGTTCCACCACTCACTGCTGTAGGTTCCACCACACACCGCTGTAGGTTCCACCACACACCACTGTAGGTTCCAACACTCACCGCTGTAGGTTCCACCACTCACTGCTGTAGGTTCCACCACACACCACTGTAGGTTCCACCACACACCGCTGTAGGTTCCACCACTCACTGCTGTAGGTTCCACCACTCACCGCTGTAGATTCCACCACTCACTGCTGTAGGGTCCACCACTCACCGCTGTAGGTACCACCACTCACTGCTGTAGGTTCCACCACTCACCGCTGTAGGTTCCACCACTCACTGCTGTAGGTTCCACCACTCACTGCTGTAGGTTCCACCACACAGCGCTGTATGTTCCACCACTCACTGCTGTAGGTTCCACCACTCACTGCTGTAGGTACCACCACTCACTGCTGTAGGTTCCACCACTCACCGCTGTAGGTTCCACCACTCACTGCTGTAGGTTCCACCACTCACTGCTGTAGGTTCCACCACTCACTGCTGTAGGTTCCACCACTCACTGCTGTAGGTTCCACCACTCACTGCTGTAGGTACCACCACTCCCTGCTGTAGGTTGCACCACTCACCGATGTAGGTTCCACCACTCACTGCTGTAGGTTCCACCACTCACTGCTGTAGGTTCCACCACTCACTGCTGTAGGTTCCACCACTCGCCACTGTAGGTTCCACCACTCATGAGGAAGCTAACCAGCTGATATGCACAGTGGCTCTACCCGGGTGCCCATCCGTGCCTTAAATACAGCTTGGGAAAGCACCCGTGGTCTTCCCCCACCATTAACCCTTTCAACACCACAGACCTCTAAATAGGCTTACAAAAAGTGTAGATCCAGATGAGCCGGCTCGTGACGAGCCGTCTCATCAGGATCTGCACTTTTTGCCAGTGATATGACTATTTTTAGACATAATTACCCATTTTGATAAATGAACTTGTCCAAATGTGATTTTCTGATTCATTTATTGGTTTATGAATATCATGGACCAGTCCATGTGAGTTACTTGGTGTTGAATGGGTTAACAGCTGTAGATTCATCATGATAAACTAAGCTTAAGCTGTCCTTGCCACTTTAAAACCCACAAAGCAAACAAACAAACAATTATGAACTCTAAGCCCTATAGTCTATTTATTCAAAACATATAAGCCTTTAATAGGCAATTTAATGTGTTAAGACTTTATTACAGAATTCGTTCAAATTTAACACTCTTAGAACTGTGCAGAAAACGAAGTAAAATCCAACTTGTTTTAATCAATTTAATTAACAGAAATATTATGGTGTTGTATGAGCGAAGATCTATGTTTGTGTTTCGTTTCCTGCCATTCCGGTCCATCAAAGTGGGTGTGAGGCGGCATGCATAGTCATAAAAATCAATCACTGTAGCCATGATGGAATTTTCCAAACAAGATCTACAGATTTCTTTACTTCGATTGGACTTCAGTGAAGAATTCATTCAATTACTGGCGTTAACATGTTTCACCAAATCACCATTCCGAACTTTCTTCTGTCCTTTTACGTAAGAAGTAATTTACTGGATTAAAGTTAGAAAAGTTAGCCTGCGTAAGCCAATTGAGCCGTGTGTTTTCTTTGCTCCTGATGGATATTGTTATTTGTAAAGTGCGTTCTATAGGAAGCAGACATAATTTAATGCCTCTTACACAAACACAAGTCACATGTGACTTGGCATAAAAAAGACAATGTGGTGAGAAGTTTTAAAATGTGATGGAGATTTTGCATTTGGCCATCCATTAAGTGGAGATAGAATTTGGACAGATTGTACACATGAATAATCTGGCCTCATTAATCCTTTCAACACTACATACCTCTAAATAGGCTTACAAAATGTACACCCAGATGAGCCGGCTCATTACGAGTCGTCTCATCAGGATCTGCACTTTTTGCCAATAATATTACTATTTTTCGATAAAATTACCCATTTTGATAAATGAACTGGTCCAAATGTAATTTTCTTATTAATATATTGGTCTAAAAATATGATGGACCAGTCCATGTCAGTTACTTGGTGTTGAATGGGTTAAATTTTCCAGTTGCTTTTCTGATCATTTTGAATTCATACAATCAAACCATTTCTACAAGCCAAGAGGAAGCAACTCTAATTCCCAAATAAATGTGGACATTTAAGATAGTTTTGTGGACTTTTCAATCTTTGGTCTAGTTTTGTGGACTTCAATCTTTGGTCTATCTATATTAATATTTTAAATGTCTCTGTTTGAGATGAGCGGTATCCCTCTCGTGGGCTCTATAGATATGGTTTATATGGATATATATTTAGGCTAGAAACCATCGACCACAACACAGTGGATATGTAGTCCAGTGGTAACACGCTGGACTGGTAATCCAGGGATCGCAGGTTCGATCTCCCATCTGACCTTAATAAAATTAACAGTCTTTCAGATTGGACGTTAAACCGAGGTCTCGTGTCGGTGCTGTACACCGTGCACGTAAAACAACCAGAGGAGACTCTGGAATGGGTCTCTATCATTGCACTATCCACCAAAAAATCTAAAATGACTATTATCTTCAGGAGGCGTCGCTCATATGGGCAACCGGTAGCGATGATAAATAAACGAAAAACACACACACTCGACCACAACCGTCTAACACTTGAAAGGAAACTGAACTACCACAAATTCAGCAGCCCCCTACTATGTACAGTCCAGCCCCAGCTTAATCATTACTACTGAGTGGCTGCCTGTTTGGTTTAGGAGTTTAAACCCACACCAACAGCTTAGGTTATTGGTGGGGGAAGACCTTGGATGCCCCTCCGTGCAGTATTGCAGGCACGGACGGACACAGCTTAGGTTATTGGTGGGGGAAGACCTTGGATGCCCC
>CM026404.1:90715606-90812525 GCA_014843695.1 Archivesica marissinica | reverse complement strand
TAATACAATTGCAAATGTTACACCGATAAAATGTATCTGTCTTTCCATAGATTTTGTTCAAATATATCTATAGGTCTATAAGCTTGTCCATAATACAATTGCAAATGTTACACCGATAAAATGTATCTGTCTTTCCATAGATTTTGTTCAAATATATCTATAGGTCTATAAGCTTGTCCATAATACAATTGCAAATGTTACACCGATAAAATGTATCTGTCTTTCCATAGATTTTGTTCAAATATATCTATAGGTCTGTAAGCTTGTCCATAATACAATTGCAAATGTTACACCGATAAAATGTATCTGTCTTTCCATAGATTTTGTTCAAATATATCTATTGGTCTATAAACTTGTCCATAATACAATTGCAAATGTTACACCGATAAAATGTATCTGTCTTTCCATAGATTTTGTTCAAATATATCTATAGGTCTATAAACTTGTCCATAATACAATTGCAAATGTTACACCGATAAAATGTATCTGTCTTTCCATAGATTTTGTTCAAATATATCTATAGGTCTATAAGCTTGTCTATAATACAATTGCAAATGTTACACCGATAAAATGTATCTGTCTTTCCATAGATTTTGTTCAAATATATCTATAGGTCTATAAGCTTGTCCATAATACAATTGCAAATGTTACACCGATAAAATGTATCTGTCTTTCCATAGATTTTGTTCAAATATATCTATAGGTCTATAAACTTGTCCATAATACAATTGCAACTGTTACACCGATATAATGTATCTGTCTTTCCATAGATTTTGTTCAAATATATCTATAGGTCTATAAACTTGTCCATAATACAATTGCAAATGTTACACCGATAAAATGTATCTGTCTTTCCATAGATTTTGTTCAAATATATCTATAGGTCTATAAGCTTGTCCATAATACAATTGCAAATGTTACACCGATAAAATGTATCTGTCTTTCCATAGATTTTGTTCAAATATATCTATAGGTCTATAAACTTGTCCATAATACAATTGCAACTGTTACACCGATATAATGTATCTGTCTTTCCATAGATTTTGTTCAAATATATCTATAGGTCTATAAACTTGTCCATAATACAATTGCAAATGTTACACCGATAAAATGTATCTGTCTTTCCATAGATTTTGTTCAAATATATCTATAGGTCTATAAACTTGTCCATAATACAATTGCAAATGTTACACCGATAAAATGTATCTGTCTTTCCATAGATTTTGTTCAAATATATCTATAGGTCTATAAACTTGTCCATAATACAATTGCAAATGTTACACCGATAAAATGTATCTGTCTTTCCATAGATTTTGTTCAAATATATCTATAGGTCTATAAACTTGTCCATAATACAATTGCAAATGTTACACCGATAAAATGTATCTGTCTTTCCATAGATTTTGTTCAAATATATCTATAGGTCTATAAACTTGTCCATAATACAATTGCAAATGTTACACCGATAAAATGTATCTGTCTTTCCATAGATTTTGTTCAAATATATCTATAGGTCTATAAACTTGTCCATAATACAATTGCAAATGTTACACCGATAAAATGTATCTGTCTTTCCATAGATTTTGTTCAAATATATCTATAGGTCTATAAACTTGTCCATAATACAATAATATTACATCGGTAAAATGTATAAACTTGACCATAATACAATAATATTACATCGGTAAAATGTATAAACTTGTCCATAATACAATAATGTTACATCGGTAAAATGTATAAACTTGACCATAATACAATAATATTACATCGGTAAAATGTATAAACTTGACCATAATACAATAATGTTACATCGGTAAAATGTATAAACTTGTCCATAATACAATAATGTTACATCGGTAAAATGTATAAACTTGACCATAATAAATGCTGCATTGGTAAAATGTATAAACTTGTCCATAATACAATAATGTTACATCGGTAAAATCTATAAACTTGACCATAATACAATAATGTTACATCGATAAAATGTATAAACTTGACCATAATAAATGCTGCATTGGTAAAATGTATAAACTTGTCCATAATACAATAATATTACATCGGTAAAATGTATAAACTTGACCATAATAAATGCTGCATTGGTAAAATGTATAAACTTGTCCATAATACAATAATATTACATCGGTAAAATCTATAAACTTGTCCATAATACAATAATGTTACATCGATAAAATGTATAAACTTGACCATAATACAATAATGTTACATCGATAAAATCTATAAACTTGTCCATAATACAATAATGTTACATCGATAAAAAATCTATATAATAAGCTTGTCCATAATAAATGCTGCATTGGTAAAATGTATAAACTTGTCCATAATACAATAATGTTACATCGGTAAAATGTATAAACTTGTCCATAATACAATAATATTACATCGGTAAAATCTATAAACATGTCCATAATACAATTATAAATGATACACCAGAGTTCTGGGCCCTATGTTTGAGCATTGTATTCTACTTAGTTATTACCAGCAAATACAGAAAATCTTCATGTCGTATTTTATTAACCCCTGTCGGAATGTTGGGCAGGGATATTGATTTGGTGTCGTCACTGTGTGGTTGAAATTTTATGAAACTTATAATAAATATGTATTACCATTGTGTGGTGCACGTGCACCTTTCGTGGGGATCTGCCCAGTAACATCAGAGTTAGTGCCCTTTAATTGACTAAAAATTCACAAAATTGTACGTCTTGAGCCTGTTCTCATTGCCCAATATGGGTGGAAGTAGTTTATATGTAACTTAATATCACCATTGTGCTTGGGTGCACACATGAATATAGACAAGATCGGACCAATAACACCAGAATTATTACCCCTGAAATGTCTTAAAATCCACAAATATGTCCGTCTAGTCGCGACCACTATAATAATGTCAATGAGTGGAATTCTATGAAACTTAAAATAAATCTGTATCGCCATAGTGTTGGGGTGCACGTGTACTTTTCGTCGCGATCGACCCAGTAACACAAGTTATTGACCTAAATTCAACAAATTTGTACGTCCGACTCCAGTTTGTCGGATGATATCAATTCATGGATTTAGCTTAATAACCTTGGTGTTGTAAGTATTCTTATTGATCTAAGTTCCATCTTAGGTGAAAATTCAATGTCCTGCTGAGCATATAAGTATAAATTACCAAACAAAGAACATAATTATGTAGTACACTATTTCTTGCATTCCAAATCTATTTAAAGGAGTATTTTATTCATTTGGACTTCAGTTGACAATTTGCCTCTGTATTTAAGCTGATCTACAGTCACATAAGCAGATCGCGTTCTGACATAGTTTAGTTAAACTTTATTTATTTTAAGAAGCAAGCTTTAGCAACTTATATTAATCACTTATATTATCAATTATATGTGTGTAGTCGGAATATTGTAAAACTTTCAATAGATAAAAGGCAGATCTACCGGACATGTCCTGCGGTCCGACGGAATTTCATGACCTCTGATGTGTATAGCTTGAACATCAGTTTTATATGTGTTGTTGGGATATCAGTTGTATGTGTGTAGCTGGGATATCAGTTGTATATGTGTAGCTGGAATATCAGTTGTATGTGTGTAGCTGGAATATCAGTTTTATATGTGTTGTTGGGATATCAGTTGTATGTGTGTAGCTGGGATATCAGTTGTATATGTGTAGCTGGAATATCAGTTGTATGTGTGTAGCTGGGATATCAGTTGTATGTGTGTAGCTGGGATATCAGTTGTATGTGTGTAGCTGGGATATCAGTTGTATATGTGTAGCTGGGATATCAGTTGTATATGTGTAGCTGGAATATCAGTTGTATATGTGTAGCTGGGATATCAGTTGTATGTGTGTAGCTGATCACATACAGTTGATTACTTTATTATGTTTATGAAGGAAAATTTAGTATTTGACAGTGAGTACCAGCTTTAAGGATTACCAGACATCCGATGCCAAGTCCAACCATATCAGATACTTAAGTTTGTTAAATAGTTGTCTGCCTTATATACATCAGTATTTCTGTGGATATCATCAGATTCTGATCTTGGATTTGGCATCGGATTCTGATCTTGGATTTGGCATCGTATTCTGATCTTGGATTTAGCATCGGATTCCGATCTCAAATTTGACATCAGATAGGTCGGATTTGGAATCGGATTCCAGTCTCAGATTTGGCATGGGATTCCGGTCTTAGATTTGGCATGGGATTCTGGTCTTAGATTTGGCATGGGATTCCGGTCTTAGATTTGGCATCAAACGATTGGATTTGGCATCGAATACCAATCTTAGATTTGGCATGGGATTCCAGTCTCAAGATTTGGCATCAAACGATTGGATTTGACATCGAATACCAATCTTGAATTTAGCATCAGATTTTGATCTCAGATTTGGCATGGTATGATTCTGATCTCAGATTTGGCATGGGATTTTGATCTCAGATTTGGCATGGGATTCTGATCTCAGATTTGGCATGGGAATTTGATCTCAGATTTGGCATGGGATTCTGATCTCAGATTTGGCATGGTATGATTAGACAGCAAAATGTCTATTCATTGTAATCCAAGTACATGATCATGCCATTGCATGCGGACATGCTCTGTGTTTGATTTACCGTGGAGAACGTGTTTGTTTGTGGATACACAAACATTTGCCCCGGGTCTGCTTGAATATTATACATTATTGATGAGCATAACTATTTCACAGCTGTACAGACAATCAGTCTGTAATAGGCTGCATCGGGTCAGCCTAGTAGGCAATAAGGTGACACAATATAGAACTAGCATTGACTGCAGCACAACCCTAGGACTAATAGAAAGCTTATAAATTAGTTTTTGTCTAAGCAACTTTAGTGGAAAGGGGAACTAGTTAGCAGTCACCTTTGCTGATGGTACCAGAAATGTGACGGCACGTCAACAATTGCATATTTTCATATAACTAAAATACCATCAATTATAATGCTTTGATAACTTGCATACTGGTTCTAGGGGTTGTGCCCTGCCCCCTAGCAAGTCCCACCCTCAGGTGTGACCGTGGACGTGAATTGTGGCCAAATATAGTCTTGATTTCAGAAACTATTTTATGTGTCCAAAAAGATTTAAACATTATGACTGCTCAAAACCCGTCCAAGTGCTGCTCAAAACCCGTCTCCAAATGCTGCTCAAAATCCGTCCAAAACTTTGCATACACATCCAAGTGATTGTGCTGAAACTTTGCATACACATCCAAGTGATTGTGTTGAAACTTTGCATACACATCCAAGTGACTGCTCTGAAACTTTGCATACACATCCAAGTAATTGCTCTGAAACTTTGCATACACATCTAAGTGATTGTGCCGAAACTTTGCATACACATCCAAATGACTGCTCTGAAACCTCCATAGATGTGCATATCTACCCCACCTCCATAGATGTACATATCTACCCCACCTCCATAGATGTGCATATCTACCCCACCTCCATAGATGTGCATATCTACCCCACCTCCATAGATGTGCATATCTACCCCACCTCCATAGATGTACATATCTACCCCACCTCCATAGATGTGCATATCTACCCCACCTCCATAGATGTGCATATCTACCCCACCTCCATAGATGTGCATATCTACCCCACCTCCATAGATGTGCATATCTACCCCACCTCCATAGATGTGCATATCTACCCCACCTCCATAGATGTGCATATCTACCCCACCTCCATAGATGTGCATATCTACCCCACCTCCATAGATGTGCACATCTACCCCACCTCCATAGATATTACTGGGACTTCATGAGATTCTGGCCTTTGTTATTAATGTTGGTATGGCTACTTCCGGTGGTATTGGTAATGGGGTCAAGAAGGAATTCTAGACTAGTGTATTTGCAGAGTGTAGTTCAGGTAACACATCTTCTATGAGCAGTATAATTAGTTTGCCATCTGAATAAATCCCTTGACATCGACATAATATTTTACTCCATCATTCAGGTTTGATTATTAAATGATGGAAAAACACATTAGTCTGGAAGTTTGAAGGAAAATGTGCAATTTCTGCAAATAAACTGTCATTATAGCCGACACCTGGGAAATGTCTAATTAACACTTTAGTATTACTGCTATTGGTTTTATTGATTATTCCTCGGTCACTATAAAAGCTTTACCTGACCCGGCGGACAGACGTTTTTAATTATGCATTTTGTTTTGAAAATGAACATTGGAAATTATTTCAGAATATATCTATACAGTTCTTCCTGTTATCTATAAATTTCTATTTTGATTTATTACGAAATGCATCATGGGATTTCTGGTCTCTGATGATACACAGATAATTTGACTTTGATGAGGTTTATGACTTGACTTGACTTGACTTTGTATAATCTGCCTCTTATAGGCACCTCTCATAAGAGCACATAGGAATATGTTGTATATTCTGACAATAAAAATTTATAAACTTGTAATCTTGTAACAGTAACCATTTGTATAGAAAAACACAAAATAATATATATATATATATATATATATATATACATATGAAGTAGACAATGCACACATTAGCAATTTGATAGACTATACTTGATTTGAATAGAGTGATTGGCGTAGATGCGTAATTGCATAGCAAGCATTGCTGGCCAGTTTATATATTCCAGCATCTCTTGAAAATCCTAGTAGAATTTCTAAGAGTTCATTTTCCGATCTGGGGGGTTGGTTCCCTATGTCTTGTATTCTCTGGTAGACTGGTAGAAGTGCCGAGCATCTTGTTAGTTGTAGGGCTGGGCATCTGAGTAGCATATGTGCAGAATCTTCAGGCTCAAGTAGGCAAAGGCGGCAGTTTGGGCTTTCTTTGTGACTGCTAACAGAACAAAATGAAATTTAAAAAAAACAGCTGTGACCAATTCATTACCAGACTGAAAACAGGTATTGTGCTGCAGGACTTGACTTTTATGCAGATTTTGTAGCTACTATAATTGTCTTATAAATGTCGTCTGCTGTTTTGGCGGGAGAAAATTCTGATTAACCCTTAATCTGCGAATCACAACTAAAGTCGCTTTAGCAAACATTATAGAGCTGAATAAGATGGCATAGAATGTGCACAGAACGTTCCGTCTGATCAGGCACTATGCTGTTCGCTAAATGGATAGTGGAGCTAAAACAGTTGTCCAATAGCAAACAACATAGATCCTGATTTGTTGTTTACACATTCCGGCCAATTTATTCGGCAGGTTAAGGGTTAAAGATAAACAAGAGGGTATTAATTGGTGTCTACAATCTAATCAAAAATTTTAAGATGAATTTTTTTGTTTTACCCTTTCCAAAATAAAATCTTCTCGGGCCATAATTTGTACTGACACATTTTGTAGTCATAACAAACAGAAACATAGTGTGGTTCTGTGGACAGATAATTTATCATAGAATTGAATCACTGCCTTAGCCTTGCATAGACATAGGAGGTATCTAAAGGGGCTGGACCCTTGATTTCCTTACATAGGTGTGATTCCAACAGGTCCTTATGAACTTGTATGACATATTTGACTGTTATTTTCGCCGCTAGAGTGGAAAGAGTTAATATAAATGTTTAATATTGTATGAAATGTGTGGGAGTCCCCGTAAAACCCAAACACAATAATGTGTCACATTCGCCAAGAGTATTATGACTGTCTGTATGGCTTAAAGTGTAAAGTGTTTTAAGTGAAATGGATAATGATTTATAAATACGTTGTGCACGTGGATCAATGTACTTCATCATAAAATATTTATAATACATAATTTTATCTTCTATTTTTTCCTTCACAAGTTGACACATTGCGGCATTAACTTACTATACTGTTGATGGCCATCATGCGTATCTGTCTTGCTGAACTAAGAAACATATATGATTCATGTCCTGATCAATCCGATATAGTTTGTGGGTCAATGGTCCAATTTTCTCACGTTCACATTGTTAAAAAAAAAGATTTTCTCCCCAGTTCACTGAGAATCACGCCAGTTCAGCGGTGTAGCTTGACTGAAATGATGTGCAGGCTGATTTCTAGTGGTTCGTCTAGGAAAATGTGTTCAGCTGGAATGTTTTGGCATATATTTGTTGTACATGTACCTGGAAACGTCGTTATCAATACATTTTACCTTGCATTTATAGAAAACATTCACCTCCGTGGTCGAGTGGTTAAGGTCGCTGACTTGTATACTACTGTAACTTGTCATCACTGATGGTCACAGGTTCGAGCCCCGCTCAGGCCGTGTCTCATTTATATGAAAAAGTTGGCAGTTTCTTACGGAGGTTGGTGCATCCAAGTACTGGTTAACCGCTGGAGCCTGCCCAGGATAGGTGTTGTTAAGTAAACTGCCCGCCGGCGATATAGCCCGAAATGGTGCTGATGCAGGCATAAAACCCGAAATATAACATAACATAACTAATAGAAAACAGTTGACACAAATCGATATAAAAGCTATTATTTATATTAACTAAAACATGATTTTAAACTTCTGCCCATTATATATACATGTACAGTGAAACCTGTGCTAGTGGTCACCTCTATATAGCAGTCGACCTGTATTAAGCAGCCCAATATGTTGTTTTATTTATACATTTGACCTCTATTAAGCAGCTATCTGTGCTTAGCAACCACCTGTGCTAAGCAGCCACTTTCTGGTATTCCATTGAATGGCTGCTTAAGACAGGTTTTACTACATTTATAAGACACTTAATTTCCACATTGACCCTTCTCTCCCTAATGGTGATGGATTCCATCAGGAATGAGGTCTCGAGAGTGATTAAACTAATGTTGTAAAAACTTGTTTCGCAATCGAGCTAAACTAAATTTGTATAAACAAAAGTGGCTACGCCAAGGAAACAATTTTATGTTTATGTTTAACCATTTGACCAGTGATATACTAAATATGAGTGTACAATTATAACCCAATCAACACCAAGTAACTGACATGGACTGGTCCATGATATTTTTAGACCAATAAATTAATCAGAAAATTACCTTTGGATCAGTTCATTTATTAAAATGGGTAATTTTGTCTAAAAATAGTAATATTATTGGCAAAAAGTGCAGATCTGGATCTACACTTTTTGTAAGCCTATTTAGAGGTCTGTAAAGTTGAAAGGGTTAAATTCTCGCTATATATATTAATGATGCAGGTAAAGTGTAAGAAAACGTAATATTAAGTCTTAACTACCACCTAGTAGATAATGCACCCACATTCATTAACAAGTAAAGGGAAGTAACTCAATAATCTCATAATATTGCGCTGCCGGGTTATGATATTTTGGCCTGCTTGAAGGGCGGTCATGCATATTTATTCTATTAATAGGAATAACCTTGTTTAATCCCATTTCATCAAAATACCTAAATCGTCTACAAAGTACTTGTGGTTGTTCCAGTCTGGTGAAAACTGGCCAGCCATAACAGTTTGATTTGTACAATGAGGAATGATGTGTGCAGCACCTGTATAAAGGTGACCTTTTTCTGTAGCAATAAATGTACATTTGGGTGTTAATTAATTGACTAATTAATTGGTGTCATAATTGAACCATCATCATCGTTAACATTTATATTACACAGTAGTATTTATTTATATTTATTTATATTTCGGGTTTTGGGTTAGGGTTTGCATCAGCACCATTTTGGGCTATATCGCCGGTGGGTATACACAGTAGTATATATATACCGTCTCCATGGCCCAGTGGTTAAGGCGTCCGCCTACGGAGCGGGAGGTCGAAGGTTCGAATCTCGTCAGGGGTTCGTTCTGATATAGCCTGTTGATGAGCCGCCAGCTAGTTAAATAATGGTTACCGATTGCCTACCAGCCTGGCGCCTGGCATACAAGCATAGGATTCGGGAAGTACTGATGTTCGTAAAAAGAGGTGTCTCATAAGTCAGAAATGGCTGGCCCTTTAAATAGGGGTGACACTATAATAAACAAATACTATATATATATATATCAAGATAATCTATCCCTTTGAGTCAATTATATAATTCAAATCCTTCTCCTCAACTACCAAGTCGTCATCACCAGCAACAGCAACAGCACTAGCAGCAGCACCAGCAACAACAGCATCAATATCATCAGAAACAGCTGCAGTATCATCATCAGCAGCAGTAACAACAGCTGCATCATTATCTTCCGCAACAACAATCACATTATTATCAGTATCTTCATCATTTTCATCAGCAGCAGCAGCATCATCATCATCATCATCATCAGCAGCAGCAGCAGCAGCAGCAGTATATTAAATGATAGTAAACCGTATAGATGATATTAATCAGCATCTGTGTCGTCATCATCAGTGAAAGTGATGTTTATGAGAATTGAACTTTAAAATTAAAGCTTTGTTAATTTCTTTGTCCGGATACCTCTTTTATTAGAATGACATGACTTCTGTTAATGTATGATACAGCATAGCTGGGTATGACCATTGTTTGCATGTAATTACCATATATGTTGACAAATATATTACTCAAATGCGTAATTATCTGTCACCATGTTACCCGGTTTTCAATAACATAAGCCTTGGGGCTCTGTAACCATCAAAGAAAATGTAAAAGTGAAAAATAAAACTATTAACTAGCCGCATCTGTTTGGGTACAAATAAGCTGTTTCATGTTTGTTCATCATCCGATGTCAATATCCTGATCAGAGGGCAGCACCTGGTACATATGTAGGTCACATGGTTGACTGGGTCATGATTGTATGATTATTATAATTATGTAACCTCAGGGTAATATAGTAGACCAGGAGGCTGTTAATAAAATATACAACAGATCTCTGTATGAATAACCTGTTATCATCAATGTGCCACTAGATTTCTGTAACCTCCTGGACATACAGTTTATATAGCCACTAGCTTTCTGTAACCTCATGGCCAGATGGTTTATATAGCCACTAGATTTCTGTAACCTCATGGACAGACAGTTTATATAGCCACTAGATTTCTGTAACCTCATGGCCAGATGGTTTATATAGCCACTAGATTTCTGTAACCTCCTGGACATACAGTTTATATAGCCACTAGATTTCTGTAACCTCATGGACAGACAGTTTATATAGCCACTAGATTTCTGTAATCTCATGGCCAGATGGTTTATATAGCCACTAGATTTCTGTAACCTCATGGACAGACAGTTTATATAGCCACTAGATTTCTGTAACCTCATAGACATACAGTTTATATAGCCACTAGATTTCTGTAACCTCATGGACATACAGTTTATATAGCCACTAGATTTCTGTAACCTCATGGACAGACAGTTTATATAGCCACTAGATTTCTGTAACCTCATGGACATACAGTTTATATAGCCACTAGATTTCTGTAACCTCATGGACAGACAGTTTATATAGCCACTAGCTTTCTGTAACCTCATGGACAGACAGTTTATATAGCCACTAGATTTCTGTAACCTCATGGACAGACAGTTTATATAGCCACTAGATTTCTGTAACCTCATGGACAGACAGTTTATATAGCCACTAGATTACTGTAACCTCATGGACAGACAGTTTATATAGCCACTAGATTTCTGTAACCTCATGGACACACAATTTGTAGAGGTTTATAAAGGCTGGCATATCATGGCTTTAGACCAGGATGTCTGGCAGCCATGTATATTTGTTTTTACATTCCAAAAGCATCTATGTTTTCCGCCACTGTCAGTCTGGGAAATTCATCAACATTTCTAAACTGTACACTACACCTCACTCCCCTTGCAGGCCAAAGGAACGGCTAATGAGCTGTATGGCTTGTTTATGCTGTGGAATGCATGATTTGTACATTTTTATGTTTTGTGTGTGTGTGTGTAATATGTTCAGCAGTTTGTCTGGGCAGAAGATAAGCATTAATGATGTACACCAGATCAACAATTCTCAATATTCTGTAATGATTAATGATATGGTAACCATTGAGAATGCTTTGGTTTTACGGCCTGCGCATAATATTTCAGTGCCCCCCCATGCTGTGATTGGTTTTATGGCATATCTGTAGTTTTTCATTACACCTGTGTGACTGGTTTTATGGCATATCTGTATTATTTCATTGCATCACAGAGTGATTGGTTTTATGGCCTATCTGTAATAGTTCATTGCCCCACAGTGTCATTGGTTTTATGGCCTATCTGTAATATTTCATTGCATACAGAGTGATGGTTGTATGGCCTATCTGTAATAGTTCTTTATCCCACTAGGTCATTGGTTGTATGGCATATCCGTAATAGTTCATTGCCCCACTAGGTCATTGGTTGTATGGCATATCCGTAATAGTTCATTGCCCCACTAGGTCATTGGTTGTATGACATATCCATAATAGTTCATTGCCCCACTAGGTCATTGGTTGTATGGCATATCCGTAATAGTTCATTGCCCCACTAGGTCATTGGATTTATGACATATCTGTAATAGTTCATTGCCCCACTAGGCCATTGGCTTTATGACATATCTGTAATAGTTCATTGCCCCACTAGGCCATTGGTTTTATGATATATCTGTAATAGTTCATTGCCCTACAGTGTCATTAGCTTTATGACATATCTGTAATAGTTCATTGCCCCACAGTGTCATTAGCTTTATGACATATCTGTAATAGTTCATTGCCCCACAGTGTCATTGGCTTTATGACATATCTGTACTAGTTCATTGCCCTACAGTGTCATTGGTTTTATGACATATCTGTAATAGTTCATTGCCCCACAGTGTCATTGGCTTTATGACATATCTGTAATAGTTCATTGCCCCACAGTGTCATTGGCTTTATGGCATATCTGTAATAGTTCATTGCCCTACAGTGTCATTAGCTTTATGACATATCTGTAATAGTTCATTGCCCCACAGTGTCATTGGCTTTATGACATATCTGTAATAGTTCATTGCCCCACAGTGTCATTGGCTTTATGACATATCTGTAATAGTTCATTGCCCCACAGTGTCATTGGCTTTATGACATATCTGTAATAGTTCATTGCCCCACAGTGTCATTGGCTTTATGACATATCTGTAATAGTTCATTGCCCCACTAGGTCATTGGTTGTATGGCATATCTGTAATAGTTCATTACCCCACAGTGTCATGCATTTGTTTTATGTGTCATGCATTTGTTTTATTGCCTATCTGTAATATTTCATTTCCCCACAGTGTGACTGGTTTCATAGCATATACTTATCTTCATTGGCCCATTATGTTATTGGTTTTATAGCCAATCCGTTGTTTTTACAGCTTTTAAAAAATAATACATTTATTTTAGCTTGATTGCGAAACAAGTTATTATAACATTAGATTGCTTGCTCTTGAGACCTCATTCCTGATGGAATCCATCACGATGAGGGAGAGAGAAGAGGCAACGTGGAATTTAAGTGTCTTGTCCAAGGACAAGACAACTGTTGGCTACATATAACATTCTCTTCGAAAACAAATGCTGCGTACATTTGCTATGTATAAATGTTCCCGTGTACTGTTTGCGTATTTGCTACTAAGCAAGTTGTCAGTCACCCTGCGCTACCTGATACAACACATTGTGTGTAACTGTGAACAGGTATAATAATGATTCTGTCTTCACCTCACCTGTGGCCGGGCCAGCGCCAATATTGAGAGCAATTAGTACTAAAACTAGGTGCTTTGCATCACCTGCATAATAAATTAGCTGCATACAATATACAGAATGATGGAAAAATCGGCATCCACTTTGCCATTTTACTAATGAGTCAGCAGTATTAATTTTAATATAAATAAATAAAAACATAGAAGTTTCATTAAGAATTGTGATATATTGTATATTCTCGTTATAATGCTCGTTTGTTCCATTATTGCATTTTATAATTAAACTCATCACAGGAGCCTCCATTTTGGACTCATTGTCAGATACTCAAGTGAATGTCCCATTGTCAGATACTCAAGTGTATGTCCCATTGTCAGATACTCAAGTGTATATATGTCATTTTCAGATAATATAAACAGGGCTTGTTAATGTTTTGTTTAAAATTAAAATGCTGTTTTACATATAAATCTCTATACAGGAGCTATTTTACATATAAATCTCTATACAGGGGCTGTTTTACATATAACTCTCTCTACAGGGGCTGTTTTACATATAAATCTCTATACAGGGGCTATTTTACATATAAATCTCTATACAGGCTGTTTTACATCTCTATACAGGCTGTTTTACATATAAATCTCTATACAGGCTGTTTTACATATAAATCTCTATACAGGCTATTTTACATATAAATCTCTATACAGGCTGTTTTACATATAAATCTCTATACAGGCTATTTTACATATAAATCTCTATACAGGCTGTTTTACATATACATCTCTATACAGGCTGTTTTACATATAAATCTCTATACAGGGGCTGTTTTACATATAAATCTCTATACAGGGGCTGTTTTACATATAACATTCTCTATACAGGGGCTGTTTTACATATAATTCTCTATACAGGGGCTGTTTTACATATAAATCTCTATACAGGGGCTGTTTTACTTATAAATCTCTATACTGGCTGTTTTACATATAAATCTCTCTACAGGGGCTGTTTTACATATAACTCTCTCTACAGGGGCAGTTTTACATATCAATCTCTATACAGGGGCTGTTTTACATATCAATCTCTATACAGGGGTAGGGCCAGGATTGCAGGTTAGAGGCAGGGCGTGTCAAATTATTTTGGTCAATTTTGTAACTGCTATTTCCGGACACCACCTGTTTTCAAATTTGTTTGCAAATGATGTCATCGCTGTCATTAGCAGGTACTTGGATTATATGGTCGAAGCTAAAACTGCCAACACGAAAATGAGAAAAAACAATTCAATATTCACAATGTTGATGTTTTTCATAAGTCTCATTCATGTGTACTCGAAAATTCCCTTACACAGAGATATATATGCAAGGCAATATTTGTTTATTTTTGTAATGGGAGAAGTCTAATGCTTGGCTTTACAAGGGCACATGTCAATCATGTGACAATACCAGAAATCACATTTATAGTACAATTTGATTGGTGCCCGAAGTTTACGTCCTGTTCTTTACGACATGTTTAATGAAATTGTGGTTGCATTTTAAAAATATGTTATGCCATCAGTGTTGTCAAGCGTATTAAATTAACTGCAAGAATGATCACTTTACATAGTAATATTACTTCATCTATTATAAAAGAGACTGATTTAGAAGTTATTGATATTCAAACCTTAGGTGACCGAATACCGGTGTGCCCATTGTATGTGTGGTAGGTAGTGTGCAGAGCTGGTAGTGTGTGTAGTGTGCAGAGCTGGTAGTGTGCGTAGTGTGCAGAGCTGGTAGTGTGTGTAGTGTGCAGAGCTGGTAGTGTGCGTAGTGTGCAGAGCTGGTAGTGTGCATAGTGTGCAGAGCTGGTAGTGTGCATAGTGTGCAGAGCTGGTAGTGTGCAGAGATTATGATATTGTTATTGAAATCCCAAGGCTAAAACCAGGAAGTATTTATAATGAGACAAAACAAAAAAGTATGTGTTACATAATTAACTAACATTATGCTTAAGGGTTAAGACCATTACTAAAATTACACTGGCTATCAGTAAAACCAGACATTCTGCTAATGGTAATCAGGAAAGCAGAGTTCACAACAAATTAGCTGTCTAGCATAGCATAGATCTTCCACAACTGATATATATTGTATGATTTGGGCCAATTAGTATATATTGTGGCCTATTAGGTCGTGTATTTTGTTGCTGCAAATTACAGCAACATTTATTTACTTCTAGTTATTGGTCCATTTATTGGCAGAATTCTGGTCATTAGCCGTCTGACCTTAGATGACCTAGTTAGCCAGAGCGCTGATGCACTAAGGTCATCTATAGATACCTGCAGTGTTTATTTGTTCAACATTGCTGGCACTAATTGGTTACATATGCTTCATGTTACAGCCTGCTAATGGTTTGTCAGACCAACAGCCAGTCGTAATAAGATGAAGGTCATTTCAGAACATGGGAAAAATACAGCTTTGTTACTGTGTAAACAGTTCTATTAATTTAGTGCAGGGAGGGGGTCTGAAATTGTCATAGAAACGGGCTCTAGATATTTGTCCATAAATACTGTGGGTTAAGGATATGGGCTGGAATTTCCCTTGGGGGATTTGTTCTAGAAAATGGTTCTGTTTGTATTTGTTATTGCAAGGGTTAAAGTCTAGGGTCTGGAATTGTCATAGAAACGGGCTCTAGATATTTGTCCATAAATACTGTGTAACCGGTTAAGGATATGGGCTGGAATTTCCCTTGGGGGATTTGTTCTAGAAAAGGCTTCTGTTTGTATTTGTTATTGAAAGGGTTAAAGTTAAAGTCTAGGGGCTGGAATTGTCATAAAAACCCACTTGTCAGATCTAGCACCACCGTACCATCTCACATACTTCCCGGTCCGAGGATCGAACACGGGTTGCATTGGTGAGAAGTGAGCGTGCTAACCACTGCGGATCGAACGCGGGTTGCATTGGTGAGAAGCGAGCGTGCTAACCACTGCGCTAATCGGACAGCCGTGCTAATCGGACAAATGTGCTAGATACTATGCACACACAGGGGGAGGGGGGGGTGGAGGGGCTGGAATTATGGAATTATCCTGAGGCATTTATCTTAGAATGGCAGCCTATCTGTATGCTGTTACACTTGTTAAATGCATATCTGACTCTTTGTACACTTCCTCTATAACTCTGGGAGGTTAATTTCCTACAGCTGCATTATAGATATTTGAGCTAGCAGTGTTATTCAGCTATGACCAACTTTATGCTCACCATTGATCAACATTGCAGCTTAATTTTCTAGTTGACCGATATTTCCACTGGTACAATGGTCAACGACCTCGGTATCTGTGGTTGCGGGTCACCTCAGGACGTCCTGACCAATTGATAATGTACACATGTGATCACATGATTATGCTGACCTGGATTGTAGCCAAGTTAAACAGCAGGTCATTATGTACTTGATGCACTTGAGTTTAGCCACTGCTATTTCCCATTATTATAATGGGTTATTTGAGAGGATTGCAAACATAAAATGGAAGGACATAAATTGATCATTAAAATACCCACTTTTCATCCTCCTCTGATTGCCCCTCCTGTGATTGCCCCTTGCCCCCTCCTGTGATTGTCCCTCCTGTGATTGCCCCTTGCCCCCTCCTGTGATTGTCCCTCCTGTGATTGCCCCTTGCCCCCTCCTGTGATTGCCCCTTGCCCCCTCCTGTGATTGCCCCTTGCCCCTCCTGTGATTGCCCCTCCTGTGATTGCCCCTTGCCCCCTCCTGTGATTGCCCCTCCTGTGATGATTGCCCCTTGCCCCCTCCTGTGATTGCCCCCTCCTGTGATTGCCCCTTGCCCCCTCCTGTGATTGTCCCTCTGTGATTGCCCTTGCCCCTCCTGTGATTGCCCTCCTGTGATTGCCCTTGCCCCTCCTGTGATTGTCCCTTGCCCCCTCCTGTGATTGTCCCTCCTGTGATTGCCCCTTGCCCCTCCTGTGATTGCCCCTCCTGTGATTGCCCCTCCTGTGATTGCCCCTTGCCCCCTCCTGTGATTGTCCCTCCTGTGATTGCCCCTTGCCCCTCCTGTGATTGCCCCCTCCTGTGATTGCCCCCTTGTGCCCTTGCCCCTCCTGTGATTGTCCCTCCTGTGATTGCCCCTTGCCCCCTCCTGTGATTGCCCCTCCTGTGATTGCCCCTTGCCCCCTCCTGTGATTGTCCCTCCTGTGATTGCCCCTCCTGTGATTGCCCCCTCCTGTGATTGTCCCTCCTGTGATTGATTGCCCCTTGCCCCCTCCTGTGATTGCCCCTCCTGTGATTGCCCCTCCTGTGATTGCCCCCTCCTGTGATTGCCCCTCCTGTGATTCCCCCCTCCTGTGATTGCCCCCTCCTGTTATTGCCTCCTGTGATTGCCCCCTCCTGTGATTGCCCCCTCCTGTGATTGCCCCTCCTGTGATTGCCCCCTCCTGTGATTGCCCCTCCTGTGATTGCCCCCTCCTGTGATTGCCCTCCTCCTGTGATTGCCCCTCCTGTGATTGCCCCCTCCTGTGATTGCCCCTCTGTGATTGCCCCCTCCTGTGATTGCCCCTTGCACCCTATGCAACTTGATTGATACTACAAATTGTCCGTGCTTTGAAAGTTGCAATGGCAACAATAAAAAATAACACCCAACTCATTATTTTGGATTTTTCTTCTTCATTAAATCAACTATTCAAAGTAAAGACTATTTGTTATATATGTTACATACGTTTTGAGTATCGTAGCTTATTGTGAGAAAATCTCACAGAAGACAAAGTAAGTTTGGGGTGAGAATCCGAGAATACAGAATCTCACAGAATACATAATATATGCAGCCTGTGAGAATCTGAGAATACAGAATCTCACAGAATACATAATATATGCAGCCAGTGAGAATACAGAATCTCACAGAATACATAATATATGCAGCCAGTGAGAATACAGAATCTCACAGAATACATAATATATGCAGCCAGTGAGAATACAGAATCTCACAGAATACATAATATATGCAGCCAGTGAGAATACAGAATCTCACAGAATACATAATATATGCAACCAGTGAGAATACAGAATCTCACAGAATACATAATATATGCAGCCAGTGAGAATACAGAATCTCACAGAATACATAATATATGCAACCAGTGAGAATACAGAATCTCACAGAATACATAATATATGCAGCCAGTGAGAATACAGAATCTCACAGAATACATAATATATGCAGCCAGTGAGATACAGAATCTCACAGAATACATAATATATGCAGCCAGTGAGAATACAGAATCTCACAGAATACATAATATATGCAGCCAGTGAGAATACAGAATCTCACAGAATACATAATATATGCAACCAGTGAGAATACAGAATCTCACAGAATACATAATATATGCAGCCAGTGAGAATACAGAATCTCACAGAATACATAATATATGCAGCCAGTGAGAATACAGAATCTCACAGAATACATAATATATGCAGCCAGTGAGAATACAGAATCTCACAGAATACATAATATATGCAGCCAGTGAGAATACAGAATCTCACAGAATACATAATATATGCAGCCAGTGAGAATACAGAATCTCACAGAATACATAATATATGCAGCCAGTGAGAATACAGAATTCACAGAATACATAATATATGCAGCCAGTGAGAATACAGAATCTCACAGAATACATAATATATGCAGCCAGTGAGAATACAGAATCTCACAGAATACATAATATATGCAGCCAGTGAGAATACAGAATCTCACAGAATACATAATATATGCAACCAGTGAGAATACAGAATCTCACAGAATACATAATATATGCAGCCAGTGAGAATACAGAATCTCACAGAATACATAATATATGCAGCCAGTGAATAGATAAAAACTCACATAATACCAAATATATTCCTTCATAGAATACAAACTCGCATAATACCATATAAATTCTTTCATAGAACACAAACAATCTTGCAGAATACTAAATATATTCTGTCATGTCAAAAGCTATGTACGCCAACTCGAAATAAAATTTGTATCATAAAACATAATATTATGCACATCACTGATTGTATTGCAAAATTCCGCTCAAAAGACAGTATTCCATTTTTGTCTATGACATATAAAAGTACAACTGACCACCAACAGTACATATCTGAAACTGACTGACCAAACCTAATACCTATATGACCTAACCCCTTGATCACCTGACCTCAGTGACCCAGTAGCTACCATTGTTGACCTAGGGTGGGCAACACTGACCAATATTGACATTGTTGACCTGTAGTGTGCCACTGTTGACCAAGATTGGACTGACCAATGGTCACAGTGTCCTTGGCTGACCAACATTTACAGACAAATAGTCACAGTGACCAGCAATTTCAGTACAACAGCACAGCTTGACCGCTTGACCAATAGTGGCCATATCTGAAATATCTAGTACCATATGTTTCCATGTATATCACGCAAAGATGAACCATTTTGGTATGTAGAAATAATGTACAATAAATTATACGTCCGCCTCCGTGGTCGAGTGGTTAAGGTCACTGACTTGTATACCACTGTAACCTATCATCACTGATGGTCACGGGTTCGAGCCCCGCTCAGGCCGTGTCTCATTTATATGAAAAAGTTGGCAGTTTCTTACGGAGGTTGGTGCACCCAAGTACTGGTTAACCGCTGGAGCCTGCCCAGGAAAGGTGTTGTTAGGTAAACTGCCCGCCGGCGATATAGCCCAAAATGGTGCTGATGCAGGCGTAAAACCCGAAATATAACATATAATATATATCACAATAAATTATACAATTATTTCATAGGTGTTTGTGTGTTTTATGTTTATTTATTGTCGCTACCGGTTGCCCATATGAGCGACGCCTCCTGAAGAGATTAGTCATTCTAGATTTTGGAGGATAGTGCAATGATACAGACAGAGACCCATTACAGAGTATCCTCTGGTACATAGGTGTTTGGGGAACAGTCAAACTATTGTATAGCGGCCTCGGGCAGCAGTTCCATCCCTAATACCGAGGGACAATAGATCTTGACTGTTAGTTTGGGGAGCATTGATGGATCTGTAGTCCAGTAGTAACACGTTGGACTGGTAAACCAGGGATCGCAGGTTTGATACCTCGTCTGACCATAATAAAATTAGCTGTCTTTCAGATGGGACTTTAAGCCGAGGTCTTGTGTCGGTGCTTTACACTGTGCAAGTAAAAGAACCAGAGGAGATTCTGGAATGTGTATGTATCATTGCACTATCCTCCAAAAATCTAAAATGACTAATCTCTTCAGGAGGCGTCGCTCATATGGGCAACCGGTAGCGACGATAAATAAACGTACAACACACACAGGAGCATTGATTTTATAATAGTCTTGGACAATAAAATTTAATTTGTTATGTATAACACAATTAACTCTTTCAACACCAAGTAACTGACATGGACTGGTCCATGATATTCTTAGACCAATAAATGAATAAGAAAATTACATTTGGACAAGTTCATTTATCAAAATGGGTAATTATGTCTAAAAATAGTCATATCACTGGCAAAAAGTGCAGATCCTGATGAGACGGCTCGTCATGAGCCGATCTGGATCTACACTTTTTGTAAGCCTATTTAGAGGTCTGTGGTGTTGAAAGGGTTAAGCAACATAATAATGTCTGAAATTTAACAATAACAGTACCCGAGTTACTTACAGCTGTCTTTTTGCAACAAAACTCTTAAACAGATACGACAAAAAATTGGTTTAAAACCCGCCTAGTGCAGGAACTGAGAATAATCGTTATTACAAACAGGATATGCCAAATTAGCTGGCACAGAACTTGCCGCAGAATGATCCAGACTGTTTTCAATCTGGGTCAAACATTTAAAACACGGATCCCGGCCTCCGCTATTAATTGGAATCTCGGGTACAGGACTATTTACGCCGTCATCAGTACCACTACAGTCGATTAGTTACCTGTTTACAAATAAGTTGTCAGCATCAATCTATAATTGAATTAAAATATTGTCACGAATTGCATGTAAACATAAACATCGTGATCGCAGTGGTAGTGTGTTCGTTTCAGGTGCGAAAGGTCCGGAGTTTGAGCCCCGTTGGAGCCGTTACAATTGTGCCCTTAGGCAAGGCACTTAAATTCCACATGCCTCTTCTCTCTCCCTTGTGGCGATGGATTCCATCAGGAATGCGGTCTCGAGAGTGATTAATATAAGTTGTAAGAACTAAACAGTGGGGGTATCTATTCAGCGAATTTGCTTGTTTCCATATCATCAATATTGCTGCAATCATTGTTGCTAGATGTGTTTACAAATAATTATAGGTTATTGATCATATATAAGGTTATAATTATGCAAAATAAGTGCAATGGTGCATTAGTGGCTGCTTAATTATGAATTTTGTAATCATAACCATTGCCAAGTGATGGCCTCACTTCCTCAACTTATCAGTAACGATTTTGTTATGATGCATGATGGCCTCACTTCCTCAACTTATCAGTAACGATTTCATTATGATGCACAAATTGCCACGAGTTGCCGTCCATGCTCGCCTATAAGGCGATCTCACCTTTATGACGAACCCCTCCCCTGAAATCTGTGAGTTTTGGCATGCACTCATACCAGATACCATGTATAAATTGTAGACATTTTCAGTGTCAGGTGCTTTCCTTTTTAAAATGTACGTAATTATGATACCATTCAACACATTAAATAAACTTTTTTTTTTTTTAGCCCTCACTTATCTTATAAGACGGGAAGTCACTTTGAGGCCATAATCTGGTGGTAAAAACTTGTCTTATAGGCGAGTATGTACGGTAATACTCTATCTATAAGACGGGAAGCCACTTTGAGGCCATAATCTGGTGGTAAAAACTCGTCTATAGGAGAGTATGTACGGTAATACTCCGTCTATAAGACGGGAAGCCACTTTGAGGCCATAATCTGGTGGTAAAAACTCGTCTATAGGAGAGTATGTACAGTAATACTCCGTCTATAAGACGGGAAGTCACTTTGAGGCCATAATCTGGTGGTAAAAACTCGTCTATAGGAGAGTATGTACGGTAATACTCTGTCTATAAGACGGGAAGTCACTTTGAGGCCATAATCTGCTGGTAAAAAACTTGTCTATAGGCGAGTATGTACGGTATCGGCTCCAAGCTCAAATGATATGATTGGTTGATTCAGAGATTTGAGCTCGAGATTTCAGAAAAGTTTTGCAACCTCCAGGCCAGGCCCCGAGGTTATAAAACTTTTCTCCAATCTCAAACTCAAGTCTCAAGATTCTGATTGGTTCAACTGGCATGTAAAACACGCCCCGAGGTTATAAAACTTTTTGTCACATCTCAAGCTCAAGTGATTTTATTGGTTGATTTTTGAGATTTACACTCAGCTCACCTAATCAGAAACTTGAGATTTGAGTTTGAGATTTTTACCTTTAGGATGCTGTAGGTGAAATAAGCAGATTAATAGGAGATGCTTTGAATGAAATTTCACAAGCCATATTTTCTAGGAAAAAATAAGAAAATTCTTACACATTTGTTATCTGCTCATTTTTGCCTAAAAATAATGTAACCTCCAGGCCAGGTATGTAATTGGTTAAGATCATGGTACACCCATGCTATTGCTGGTTATGATCATGGTACACCCATGCTATTGCTGGTTATGATCGTGGTACACCCATGCTATTGCTGGTTATGATCATGGTACACCCATGCTATTGCTGGTTATGATCATGGTACACCCATGCTATTGCTGGTTATGATCATGGTACACCCATGCTATTGCTGGTTATGATCATGGTACACCCATGCTATTGCTGGTTATGATCATGGTACACCCATGCTATTGCTGGTTATGATCATGGTACACCCATGCTATTGCTGGTTATGATCGTGGTACACCCATGCTATTGCTGGTTATGATCGTGGTACACCCATGCTATTGCTGGTTATGATCGTGGTACACCCATGCTATTGCTGGTTATGATCGTGGTACACCCATACTATTTGCAAGTTAGGCCAATGATCACATGCTGACTTGTTATCAGTATGGTACTATCTACTGTGTTGTTTCAGGTAATTGGTTATAGAATGTTGATCCAGTTGGTCAGACTGACATTAACAGTGTCTATGATGGCCTCAATAAATGTCAGAAAAATAAATGATTCTTGGCAACAGTCATTTTCCACCTGAGGATTCCAGATCATCTCGTTTGTGGATGCTGTTTGTCTGGTAGGCTGGCTATCAGGATAAAGATTTGCTCACTAACATTATCACCCTAAGCAACCCTATACATAAATAAAGTCATCATTTTGGCGGGGTAGCGCGTACACTTCAGGTGTGACTGGCTCAGAGTTTGCGCTGTTGCCACTTAAATTCCACATTGCCTGTTCTCGCTCCCTCGTGGCGATGGATTCCGTCAGGAATTACTGGTCTCGACAGCGATTTAACTAATATTGTAAGAACTTTTTTTGTAATCGAGCTCTGATAAATTTGTATGAAATCAATCGTCAGTAATCTGAAATATTAATACAATTAAAAACTCAAAACTTAATTCAAACGACTTGCATCCTGTTATTGCATTCTCATGTTTGGTTGTATCCAAGGTTCACAGTAAAGAGTGTGTGTTGTATTGTGCTGCTAGTGTGTGTTGTATTGTGCTGCGAGTGTGTGTTGTATGGTGCTGCTAGTGTGTGTTGTATTGTGCTGCGAGTGTGTGTTGTATGGTACTGCTAGTGTGTGTTGTATTGTGCTGCGAGTGTGTGTTGTATTGTGCTGCTAGTGTGTGTTGTATGGTGCTGTTAGTGTGTGTTGTATTGTGCTGCTAGTGTGTGTTGTATTGTGCTGCGAGTGTGTGTTGTATTGTGCTGTGAGTGTGTGTTGTATTGTGCTGCTAGTGTGTGTTGTATTGTGCTGCGAGTGTGTGTTGTATGGTGCTGCTGATACTAGTATACTCAGACTAATCTGTATTTAAGGCCCAAGTCCATCTGTATTAAAGGCCCAAGTCCATCTGTATTAAAGGCCCAAGTCCATCTGTATTAAAGGCCCCAAGTCCATCTGTATTAAAGGCCCAAGTCCATCTGTATTAAAGGCCCAATTCCATCTGTATTAAAGGCCCCAAGTCCATCTGTATTAAAGGCCCAATTCCATCTGTATTAAAGGCCCACGTCTATCTGTATTAAAGGCCCATCTCCATCTGTATTTAAGGCCCAAGTCCATCTGTATTAAAGGCCCAATTCCATCTGTATTAAAGGCCCAAGTCCATCTGTATTTAAGGACCAAGTCCATCTGTATTAAAGGCCCATGTCCATCTGTATTAAAGGCCCATGCAGGCCCATGTCCATCTGTATTTAAGGCCCAAGCCCATCTGTATTAAAGGCCCATGTCCATTTGTATTAAAGGTCCATGTCCATCTGTATTAAAGGCCCAAGTCCATCTGTATTAAAGGCCCATATCCATCTTTATTAAAGGCCCAAGCCCATCTGTATTAAAGGCCCATATCCATCTGTATTAAAGGCCCATGCCCATCTGTATTAAAGGCCCATGCAGGCCCATGTCCATCTGTATTTAAGGCCCAAGCCCATCTGTATTAAAGGCCCATGTCCATCTGTATTAAAGGTCCATGTCCATCTGTATTAAAGGCCCATGTCCATCTGTATTAAAGGCCCAAGTCCATCTGTATTAAAGGCCCATATCCATCTTTATTAAAGGCCCAAGCCCATCTGTATTAAAGGCCCAAGCCCATCTGTATTAAAGGCCCATATAGGCCCATGTCCATCTGTATTAAAGGCCCATTACCATCTGTATTAAAGGCCCAATCCAACCCCTGTTCCCCCCCTCACAAATGAGATTAGAATTTGGATAATTATGGAATGACAGTCTAGACCATACATAATAAGTGAGTTTAGAAAAACTAAGTTCACATAGGGATTTTAAACAGCTGTTTCAACTTCCCAGCAAATTCATTCCATTGAAATATTAAGGTCATCTAAGACCGAGGGGGATTGACTGTACTTTGAGTTTGCTAAGGCAGTGTGAACTTTATTTAGGGTTGCTAAGGCAGTGTGGACTGTAATTTGGGTTGCTAAGGCAGTGTGGAATGTAATTTGGGTTGCTACGGCAGTGTGGACTGTATTTGAGTTACTAAGATGGTGTAGACTGTAATTTGAGTTGCGAAGATGGTCAAGACTGTAATTTGAGTTGCTAAGACCAACTGTAATTTGAGTTGCTAAGGCAGTGTGGACTGTAATTTGAGTTGATAAGATGGTGAAGACTGTAATTTGAGTTGCTAAGGCAGTGTGGACTGTAATTTGAGCTACTAAGATGGTGAAGACTGTAATTTGGGTTGCTAAGTTGGTGAAGACTGTAATTTGAGTTGCTATGGCAGTGTGGACTGTAATTTGAGTTACTAAGATGGTGTGGACTGTAATTTGAGTTACTAAGATGGTGTAGACTGTAATTTGAGTTACTAAGATGGTGTGGACTGTAATTTGAGTTACTAAGATGGTGTGGACTGTAATTTGAGTTACTAAGATGGTGTGGACTGTAATTTGAGTTACTAAGATGGTGTGGACTGTAATTTGAGTTACTAAGATGGTGTAGACTGTAATTTGAGTTACTAAGATGGTGTAGACTGTAATTTGAAGACAGGGTATAGACGGCAATTTAATGGAAGACAATTATCACCTACTAAGAAATGTTGATGAATGTCTATTGCTTAAGAAATAATTGTTTGATCAGGCGTTCAGTCTACCATTATAAGCTTAATATACATGTTTATAAATAGCAATAATATAAAGTGGTGTGACCTAAAAATGTCAATGTCACCGAATGTGGGCAGTCACTTATATCGGTGGTCATTAAAATTGACCTGGCGAATGAAAGTATAGCCGCCAAGGGCTATATATTTCAGCTGTGTACTTCATTTTGAATGATTATCAAGCACAGGGTGACAAGATTGGCAATTCACCAAGATAAACTTAAAACGTTTTCATTTTTTTTATTCATCTGTTTATAATGTAGTTGGCCCATGGTCATTATTGAGAAAAATTTAAATACAAGTATGTAATGACATTCCTCATAATACAATATTGGTTATCTACAGCAGGATGAATACTTCAGCCAAAGTGCAAACATGTTAAAGTCTCTGTCTGTATACATATTTTGTTTATTTTGTAATTAAATATATATAAAGGGAGGTAATTTATAAAGAGTTCATTAATTGACGGGTCTTCGATTTATCATAAAAAAAATAAAACTGCCTCCAGTCGAGTTGTTACAGTCGCTGACTTGTATACCACTGTAACCTATCATCACTGATGGTCACTGGTTCGAGCACCGCTGCATATTTCCATATCCAGCATGTTCCAAATAACTCCATATCCAGCATGTTCCAAATAAGCACATAATGGGATTTTACAACATATTGAGAATAATTCTATAAGACTTTTGTCTTTCATTCGTGTTCTTTTTTTTGTTGTCATTATTTGTTGCTGTAAATAATTGAAAACATATAATATGTTTAAGATATAAATTAAATGCCTGTATATATGAGGGCTTTTACAAATAATTATTAATTGACAAGTTGAGAATGCTTACAAGTTACTTGTGGGAGATTGATGTTCTACCCAGGAGATGACATTTCCATGGAAGAGTAGCTGTTGGGAATGGTTTTATTTTTTTGTGTTCAATTTCATAAAAATTTCATGATTGTTATGAAAAATCTCAAATTCAATGGAAGTACCAATACAATGTACAATGAAGGTGCAGTTAATAATTCATTGACAGCCAGCATATACTAACATGATAGTGTTGCCACATTAATAATGCATGCCAATTGTCATTTGAGACCTCGGCTGGCATGAACCAATACTGACATGGACAGATACTAGGGCAGCTGGCATGAACCAATACTGACCGGGACATATACTAGGGCAGCTGGCATGAACCAATACTGATATGGGCAGATACTAGGGCAGCTGGCATGAACCAATACTGACCTGGACAGATACTAGGGCAGCTGGCATGAACCAATACTGACATGGGCAGATACTAGGGCAGCTGGCATGAACCAATACTGACCTGGACAGATACTAGGGCAGCTGGCATGAACCAATACTGACATGGGCAGATACTAGGGCAGCTGGCATGAACCAATACTGACCTGGACAGATACTAGGGCAGCTGGCATGAACCAATACTGACATGGGCAGATACTAGGGCAGCTGGCATGAACCAATACTGACCTGGACAGATACTAGGGCAGCTGGCATGAACCAATACTGACATGGGCAGATACTAGGGCAGCTGGCATGAACCAATACTGACCTGGACAGATACTAGGGCAGCTGGCATGAACCAATACTGACATGGGCAGATACTAGGGCAGCTGGCATGAACCAATACTGACCTGGACAGATACTAGGGCAGCTGGCATGAACCAATACTGACATGGGCAGATACTAGGGCAGCTGGCATGAACCAATACTGACATGGACATATACTAGGGCAGCTGGCATGAACCAATACTGACCTGGGTAGATACTAGGGCAGCTGGCATGAACCAATACTGACCTGGGTAGATACTAGGGCAGCTGGCATGAACCAATACTGACATGGGCAGATACTAGGGCAGCTGGCATGAACCAATACTGACATGGGCAGATACTAGGGCAGCTGGCATGAACCAATACTGACCTGGACAGATACTAGGGCAGCTGGCATGAACCAATACTGACATGGGCAGATACTAGGGCAGCTGGCATGAACCAATACTGACATGGACATATACTAGGACAGCTGGCATGAACCAGTACTGACATGGGCAGATACTAGGGCAGCTGGCATGAACCAATACTGACATGGACATATACTAGGGCAGCTGGCATGAACCAATACTGACCTGGGTAGATACTAGGGCAGCTGGCATGAACCAATACTGACATGGACATATACTAGGGCAGCTGGCATGAACCAATACTGACCTGGGTAGATACTAGGGCAGCTGGCATGAACCAATACTGACCTGGGTAGATACTAGGGCAGCTGGCATGAACCAATACTGACATGGGCAGATACTAGGGCAGCTGGCATGAACCAATACTGACATGGGCAGATACTAGGGCAGCTGGCATGAACCAATACTGACCTGGGCAGATACTAGGGCAGCTGGCATGAACCAATACTGACCTGGGCAGATACTAGGGCAGCTGGCATGAACCAATACTGACATGGGCAGATACTAGGGCAGCTGGCATGAACCAATACTGACCTGGGTAGATACTAGGGCAGCTGGCATGAACCAATACTGACATGGGCAGATACTAGGGCAGCTGGCATGAACCAATACTGACATGGGTAGATATTAGGGCAGCTGGCATGAACCAATACTGACCTGGGTAGATACTAGGGCAGCTGGCATGAACCAATACTGACATGGGCAGATACTAGGGCAGCTGGCATGAACCAATACTGACATGGGCAGATACTAGGGCAGTTGGCATGAACCAATACTGACCTGGACAGATACTAGGGCAGCTGGCATGAACCAATACTGACCTGGGCAGATACTAGGGCAGCTGGCATGAACCAATACTGACCTGGGCAGATACTAGGGCAGCTGGCATGAACCAATACTGACCTGGGCAGATACTAGGGCAGCTGGCATGAACCAATACTGACCTGGGCAGATACTAGGGCAGCTGGCATGAACCAATACTGACATGGGCAGATACTAGGGCAGCTGGCATGAACCAATACTGACCTGGGTAGATACTAGGGCAGCTGGCATGAACCAATACTGACCTGGGCAGATACTAGGGCAGCTGGCATGAACATACTGACCTGGGCAGATACTAGGGCAGCTGGCATGAACCAATACTGACCTGGGCAGATACTAGGGCAGCTGGCATGAACCAATACTGACCTGGGCAGATACTAGGGCAGCTGGCATGAACCAATACTGACCTGGGCAGATACTAGGGCAGCTGGCATGAACCAATACTGACCTGGGCAGATACTAGGGCAGCTGGCATGAACCAATACTGACCTGGGCAGATACTAGGGCAGCTGGCATGAACCAATACTGACCTGGGCAGATACTAGGGCACCTGATTATCACATTTTCCTAATTTACTGGTCAAATGTTGCACAACAATCAAGTTATCTGATTATTGTCCATTAAGGCCACTATCAACTAGATAATATTAATTTATACAAATTTATTTTAGCTCGATTGCGAAACAAGTTATTTCAACTTATATAAATCACTCTCGAGACCTCATTCCTGATGGAATCCATCGCCACGAGGGAGAGAGAAGAGGCAATGTGGAACTTAAATGCCTTGCCTAAGGGCACAATCGTAACGGCTCCAGTGGGGCTCGAACTCCGGACCTTTCGCACCTGAAGCGAACGCATCTACTGCGCTATCACGACTTCCACTGATAATATTGGTCAATGGTTTGTATTATCAGGTTTATTTATTTAGTGGTGACAAACAGATCTTTTCATGAACCCCAATTCTGTTTTTGTGTTTATCAATCAAATTGTTATATTAGTGGACATGGACTTTTCCGAATGATGTACTGGTTGTGTGAGTGATGTACTGGTTGTGTGAGTGATGTACTGGTTGTGTGAGTGATGTACTGGTTGTGTGAATGAGGTACTGGTTGTGTGAGTGATGTACTGGTTGTGTGAATGATGTACTGGTTGTGTGAGTGATGTACTGGTTGTGTGAGTGATGTACTGGTTGTGTGAATGATGTACTGGTTGTGTGAGTGATGTACTGGTTGTGTGAATGATGTACTGGTTGTGTGAATGATGTACTGGTTGTGTGAGTGATGTACTGGTTGTGTGAATGATGTACTGGTTGTGTGAATGATGTACTGGTTGTGTGAATGATGTACTGGTTGTGTGAATGATGTACTGGTTGTGTGAATGATGTACTGGTTATGTGAGTGATGTACTGGTTGTGTGAATGATATACTTGTTGTGTGAATGATATACTGGTTGTGTGAGTGATGTACTGGTTGTGTGAATGATGTACTGGTTGTGTGAGTGATGTACTGGTTGTGTGAGTGATGTACTGGTTGTGTGAATGATGTACTTGTTGTGTGAATGATATACTGGTTGTGTGAATGATGTACTGGTTGTGTGAATGATGTACTGGTTGTGTGAATGATGTACTGGTTGTGTGAATGAGGTACTGGTTGTGTGAGTGATGTACTGGTTGTGTGAATGATGTACTGGTTGTGTGAGTGATATACTGGTTGTGTGAGTGATGTACTGGTTGTGTGAATGATATACTGGTTGTGTGAGTGATGTACTGGTTGTGTGAATGATATACTGGTTGTGTGAATGATGTACTGGTTGTGTGAGTGATGTACTGGTTGTGTGAGTGATGTACTGGTTGTGTGAATGATGTACTGGTTGTGTGAATGATGTACTGGTTGTGTGAATGATGTACTGGTTGTGTGAATGATATACTGGTTGCGTGAATGATGTACTGGTTGTGTGAATGATATACTGGTTGTGTGAATGATGTACTGGTTGTGTGAATGATGTACTTGCTGTGTGAATGATGTACTGGTTGTGTGAATGATGTACTTGTTGTGTGAATGATGTACTGGTTGTGTGAATGATGTACTGGTTGTGTGAATGATATACTGGTTGTGTGAATGATGTACTGGTTGTGTGAATGATGTACTGGTTGTGTGAATGATGTACTGGTTGTGTGAATGATGTACTGGTTGTGTGAATGATGTACTGGTTGCGTGAGTGATGTACTGGTTGTGTGAATGATGTACTGGTTGTGTGAATGATGTACTGGTTGTGTGAATGATGTACTGGTTATGTGAATGATGTACTGGTTGTGTGAATGATGTACTGGTTGTGTGAATGATATACTGGTTGTGTGAATGATATACTGGTTGTGTGAATGATGTACTGGTTGTGTGAATGATATACTGGTTGTGTGAATGATGTACTGGTTGTGTGAATGATGTACTGGTTGTGTGAATGATGTACTGGTTGTGTGAATGATATACTGGTTGTGTGAATGATGTACTGGTTGTGTGAATGATGTACTGGTTGTGTGAATGATGTACTGGTTGTGTGAATGATGTACTGGTTGTGTGAATGATATACTGGTTGTGTGAATGATGTACTGGTTGTGTGAGTGATGTACTGATTGTGTGAATGATATACTGGTTGTGTGAATGATGTACTGGTTATGTGAATGATGTACTGGTTGTGTGAGTGATGTACTGGTTGTGTGAATGATGTACTTGTTGTGTGAATGATGTACTGGTTGTGTGAATGATGTACTGGTTGTGTGAGTGATGTACTGGTTGTGTGAATGATATACTGGTTGTGTGAATGATGTACTGGTTATGTGAATGATGTACTGGTTGTGTGAGTGATGTACTGGTTGTGTGAATGATGTACTGGTTGTGTGAGTGATGTACTGGTTGTTTGAATGATGTACTGGTTGTGTGAATGATATACTGGTTGTGTGAATGATATACTGGTTGTGTGAATGATGTACTGGTTGTGTGAATGATGTACTGGTTGTGTGAATGGCATAGTGGTTGTGTGAATGACATACTGGTTGTGTGAATGATGTACTGGTTGTGTGAATGATATACTGGTTGTGTGAATGATGTACTGGTTGTGTGAATGATATACTGGTTGTGTGAATGATGTACTGATTGTTTGAATGATGTACTGGTTGTTTGAATGATATACTGGTTGTGTGAATGACATACTGGTTGTGTGAATGATGTACTGGTTGTGTGAATGACATACTGGTTGTGTGAATGATGTACTGATTGTTTGAATGATGTACTGGTTGTGTGAATGATATACTGGTTGTGTGAATGATGTACTGGTTGTGTTAATGATGTACTGGTTGTGTGAATGATATACTGGTTGTGTGAATGATATACTGGTTGTGTGAATGATATACTGGTTGTGTGAATGATGTACTGGTTGTGTGAGTGATGTACTGGTTGTGTGAATGATATACTGGTTGTGTTAATGATGTACTGGTTGTGTTAATGATGTACTGGTTGTGTGAATGATATACTGGTTGTGTTAATGATATACTGGTTGTGTGAATGATGTACTGGTTGTGTGAGTGATATACTGGTTGTGTTGTCTGGTTGTGTGAATGATATATTGGTTGTGTGAATGACATACTGGTTGTGTGAGTGATATACTGGTTGTGTGAATGATATACTGGTTGTGTGAATGACATACTAGTTGTGTGAATGATATACTGGTTGTGTGAATGATATACTGGTTGTGTGAATGATATACTGGTTGTGTGAATGATATACTGGTTGTGTGAATGATGTACTGGTTGTGTGAATGGCATAGTGGTTGTGTGAATGACATACTGGTTGTGTGTATGATGTACTGGTTGTGTGAATGATATACTGGTTGTGTGAATGATGTACTGATTGTGTGAATGATATACTGGTTGTGTGAATGATGTACTGGTTGTGTGAATGATGTACTGATTGTTTGAATGATGTACTGGTTGTGTGAATGATGTACTGGTTGTGTGAATGATATATTGGTTGTGTGAATGATGTACTGGTTGTGTGAGTGATGTACTGGTTGTGTGAATGATGTACTGGTTGTGTGAGTGATGTACTGGTTGTGTGAATGATGTACTGGTTGTGTGAATGATGTACTGGTTGTGTGAATGATATACTGGTTGTGTGAATGATGTACTGGTTGTGTGAGTGATGTACTGGTTGTTTGAATGATATACTGGTTGTGTGAATGATGTACTGGTTGTGTTAATGATGTACTGGTTGTGTGAGTGATGTACTGGTTGTGTGAATGATGTACTGGTTGTGTGAATGATGTACTGGTTGTGTGAATGATGTACTGGTTGTGTGAATGGCATAGTGGTTGTGTGAATGACATACTGGTTGTGTGAATGATGTACTGGTTGTGTGAATGATATACTGGTTGTGTGAATGATGTACTGGTTGTGTGAATGATATACTGGTTGTGTGAATGATGTACTGATTGTTTGAATGATGTACTGGTTGTTTGAATGATATACTGGTTGTGTGAATGACATACTGGTTGTGTGAATGATGTACTGGTTGTGTGAATGACATACTGGTTGTGTGAATGATGTACTGATTGTTTGAATGATGTACTGGTTGTGTGAATGATATACTGGTTGTGTGAATGATGTACTGGTTGTGTTAATGATGTACTGGTTGTGTGAATGATATACTGGTTGTGTGAATGATATACTGGTTGTGTGAATGATATACTGGTTGTGTGAATGATGTACTGGTTGTGTGAGTGATGTACTGGTTGTGTGAATGATATACTGGTTGTGTTAATGATGTACTGGTTGTGTTAATGATGTACTGGTTGTGTGAATGATATACTGGTTGTGTTAATGATATACTGGTTGTGTGAATGATGTACTGGTTGTGTGAATGATATATTGGTTGTGTGAATGACATACTGGTTGTGTGAGTGATATACTGGTTGTGTGAATGATATACTGGTTGTGTGAATGACATACTAGTTGTGTGAATGATATACTGGTTGTGTGAATGATATACTGGTTGTGTGAATGATATACTGGTTGTGTGAATGATATACTGGTTGTGTGAATGATGTACTGGTTGTGTGAATGGCATAGTGGTTGTGTGAATGACATACTGGTTGTGTGTATGATGTACTGGTTGTGTGAATGATATACTGGTTGTGTGAATGATGTACTGATTGTGTGAATGATATACTGGTTGTGTGAATGATGTACTGGTTGTGTGAATGATGTACTGATTGTTTGAATGATGTACTGGTTGTGTGAATGATGTACTGGTTGTGTGAATGATATATTGGTTGTGTGAATGATGTACTGGTTGTGTGAGTGATGTACTGGTTGTGTGAATGATGTACTGGTTGTGTGAGTGATGTACTGGTTGTGTGAATGATGTACTGGTTGTGTGAATGATGTACTGGTTGTGTGAATGATATACTGGTTGTGTGAATGATGTACTGGTTGTGTGAGTGATGTACTGGTTGTTTGAATGATATACTGGTTGTGTGAATGATGTACTGGTTGTGTTAATGATGTACTGGTTGTGTGAGTGATGTACTGGTTGTGTGAATGATGTACTGGTTGTGTGAATGATGTACTGGTTGCGTGAATGATGTACTGGTTGTGTGAGTGAACAACCAGTTGCGTTAATGATGTACTGGTTGTGTGAATGATGTACTGGTTGTGTGAATGATGTTCTGGTTGTTTGAATGATGTACTGGTTGTGTTAATGATGTACTGGTTGTGTTAATGATATACTGGTTGTGTGAATGGTTTAAATAACATATAAATGTGTGCAATGTCAAAGGTACATGATTAAACCCACGAGTGGTTACGGTCACTGACTTGTATACCACTGTAACCTATCATCACTGATGGTCACGGGTTCGAGCCCCGCTCAGGCCGTGTCTCATTGATATGAAAAAGTTGGCAGTTTCTTACGGAGGTTGGTGCACCCAAGTACTGGTTAACCGCTGGAGCCTGCCCAGGAAAGGTGTTGTTAGGTAAACTGCCCGCCGGCGATATAGCCCAAAATGGTGCTGATGCAGGCTTAAAACCCGAATCATATAATAAAATCATAACAATATAACATGATTAAACATGGAGATATAAACCCAACATAAACATATGTTTTATTTTTTCATTGCTTTAGTTTGCAGATTGTAGGTAGTGGTAATAAGTTTCATTTGATTCAGATGTAGGTGACTGAATTGTAACTTTGACTACAAGCTAATCATGACCTTGACCCACTGATGACCTTGAACCGCTGGAGCTGTTATGATTGTGCCCTTAGGCAAGGCATTTAAATTCTACATTGCCTCTTCTCTCTCCCTCGTGGCAATGGATTCCATCAGGAATGAGGTCTCGAGAGTGATAAATATAAGTTGTAAGAACTTGTTTCGCAATCGAGATAAAATAAATTTGTATAAACTACCTTGACTACAAGCTAATAAGAATTGTGTAACATAATGATCAAAATTCTTAAATATCTGAAATTAGAGAATTTAAAGAATATCAGTGTGTTACAAGTCAGAGATAAGACAAAGGGAGACAAATCATTTTCACCTATAGTGTTTATTTGTTTTTGGAGTGTGGAGCTGTATGGGCAGAATAAGGTTCTAGCCTGTTGGATAGTTTACTAGCATGAAAGAATTTTGACACCCTCAGTAGAATTCGAACCTACAACCTACAATGGGTAAGCGATGACCGTTGCCGACATGTTGGATGTGGTCCGGCCAAATAGGAGCACTGTCTAGGGAGTGGGGGGGGGGGGGTCCAGTGATTTCCTGACATCTGGGTCAGAGGTTATGAACTTTTCTCAGATCTCAAACTCGGGTTCAAGTAATTTGATTGGTTGAGTTAGAGTGTTACACTCAGCAGAACCAATCAGAAGCTTTAGACCGAGCTTGAGATTGGAGAAAAGTTTTATAACCTCCGGCTCTGCAGCCATTTCAGGGTTGATAATAGCTGCATCATAATACTTTTTTTGTGGTAAACATTTTAGCAAAATTAGGCGATGACGGCCTTGTACGGTTAGTGATTTGCATACTGTAGCCACTGAGATCCTCCCATCCTGGCAGTATTCGTATGTTTGGAAGTTAAGATGATAACTAATATGTTTGCATTTTCTCATTGCAGAACCTCTAAAGTTCACGTGTGAAACGTGTCGGAAGCCCTACAGTTCAGCGTGGACCTTGTTGCAGCATGCCCAACGAGAGCATGGAATGCGTATCTATGTGCCATCATCTCCGCGAGACTTGTTCACACCCTCCCAATCTCCGCGCATATCAACACCAAACTTGCTGAGAAGCAAGAAGTTGGATGATTATGGTCGTGACCTTGAAAAGCATAAAGATGATCGTCATGACGATATCTCAGGTAAAGACAGACTCCGTAGTGATTCTACCGAGCCACACAGAACAACATCATCAGTTGGGTCTGCGAGCAGTGGTGAGGGACCTCTCTCAAGTCATCACACGCCACACAATCCATTCATGTTTCCCAGAATGCCATTTGCTGATGTACGACATCCGCTGTCGCCTATCTCTGGAATGGGTTTAGGTCGACTGCCTGGAGATTTGAGGTTAGACTTTCCAGCAGACCCCTATCACAGAGTTCCGTTTGGTTTACCAGGATTTGAGCATAGGCCCTCAGCACCGTTTCACTCATTTGATCAAAGACCTCGTTCAGGAATGAGCTTGGATGACTTTTACTCACAAAGACTACGACAGCTTGCATCATCTACATCTCCATCGACAGGGAGAAAACATACTCCTCCATTCTCTCAGTCCTCTTCTGGGCCAAGCAGCAGAGTCCCCGGCATGTTTTCATCAGTCACTCCACCAGGAACATCTAATCCATCAAGCGACATTGAGAAAACCGGTGATAATCCAAGATGTCTCACACCCCCAGGAAACCAGAAATCATGTGAATTTTGCGGCAAGTCGTTCCGTTTCCAGAGTAACCTGATTGTTCATAGACGATCTCATACAGGCGAGAAACCATTTAAATGCCCCGTATGTCCACATGCGTGTACGCAGCAGAGCAAGCTCAAACGACATATGAAAACACACTCAAAACCAGGTGGTGGTATGTTAATGGGTCCTATGTCAAACATGTCAGAGGGCAGTCATGCCTCCAGCAGCAGCACACCAGACTCGAGCAAGATGGCTGACGATGACGAGCCTGATGATGAAGAAGAAGAAGAGGAGGAGGAAGATGAAGATGAAGATATGGATATACTCCATATGGATGGAATGTCAGAACAAAGAATGAATGAAGAGAAGAAAGATACATTAAAAGACTTTAATAAATACTCTGGTAAAAGTGAGTTGGCAGCTAGACTTTTTGATCAAAGAATTGAAGAAACTATAACAAATGAATTGACGAAAGATAAGCAGATGGAACGACAGATGGAACGACAGATGGAACGGCAGATGGAACGGCAGATGGAACGGCAGGAGTCAGTGCTGTCTGAGGTCATGGAACACACTGGTTTTAAAAGCATACCACTCTACAACGAATCACTAAAGTTGGCTATGGCCGAGAAATTCTCTTCACATGTGTCACAAGAAGCTCAACCAAGAAGCAGTTTAAATACAGAAGGTGGTCGCCCTCCAAATGTTAGGTCACATGATCTAGATGACAGAGAACGAGGAATAAAACGAGAGAAGCCGATGGATGATAGTATAATGTCAATCTCAAAAATGATAAAAAGAGAGCCACATGACAAAATTGGCACTCCCCCAGTGTCTTCGTCACCAAGAATTAATAATAATGTCATGGAACCAGCTTTCTTTCCCGGCATGTGGTACCCAGCTGGACCTCCTGACTTCTTTGGTCGGTTCCCGTTACCAAGATACGGTCTCACTGACGGAAATCAAGACACAATTCTGAATGGTGTGGGATTGTCAATGTCTGTTGACAATCCACACCCGCACAGTATCAGTAGTTCACAGAGTAACACAACTTCTCCTACAACACCACTTCCAACCAATGGTACAACGCCGTCTGCTACACCAAGAAAAGAAAGAAGTCGTAATGATACTTGTGAGTACTGTGGTAAGGTTTTCAAAAACTGCAGCAACTTGACGGTTCATCGACGATCACACACCGGTGAAAAACCATACAAATGCATGTTGTGCAGCTATGCATGTGCTCAGTCCAGCAAACTCACTCGTCACATGAAAACCCATGGCAGATTTGGCAAAGATGTCTACAAATGCAAGTTCTGTGGTATGCCGTTCTCAGTTCCCAGCACTCTTGAAAAGCACATGCGAAAGTGTGTTGAGAACACTAGTAAGTCGTCATTACCCGACAATGAAGATACCGGTTCAAATAGTGACGGAGCGTCTGCTTCAGACAGCCAGTCAGCTATGCTCACATCACTGTCGCTACCAACTACACCAATGTCACTGTCGTCTACTCATGGGCTACATCACATACCCTTCTCAATTCAAAGCAGTTTTGAGAAACACATGAACCGTTTGGCGGAGATGGACAGCGATAATAACGGTTCTAACGGAGATCGACACTCCCCGTCTGGCACTCAATCTTCCTTCTCACTCTCTAGCAGCTTCGAAAACAACAACATCGGTTCCAACAGCGACAAGACCTCAATGTCGGACACATCCGCGACATCCAGTGCATCATTGTCGTTCCCCAGCACGCCGCTTGCCCTTGCTTCAAGTTTAGGGATTTCAAATTCAAGCATATTGCACAGTATGAAAATGGAAAACATGCGAAACAGAGAGGAAAATTCATTGTCAGGAATGCCAACCGTGTCGAGCCCTTCGGTGTCATTAAATACAACCCCTCTTGCAAGTCTGGCACTTCAAAATTCAAACATGTTGTTACATAATATCAAAAGAGAAAATATGGAGAAAGTTCAGATGGAAAATAACATCGGTTCCAACAGCGACAAGACCTCAATGTCGGACACATCAGCGACATCCAGCGCAGCATTGTCGTTCCCCAGCACACCGCTCGCCCTTGCTTCAAGTTTAGGGATTTCAAATTCCAGCATATTGCACAGTATGAAAATGGAAAACATGCGAAACAGAGAGGAAAATTCATTGTCAGGAATGCCAAAGGTGTCGAGCCCTTCGGTATCATTTCCAACAACCCCACTTGCCAATCTGGCACTTCAAAACTCAAACATGTTGTTACATAATATCAAAAGAGAAAATATGGAGAAAGTTCAGATGGAAAATAACATCGGTTCCAACAGCGACAAGACCTCAATGTCGGACACATCAGCGACATCCAGTGCATCATTGTCGTTCCCCAGCACGCCGCTTGCCCTTGCTTCAAGCTTAGGAATTCCAAATTCCAGCATATTGCACAGTATGAAAATGGAAAACATGCGAAACAGAGAGGAAAATTTAATGTCGGGAATGCCAACGGTGTCGAGCCCATCGATATCATTTCCAACAACCCCACTTGCCAGTCTGGCACTTCAAAACTCAAACATGTTATTACATAATATCAAAAGAGATAATATGGAGAAAGTTCAGGTGGAAAATGCATCAAATATATAATACTAATTTTGCTTAGGACATCCTACCCAGCATAATACATGTACAATTCAGCAAGACAAAATAACGTTGTTAGCAATTCATCAAGAATGATTTTTAAAATAAGTTAGCTATTCTTGAGATTTTTTTCAGTAGCATTTTCTTTAATATTTTGGGATATCTTTTTAGGCAGTGGTCGAATGTTAACATTTAACCGTAGTCAGTGTATTGTTTTTTTTTCTCAGTTGTTCATTGAGATCATGTTTGCTCAATATGTTTTATGAATCGTTTCATAGATTTTTGCTGTATGTTGAGACAGCATCTAAAATGATGATGTGACTATTTATTTACATTTGTTGAATAGTGATTTAGTATTTTTTTTTTGTTGAAATTCAGGTACAAAACGGTTAAAAAATTATTACACCTTGATTGTTTTTGTTGTTGAAATTCAGGTACAAAAAATTAATTTACACCGTGAAAATTAGACAAACTACGAAAGATGCAAAACAACTTTACTCGAAAAAGTTATTATTAAAATATGTTACGGTTTAAATAGTAACGAAACGAAGACAGATTATGCACATCGAAAGGACAGGAGAATGGAATACTGAAGATGTCTTCTTGTTTATGTGACAGAAGAGTCATTGACAGGAAACGAGTCGCTGCGATATAAATTGATGGCGGTCACAATATGTTTTTTATTCGTCATAATACTAGAACATTGTATACCTCTGTAGTTGGTGGTTTTTTTATTGTGCTCAAAACAGTTACAAAGTGACGTTGCCGGGTGACATACTGTTTCAATGTTGTTGGTAAATCAACACAGTCAGAGTGTGTTTATGTGTACGTAACGCGAGTGTCTCTGCAATACGTTACCTGCATATTCTACAGAACAATTTTACCTGCATATTCTACAGAACAATTTTTTTTTGTACAATTAATAATTATTAATTTTAGTGTGTGTTTTTTGGAAATTTGATATTAGTGGTCAGAATTCTATTGATAAATGTTAATATTGTACTTTGCATACTGCGTGTTAACATAGAATTATTTAACTCTTTCTATGGCAACCAGGGTTGTTAAACAATGACGTAGTTGTAGAACAGTAGACTATACCGTTTTGAATTTTCTTTGATTGTATAACGTTAATGTTAGTATGTTTTTGATTGTTACTGATTTTGTCTGGAATCCCTGTGTCATACTAATGCCCCCCATGACATTATGTACATAGCCTCTATTGTAATGGTGCTTGTGTATTAGCTAAGAAACAACATACAAGTGTATACAAGTGTGCATGTATTGATGTACAAGTTTTAATGAAGGTTTATACAGTTTTCAGCTAATTACCCTGATTTTACTACGAGAAGTTTGGGAACATGTTTTTATTTACTACTTTAGGGGGGTTAACCCTTTCAACACCACAGACCTCTAAATTGGCTTACAAAAAAGTGTAGATCCAGATGAGCCGGCTCGTGACGAGCCGTCTTATCAGGATCTGCACTTTTTTCAAGTAATATAACTATTTTTAGAAAATAAATTACCCATTTTGATAAATGAACTGATCCAAATGTAATTTTGTTATTAATTTATTGGTCTAAAAATATCATGGACCAGTCCATGTCAGTTACTTGGTGTTGAATGGGTTAAACACCCACCCCCTCTCCTTCCCATTTTCTAAACTCTAACATTGCATGTTACAAGAATATCTACTTCAGAAGAAAATGTTTGACTGTAGTCTGACAAAGTTTTCTCAAAAATTAAAGTAAAATTAGAATTTTAATGTACAGTATTTACAGTTTCATCGAGTGTTCTCGATTTTACTCAGTAGCAATCAAATTTTCCCCTACTCTAAATTGGTCAGTGAAATAGCAGGCAATTTCCATCCTCCCATAGGGGACAATTCACACAGCCTGTACTACTCAATGCAACATATATGATCTATATTGATAGAATTTGATATAATATAACACGAAAATCGACTGAAATAACTCGAATAACTAAAGATGAGTTACGGTTCTTGCAATAATATTTCGTGTTTAATAATAGAAAGTTTTCACAGTAAGGGAAGTTTAATGTATTTGGTATGAAAGAGCATATCGTGTTCCATGAATCAGGAATAAATTCCCTCCACCCCCCCTCACTCGAAGAGGGCAATATTATTTTTTTTGGACTCAAAAAGTCAAAATCAGGGTAAATAGCAAACTGTCAAATTGAGAATTTTACATTGTAAGACTGTTGCAATGGCTTCGTTGTTGTTTATTTTGTTTGTTTGTTTATATTATGTAGAAAACAGAAGTGAATTAAGCATAATCTCATGTTTTATCGAAACCGATGTTTTAACCATTCACGATGAAAGTATTTTTGTATAGGTCAATATCGCACCTGGGGATATTTGTAGTCGGCTTGAAGGCGATAGCTGACTCTAAACTCAATACATTTTGTGGAAGATGTTTTTTTTTATTCGTTTCTTCTTTTAATCTGTTATATTTAAATGTCTTCTTAAATTAACTGACTATATGAGTTTGTCGGAATAATAGCCTGTAAGGTTTGTGGAGAAAAAAATCATATATTTATAAGGTGCAAAATGAAAACCTTGTTTTTAATAAAACCTTAAATCCGTGCCATTATATTATACAATGAGTAAAGAAATACATCTAAATATTATATGAGAAAAGTGCTTTAAATTATTTTTATCGGAGTACTACTACACCTAAACTATAGTGCTTTATGGAAATATTGTTACGAAAGTTGGAAGTAACATTGTTTTTGACCGATTTACTCGTTTATTGTGTAGGTGGGAGGGGTGTCTATTTTACCTTTCAATTTTGCCATGAAACTGGTGTGCTTCCTCAAATAAGCCAGTCAGAAAGAATAAATAACATTGCAAATCTGACGAGTCTTATATGCATAAAGTAAATATGGGCCGCCGTGCATGTTGCTCGGCTCATCATTCAAAGAAGGAAGTGAGCTGTGTTATGCATGTTTGGCCTATAATGCAAAATATATGACATTGTTTTAAACGTGTTTCGGCTTATGATGCAAAATTGAGGGGCCACCCCTTCCGTCTTATACGCGAGTGAATACGGTATTTATAATACATTTTCAGGAGATTTTACAACTAGTTGTGATTTAGGAGAAGTACAGTGATGGCTCAAAAGATTGTTCACATATTTATTGTTTTTAAAAAGCCATAAAAAATCTTTGTTACTTAAGGCATACATTATGTATCATGAACATGTATGGATAGAGTGTACTGTTCATGAACATGTATGGATAGAGTGTACTGTTCATGAACATGTATGGATAGAGTGTACTGTTCATGAACATGTATTGATAGAGTGTACTGTTCATGAACATGTATGGATAGAGTGTACTGTTCATGAACATGTATTGATAGAGTGTACTGTTCATGAACATGTATGGATAGAGTGTACTGTTCATGAACATGTATGGATAGAGTGTACTGTTCATGAACATGTATGGATAGAGTGTACTGTTCATGAACATGTATTGATATAGTGTACTGTTCATGAACATGTATGGATAGAGTGTACTGTTCATGTACATGTATTGATTGAGTATACAGTTCATGTACATGTATTGATAGAGTTCATGAACATTTATATCTCTGTCTCAAAATTCTTATAATTGATAAAATATACATTATTCACAAGCAATAACACACTAAATGAATCTATGAACTGACTTATGAGCAATGACTGTAAAAATTGTTACCAAATTTGGTATGCAACAAAACCATTTTGTGTCGAGGCGAGGACACTGGCAGCAACTTTCACACCCATACTGTACATTATATACATAGAACCAATTCACCTGTCCAAATATGCTTTTGTGAAAATTCAAAAAGTAATTGAAATTTGATGCACTATTTTATGCATTAGTAATATTTTTAAACAAATTGGGAATAAACAGGAATAACAATATGATCTATGGAGATACGGATTCATATCAGACAATCATCGGATTTTCATCGGAGATGATGATGTTGTTGTTTCATTCTTCGTTAATTCACAAATGCAATCATTTTGGCAAGTAAATGGTATATTCTCATTTAGCGTTGAAGCAGTATAGAGTAACAGATTATTTCTCTATTGCTGTAGTATAACAGCAATGTACTACCCTTTGTATGATGTATACCACTTTGTTCTAGCACATTTTTTGGTGTATTTTATTGTCACATTTTGCACACCACCAAAAAAAAAATGTGTTGAAAGCACATTGTTTTCCTGTGTCATGCACAAGTGTTTGAAAGCATTTGCAAACAGTATAATAATTGAGCATTTAGAGTTCTTGGATTGAGAAATTAATTGAAAAAAAAAAGATAGGCAATTGTAAGCAAAGCACATGTTGATTTTTGCCAAGTCACAGCGATTTAACCCTTTCAACACTATATAGTACATACCTCTATCTGTCTTAGCAAGATCATCTGAATAGCAAACAGCATAGAGCCTGATCGGACGACCCGTTCCGTGGCGGCTGATCTGGCTCTATATTCTTTGCAAATACTGTTTGAACGGTATCTAGAATCAAATGGGTTAATATACCTCATTAAACAAACATTTCAATTTTGGGATGCTGCATACTTTTATCGATGCAGATTTTCGTTTAACCCGTAACCTCCCAATCACGACTAAAGTCGTTTTTGCAAACAGCATAGAACCAGATCAGACGACACAGAGCGTTCCGTCTGATCAGGCTCTATGCTGTTTGCTATTCGGATAGTGGAGCTAAAACACTTGTCTGAATAGCAAACAACACAGATCCTGATGAGATGCAGTGTTATGCTGCTGCTGATCTGGATCTATGTTGTTTGTACATTTCTTCCAATTTACTAAGGCTAAGGGTTAAGTCAAGCTTGAAGTATTTTATATAAAAACACAACAGGTTAATTATGCAAACAATATCTCTGAAAAAACTGCTTTAATATTCTTTCCCCCCCCCCCCCCCGTTAAAGTAATGGTTAGAAAAGTTAAGAAGAGCATTAAGAAGTTTATGAAATAGATGCTTTATCATGGAGAATGTCCGTCTATTATTCGCTATTATGTTCTTAGTTTTTACGGAATGGAAATTTTGCAAGCAAAATAAATCGGTTGAAAATGATGAGAAAATTAAATTATATGGAACAGTGCTGTAAAGTTGAACGTAATAAAACAAGTTACCATTATCAGTAATGTAGAATCACCGGCAAGGCGCAATTAAGTGCTTTATGCAGTGGTATTAGGGTTCAACTTAAATTCAAACAAATTTGATGTTTGCATGTGAAAATGCAACTTCATGATAAACAGAATTTTATTTCAAGGCATGTTTATAATTTAATATCTGCAGTTTCATACTATTCCTTTGTGCGGTTTTAGGAAGATACATTTCTTTGCAGACTTATCCATATTCCTCCACTCCGGAAGGACAAATGATGGAATTAAATCTTGTGTAGAAATTACTCACAGTAACTGTTCCACCAGTTAAAACTGGAAAATGAATTGTGCAATACGGCTTGACGTTTCCATGTTACAAAAACGTGTTATAGATGAGCATGTTTGTGTGTGTCTAGGGCAAGGCTTTGTGCATCAATTGAAAGAATTGCTTATTATTTTGTTTTATAAAACACCATTTCGGCTAAAAGCTTCCCTAACTTCCAGATATCATTTTGAAACACAATTCTTTGAATTTTCAAACATAATTTTGACAAACTATTTCTTTAACTTTAAGGTAGTGTGGATAGTGGTAAATGTGTGAAATAAAAGTTCCGTATTCATATTTTGTGTAAATGTTTTTACAGAGGAAGTACTTGAAGCATTGATGTGCAAAGTTTACGGTTACAGTCAAACTGCACGAGAATAGGATATAAGCTTATAAAAACTTCTCTTTTTTAAGGTCAAGAAATTTGATTGGTCGAATCTATAATTTTCATTACGATCAACCAATCAGATAGCTTGAGACAGAGATTGGGATTGGAGAAATAGTTTATTAACCTGGAGGTATTGTTTCGGTTTAATTAAAGTTATGCCATCTTTATTTCCCAGAAACATTTGTTAGGAATAATATCTTCCAAACAATAGTGCTAATTTTCTAATTAAAACAATATTTTAAAACTGTGTTTACTATTTTTAAAATGTGCCATATTTTGATTGATACAATATTTGATTTCATTTGTTTCACTTGTAATGATGCAATTTCATTATATATTTTCTTCCACGTTGCAACAAGTGTGCGTGTATATTGGCGTGTATATTGGATTTTTAGTGCTATCATAGATGTGATTGTTCTGTGCTATTCATAATTTTTATCACAGTATTTTACATAAATGATTTGATTTTTTAATTTTTTAATTTTTTTATTTTTATTTGGTATGTACCATCTTCAAGCCATTAAATGATTTTTTTGTTTACAAACATTCTATACTTATTACGTGCAACATCATCTGAGCACAATGGCTACTTTGTAATTCTTTATTTTTTTCATATTTGGTTGAATTTCTGAAAATAATGATAACAGAAAAAGACTGTACTGAAAACAGTGAAAAATGTATTGTCACATTGTCCGTGAACCTGTGCCATATTACAGACATTGTCCGTGAACCTGTGCCATATTACAGACATTGTCCGTGAACCTGTGCCATATTACAGACATTGTCCGTGAACCTGTGCCATATTACAGACATTGTCCGTGCCATATTACAGACATTGTCTGTGCCATATTACAGACATTGTCCGTGTCATATTACAGACATTGTCTGTGCCATATTACAGTCTTCATTATTACGTGATGTCATTGCTTATTTTATGTATCACATCGTTGCTTATAAGCATGTCTTGTTTGAAATCCATTTTTTGTTGAAGAGAAATAATTTTATTAAATTTTTTGTCATTTTGCATCAGGAGCACATAGTGTTTGTTCTTGTATCAGGAGCACATAGTGTTTGTTCTTGTATCAGGAGCACATAGTGTTTGTTCTTGTATCAGGGGCACATAGTGTTTGTTCTTGTATCAGGGGCACATAGTGTTTGTTCTTGTATCAGGAGCACATAGTGTTTGTTCTTGTATCAGGAGCACATAGTGTTTGTTCTTGTATCAGGGGCACATAGTGTTTGTTCTTGTATCAGGAGGTGTTGGGGTACCAGTAGAGATGTTCACTGCTTATACATTGCTTATGATAGATAAATAACTGCTGTATGCATTGAGATCAAGTAGCATAAAGCTCATATCTTGAGTTAACCCTACAGCATTAAAATAATTAAAGCTACCGTATAATCCCATTTAAACGCTCCCCAGCTTAATAAATGCCCCCCCCCCATTTTGAAGCAAAACAAAATGATGCTCACCTCAGTGTCCTTTACAATCATAGTCCATAATACAACCGTCTCCGTGGCCTAGTGGTTAAGGCGTCCGCCTACGGAGAGGGAGGTCGAAAGTTCGAACCTTGTCAGGGGTTTGTTCTGATATGGCCGGTTGGTGAGCCGCCAGCTACTTAATTAATGGTTACCGATTGCCTACCAGCCTGGTGCCAGGTATACAAGCATAGGATTCGGGAAGTACTGATGTTAATAAGAGGTGTCTCATAAGTCAGATATGACTGGCCCTTTAAATAGGGATGACACTTTAAAAAACAAAACTTCACTTCACTACTAGAATCACACAGTGGGCCGTGTCTATATCCCACTCTGACAACACTACTTCCACAGGGAGCATTCGTGCCTGGCCTCCTGAACCAGTGTACCGGTATGTGGCCCACTGAACTCTACTTCCACGGGGAGCGTTCGTGCCTGGCCTCCTGAACCAGTGTACCGGTCTGTGGCCCACTGAACTCTACTTCCATGGGGAGCGTGCATGCCTGGCCTCCTGAACCAGTCTACCGGTATGTGGCCTACTGAACTCTACTTCCACGGGGAGCGTGCGTGCCTGGCCTGGCCTCCTGAACCAGTCTACCGGTCTGTGGCCCACTGAACTCTACTTCACGGGGAGCCTGCGTGCCTGGCCTCCTGAACAGTGTACCGGTCTGTGGCCCACTGAACTCTACTTCCACGGGAGCGTGCGTGCCTGGTCTCCCTACCAGTGTACCGGTCTGTGGCCCACTGAACTCTACTTCCACGGGGAGCGTGCGTGCCTGGCCTGGCCTCCTGAACCAGTCTACGGTCTGTGGCCCACTGAACTCTACTTCCACGGGGAGCCTGCGTGCCTGAACAGTGTACGGTCTGTGGCCCACTGAACTCTACTTCCACGGGAGCGTGCGTGCTGGCCTCCTGAACCAGTGTACCTGTCTGTGGCCCACTGAACTCTACTTCCACGGGGAGCGTGCATGCCTGGCCTCCCTACCAGTGTACCGGTCTGTGGCCCACTGAACTCTACTTCCACGGGGAGTGTGCCTGGCCTGGCCTCCTGAACCAGTGTACGGGTCTGTGGCCCACTGAACTCTACTTCCACGGAGCGTGCATGCCTGGCCTGGCCTCCTGAACCAGTGTACCGGTCTGTGGCCCACTGAAATCTACTTCCACGGGAGCATGCATGCCTGGCCTGGCCTCCTGTACCAGTGTACCGGTCTGTGGCCCACTGAACTCTACTTCCACGGGGAGCGTGCCTGGCTGGCCTCCTACCAGTGTACCAGTCTGTGGCCCACTGAACTCTACTTCCACGGGGAGCGTGCATGCCCCTGGCCTCCTGAACCCAGTGTACGGTCTGTGGCCCACTGAACTCTACTTCCACGGGAGCATGTGTGCCTGGCCTCCTGAACCAGTGTACCAGTCTGTAGCCCACTGAACTCTACTTCCACGGGGAGCGTGCATGCCTGGCCTGGCCTCCTGAACCAGTGTACCAGTCAGTAGCCCAATGAACTATACTTCCACGGGGAGCGTGCATGCCTGGCCTCCTGAACCAGTGTACCGGTCTGTGGCCCACTGAACTCTACTTCCACGGGAGCGTGCGTGCGTGCCTGGCCTCCTGAACCAGTGTACCGGTCTGTGGCCCACTGAACCCATGTTATCTTAAAACTGTACCCTGCAACTTTCCATATATAGAAATTGATGCAAAGTTTAAACTCCCCCTCTGCTAAGCTGTACATGTACTCAAATATCAAATACCTGACTGCGCTATACCAGTGGATAATAGGGACTGTTTCAAAAGGGATGAAGCAAGGGGGGGCGTTTAACCCATTTCCTTCTGGATACTTTTAAAGGCATTTGCAAACAACATAGATCCAGATCAGCCGCAGCGTGATGCTGCATGCTGATCAGGATCTATGTTGTAAGTGTTTTAGCAAGATCATCTGAATAGCAAACAGCATAGAGCCTGATCAGACGGCACATTCCATGGTGGCTGATCTGGCTCTATGTTCTTTACAAATACTGTTTGAACGGTATCCAGAATCAAATGGGTTAACAGAGCTCTAGACATGTTTTGCATATAATTTGGGGCATTTAAATGGGAGTATACAGTATATTATTTTTTATCTGCTGCTGTAAGTTTATCACTTAGAATTATCCCCTCCCCCCACACACATAATTGTCAGTGCTATTCTAATTGATTGTAAGTGTTGTTTTATTTATTTTATTCTCAAACAAGGAACAGTTCTCAAACATGATACTGCGTTTCATTCTGTGTTTTGATGCCTGGCTATTTGGTGCTTTGTTTGACATAGATTCCACATTGAGTATATCATTCTTTACACCATTCGTACATATTTTATGACAGAATTTAATTGTGAATATGTTTATTTCATTTGGCATTTGATGCATGATGGTTAAAGAGAATTTGTTTGAGTTTATGCATGGTGATGCTATTTACACCTATCGTCTTGATATAATTATGGAGGACAAAATATATACAAGATAATGTAATTGATGGGACTTTATAACTATTTATCACATTACCATGTATGTATTACATATTATAGTGTATATTTACCATACCCAGCCATAACTCAATTGCATTGTGTCTAAAAATAGAACTTATACATGTTTGACCTAGGTTAGCCCTTTAAGCCCTTTAAAGAATCTGTGTCATCGCCCTAGGCAGCCCTACAAATTGTCCACGATAAAGAGTTGTGAACGAAGCAAAATCGACTGTAACAACTTGAGACGATTTTAGTTTAATCATATTTTATTGCTCGATTAGTTTTACATACACATGTGAATACAAAACATGACAAATTAAAGAAAAGCAAACGGGTTGGGCCACAAGTTCTAGCAACATTAGTTACGGCACTTCCCTTGAGACAATTTGTGGTGTATCACCTTGCAGTGGAAAGTGGCTGCTATTCAAAGGTGGCTACATAGTAGAATATTAAGAAATCGGCAGTGTTTAAATCACTCGAGTGAGAGCTTCCTTCATGTATACAGTGTCTGCCTCATAACCGAGTTGTTTGCGTGTGTGACCACCCCCCAGAACCATGACACTTAAATCCATATTGCCTCTTCACTCCCCTCATGGCGTTGATCGATTTCCATCTGGAATAAGGTATCCACTGCTATTAAACTAATGTTGTAAGAATTGGCTTCATAATCAAACTGAAACAAATTCGTGTAAACTGACACGATGTTGACTATGGTTCAGAAGTTTGGTTTGTGGATCCCAAGCAATTTGTAGGCAAATTGAGCAGATATCGTGACAATTTTAATGAAATGTCACAAGCTCTACTTTCTACACCTACAGCATGCTAAAGGTTAATACAAGAATGTGCTATGACCAGGTATGTCATATATATGGGTATTTAAACTACAGTAGTTTGAGTGATAATTAATATTAAATTATTTCCTTTAAATGAGTCCATTTTTGAATTTGAAAAGGGGTTAATGATTTCTTGTGGGAAATACTCTTTTTAAGTAAGAAATATCAGAAAATTCTTCATCAATTTGAGTTAATAAATGTCTGCCCGATTGAGGGCACTGTATTTGAACGACAATTGGCCTCTCACCCTTTGAGGCTTGAACTCTCGTGAAGATATTTTGAGTTTGAAACGGGTAAATTTTAATTTAATGATGGTGTTACACTACAATATAAAATTGTGAGCGAATGAAATATTCATAATATCTTTACGAGTAAATTTCATTGGTAGAGCCCAGATGCCACTCCTTGAATGCTTACGGCCAATGACTGATAACTGGGCGTGACTTCCACACTATCATCTTATATCCTCTTTAATTGATCCTTCAGTTGCTAACTTACAGACAGAGTTCCTTACGGGCAGGTAGACCATTACAAAACTTAAAACACACGCACGCACGCACGCACAGAGGTTGGAGAATTAAGTACATGATTCCACCCAGGAAATGTTGGTGGTCTTTTGCCTTGCATGATAACGCTCAAGTGTGGACCCTGTTAAATATGAAATGTAGATTCAGATCTTTAAAGGGCTTGTCTAAAGGTCATCTTCAATTATCTCTGCATTATCAATAAAAGTGAAACATATAATTTGCACTTTTAACCCATTCAACCCCAAGTAACTGACATGGACTGGTGCATGCTATTTTTAGACCAATAAATTAATAAGAAAATTACCTTTGGACCAGTTCATTTATCAAAATGGGTAATTTTATCTAAAAATAGTAATAATTATTACTGGCAAAAAAGTGCAGATCCTGATGAGATGGCTCGTCACGAGCCGGCTCATCTGGATCTACACTTTTCATAAGCCTATTTAGAGGCCTGTGGGGTTGAAAGGGTTAAAGATAACAGAACCATTTATAAAAGCTGCAGATCTATAGTTGTACTTGTTTCAAGTTTGTTGAACTGTGTTCTATTTTCATCTTAGAATCATTCTTATGACTAGTGAGTTTGTTACTATATATAGATTGTATAATAATCAAGGGTATTGCACACTGTTGAAGTCTGATATTGTCATGGCTGATATTGTTGGTTCATGCTTCAATGACTCATCAGTTTTCAATGTTTAAGAACTGTATAAAATATAACAAGTTCATCCATAGTATCTTCAATAGAGGGTTCTAGAATGTATGGTAGAAACTCTAACCCCGTTCATCCATAGTATCTTCAATAGAGGGTTCTAGAATGTATGGTAGAAACTCTAACCCCGTTCATCCATAGTATCTTCAATAGAGGGTTCTAGAATGTATGGTAGAAACTCTAACCCCGTTCATCCATAGTATCTTCAATAGAGGGTTCTAGAATGAATGGTGGAAACTCTAACCCCTTTACAGTTCACTGTAAGTTTGAGATGTTCTGGACTAAGTCTGACACTGAAACATAGAGTTAACTCCTTCTCCATTACAGCCTAATATAGAAAGTTCTAGAATATATGGGGGGAAGAATCCTGTGCAAGCCTTCAGAATTAACTCTTCTCATCTACAGTCTACTGTAGAAGGCTTTAGACTATGTGGTATTATTTTGAAAAATACAAAGATATCTCATTTAATCAGTACAGTCCACTGTAGATGGTTCTAGACTGTATACAGGAAGAGTCCATTGCAAATATACATAGTTTACACTTCCATCACTACAGTCCACTGTAGATGGTTCTAGACTGTATACAGGAAGAGTCCATTGCAAATATACATAGTTTACACTTCCATCACTACAGAACACTGTAGAGTGTTCCCTGATTGTATCTTTGCAATGGACTCTTCCTCCTGCAAATCAGAGACCTTCTGCAGCGTTCTGTAGGGATGACAGTATTAGCTCTATATGTTTGCAATGGACTCTTCCACATTGCACAGTATAACCCTTTAATATCTACAGAACACTGTGTAGAGGGTCCCTGATTGTAAGGAGGGAGATGTCATTGCAGAGATACACTCTTTCCTTCAGTAATAAGAGCTCAGTTGATCTACCCTTTACTTCCTGGGACATTTCCAAAATAAGTCCATTCTAGGGACTTGGGGTAAACAGATAAGATAGTAGTGTTTAAAAAGGTTAAATACTGTATTAAACTATCATTCTTTGCACTTGCCATTATGAACTTCACATGAACTTTAGATCTGTAACATATAGATATATATATATATATTTGTGGGGAAGCTGTTTCAGTGCTTGTTATGGACAATTGATTTTTGATTTAATTTTGAAGTTTAATTGACTAATTATTCTAGAATACTTTGTTGGAAGTTCAAGTACACTATTATCACTAAAAGCAATTGCAATGGAGTATCTTGCTAAAAAGGTCATCAATATCATTACCTTGTTAGTGATGTATTTGTGGCTTGTTCATGGATGCAGTAAATAAATACCATTTAAAATGGTCGAGATGAATTCAAAAGAAAATCCCTAAGAATTAATATATCATATTGTACCTTCATGTTGCAATTATGTTTACATTGGTGAAATGTTAGGGCTGGGTGGTTGGTGGGTACCTTGCAAAGCAATTGTGAAAGTTTTTATTTCATACCACATATTTTTACTTTGATGTGAATGAGATATGAAACAAAAACTTTCGTACCAGTGTGGCTAAATGTATATGCTTATACTCACAAAAAACTTAAGAGGAATAAGAGGAACTCGTCGACTCTTGAGTCGTGGTCACATTGTTATTTGTCGGTGAGTGATGCCGGTTCTAAACTCCGCTTATGTCTGTATAATTACATAATAGAATTACAAGCCATGTAACAATTAAAAAAAACACATGTAAGTCTCAAATTTAGTTTCTTCCCATTTTTTTTGTAGCCATAAATCCTGTTTGTAATGTTTAATGTATTCTGAATGTTTAGCTAAACCAATTACACGACGGGGAATGAAATTACCTTAAATATTGTTAAAGAAGTATTCTAGAAAAATCAGTCAGTTAGTTAAATCGTTTTTTGTATTTTTTCTCTCATCTTTTTATGCTTATTCTTATTACAGCATTGTTTTCTGTTTTAGTTTCCGTTTTGAATGTATGCGATTTGTCAGAGAAATTGTTTGGTACACCGGTATCACATGTCATTGTTATGGCATAAAATGGAAGCAAAAATCTTCTATCCAAATTTCATCCATTTTACGTTGTATGATGCCCGTTTTTGGTCATACATTGTAAATTTGACCTCTCTCCGCATTTGACACATTTGTTTCAAACAGCTCAGAATTCCTATATGTTACACTGCACATGTTGTGCTCAATGTCCAAGTGTCAGCTTGATGGGTGTCATTGGTCTCTTGTGTCATATATTGTACAATTGAAATACAAAATGTTACATGTTTTGTAATCACATATTGTCCATTGTTTTGTAAGAACATGATACAAAGATGTCAGATGTGCCATAAGTTCATATGTTGTCAGTTGGCTGATAGGTAGAAACATAACAGTCAGTCTGTTATTCCAGGAAGTACAACTTAGATTATAGCGTGCCCTACAGAATAGACCTATCAAATGTCATGCTCAATGTGTGCTCTAAGTACAACAAAGAACACAATGTGCCATAAGTACAACAAAGAATACAATGTGCCAGAAGTACAATAAAGAACACAATGTGCCATAAGTACAACAAAGAATACAATGTGCCAGAAGTACAATAAAGAACACAATGTACCATAAGTACAATAAAGAATACAATGTGCCAGAAGTACAATAAAGAATACAATGTACCATAAGTACAATAAAGAACACAATGTACCATAAGTACAATAAAGAACACAATGTACCATAAGTACAATAAAGAACACAAACACAATGTGCCAGAAGTACAATAAAGAACACAATGTACCATAAGTACAATAAAGAACACAATGTGCCAGAAGTACAATAAAGAACACAATGTACCATAAGTACAATAAAGAATACAATGTGCCAGAAGTACAATAAAGAATACAATGTACCATAAGTACAATAAAGAACACAATGTGCCATAAGTACAATAAAGAACACAATGTGCCATAAGTACAATAAAGAACACAATGTGCCATACGTACAATAAAGAACACAATGTGCCATAAGTACAATAAAGAATACAATGTGCCATAAGTACAATAAAGAACACAATGTGCCATAAGTACAATAAAGAATACAATGTACCATAAGTACAATAAAGAACACAATGTGCCATAAGTACAATAAAGAACACAATGTGCCATAAGTACAATAAAGAATGGGCACTATTGGGGAGCATCAATGAATGCATATGCCATCTTCTGTATAACTTGGAGCAGCAACTCCTTTGTAGCATTAATGTTGAAATTTGATTAGAAGATTTTTGGAACATGGAATATATTTTGTTATCTTTGTGACTCAATGTTGTCACATTTTGGTCGTGTAAAATTTTCATTAAAATGGCGTCTGCGGCAAACCCGGTGATTCAACAAACAAGCATCCATGTTCCGACTATATATGTCATGTGATACCCGATATGTACCGTATCTGACCCAGCGAGAATTCCCATCATGCCGAGTAATTGTAATCATAGGTCACCATTGTTTACGATTTTTGTGTGTGTATGTACTAAAATAATAGAGATAAACTAGTTGCTTTAAATGACATAATCACATTTGCTATGGCAACACTTGTCTGGTACATTTCTGAAATTGCAGCAAACATTTATGAAAAGGGACACATCCTGCACTTATCTATGTTATTACCATGATAGGAGTATAGTCTATTTTAACAAGTCATGAAGAATATTGTGCACCTGCATATTCATGGTAACAGATTTATATAATTAGCTCCCACTGAATTTTCATAATGGAATGACCCATCTTTGAATTGGGGATGACTGCATTCACAGTAGTAACTAACATGCTGTTTAATCTACATTGTTGTCATATGCAAATATTTGTATGAGATTAGCTGATTACAAAATCAGTTTTAACCCATTCAACACCAAGTAACTCACATGGACTGGTCCATGATATTCATAAACCAATAAATGAATCAGAAAATCACATTTGGACAAGTTCATTTATCAAAATGGGTAATTATGTCTAAAAATAGTCATATCACTGGCAAAAAGTGCAGATCCTGATGAGAGGTCTGTGGTGTTGAAAGGGTTAAAGTTGTAATGGTGACCAATTTATCTTGCAAGTTTCTTTTAAACATTAAAAAAAAAGAGTGTGTATTGTCGGTTTTTGGTATCGTGTTCAAATTGTAGGCTTGGTGAGGCAAAGTGAGCATGTGTTCTCGGAATTCATACCTGGGTCAGATTTAATGGAAACCGTTCTGGCACTTTTGCCTCAAGTTGTAATAGTTTGTGCCATATTATACGATATATAGATATTATTTTTTAAACATTTTTTTCCCATTAGCACACGAAGGAGGAGATTTCCGCAAGGTTCTTGTGAAAAAATAATAAAAAAGGAGATTTTTTTTAATATGTTAAATGAAACATATATTTTGAAAATTTCATGTTATTTGATTATACAAAATATGCTTTTGTGATTTTTGCTATTGCAATAAAACATGCCATGTTAGTTCATCCGAAATAAGACCATAATTATATTGTATATATTATACTCTGTTTATTAATGTTCAGAACATACTTTTGAAACGGCTTTTGTTCGAATAATAAATATCAGAAATAATTGAAAACCAAATCTGAAAATGTATAATCTGTTGTTTCTTACTAGAAAATTTGGAACAAAATTAGAATTCAGGGTATTTATGTAATATATAAGCAGAGAGTAATCAAGCAACTTGAATACAAGGTTGAAGGGACGACCTTGTATTTCTAAGGAATATGACATGTTGTGGATCTATAAATCTGGAACTAGCATGGCAAAAATAATTTGGGCGTCCAGAAATACAAACATGGAGAAAGAACTATTTTGCCAAGAGATTATGTTACTATATTTAGATTTATGATGTAATGATACCATATATGGAGATAATGGGCGTCACAATATCACGCCATCGTCCTCTCGGTGCCTTTATTTATTTCTTATGATGCATCCGATGTATCAACTATTTACTAGTTAAGCTTTTATGTATTTACGTTTGTGTGTGCATGTCTAATTGAAAGTACCAAGTACATGTAAAATTGAATAAATATTTTGTCTTGAAAATCGCCGTTTTGTTTTAATGCCAAATCAGGACTTTCCAGTCGGTGTGGAGAGGTTTTATCCCCTCTTCAGTCGGTGTGGAGAAGTTTCCTCCCCTTTTCAGTCAGTGTGGAGAAGTTTCCTCCCTTACCTTTTCAGTCGGTGTGGAGAAGTTTCCTCCCCTTTCCAGTCGGTATGGAAAAGTTTCCTCCCCTATTTAGTCGGCATAGAGAAGTTTCCTCCCCTTTTCAGTCGGTGTGGAGAAGTTCCCTCCCCTTTCCAGTCGGTGTGGAGATATTTCCTCCCCTTTTCAGTCAGTGTGGAGAAGTTTCCTCCCCTTTCTAGTCGGTGTGGAGAAGTTTCCTCCCCTTTTCAGTCGATGTGGAGAAGTTTCCTCCCCTGGAGAAGTTTCCTCCCCTTTTCAGTCAGTGTGGAGAAGTTTCCTCCCCTTTTCAGTCGGTGTCGGTGTGGAGAAGTTTCCTCCCCTTTTCAGTCGGTGTAGAGAAGTTTCCTCCCCTTTTCAGTCGGTGTGGAGAAGTTTCCTCCCCTTTCCAGTCGGTGTGGAGAAGTTTCCTCCCTTACCTCGTCAGTCGGTGTGGAGAAGTTTCCTCCCCGTTTCATTCGGTGTGGAGAAGTTTCCTCCCCTTTCCAGTCGGTGTGGAGAAGTTTCCTCCCTTACCTCTTCAGTCGGTGTGGAGAAGTTTCCTCCCTTACCTTTTCAGTCAGTGTGGAGAAGTTTCCTCCCCTTTTCAGTCAGTGTGGAGAAGTTTCCTCCCCTTTCCAGTCGGTGTGGAGAAGTTTCCTCCCTTACCTCTTCAGTCGGTGTGGAGAAGTTTCCTCCCTTACCTTTTCAGTCAGTGTGGAGAAGTTTCCTCCCCTTTTCAGTGAGTGTGGAGAAGTTTCCTCCCCTTTCCAGTCAGTGTGGAGAAGTTTCCTCCCTTACCTCTTCAGTCGGTGTGGAGAAGTTTCCTCTTTTCAGTCGGTGTGGAGAAGTTTGCTCCCTTTACAGTCGTGGAGACGTTTCCTCCCCTTTTTAGTCGGTGTGGAGAAGTTTCCTCCCATTTCCAGTCGGTGTGGAGAAGTTTCCTCCCTTTTCAGTCAGTGTGGAGAAGTTTCCTCCCCTTTCCAGTCGGTGTGGAGAAGTTTCCTCCCTCTCTTCAGTCGGTGTGGAGAAGTTTGCTCCCTTTTTCAGTCGGTGGAGACGTTTCCTCCCCTTTTTAGTCGGTGTGGAGAAGTTTCCTCCCCTTTCCAGTCGGTGTGGAGAAGTATACTCCCTTACCTCTTCAGTCGGTGTGGAGAAGTTTCCTCCCCTTTCAGTCAGTGTGGAGAAGTTTCCTCCCTTACCTTTTCAGTCGGTGTGGAGACTTGCTCCCCTTTCCAGTGGGTGTGGAGAAGTTTCCTCCCTTACCTTTTCAGTCGGTGTGGAGAGGTTTCCTCCCCTTTCCAGTCGGTGTGGAGAAGTTTCCTCCCTTACCTCTTCAGTTGGTGTGGAGAAGTTTCCTCCCCTTTTCAGTCAGTGTGGAGAAGTTTCCTCCCCTTTCCAGTCGGTGTGGAGAAGTATACTCCCCTTTTCAGTCAGTGTGGAGAAGTTTCCTCCCCTTTCCAGTCGGTGTGGAGAAGCTTCCTCCCCTTTTCAGTCAGTGTGGAGAGGTTTCCTCCCTTACCTTTTCAGTCAGTGTGGAGAAGTTTCCTCCCCTTTCCAGTGGGTGTGGAGAAGTTTCCTCCCTTACCTTTTCAGTCATTGTGTAGAAGTGTCCTCCCCTTTTCAGTCGGTGTAGAGAAGTTTCCTCCCTTACCTTTTCAGTCGGTGTGGAGAAGTTTCCTCCCTTACCTTTTCAGTCATTGTGTAGAAGTTTCCTCCCCTTTTCAGTCGGTGTAGAGAAGTTTCCTCCCTTACCTTTTCAGTCGGTGTGGAGAAATTTCCTCCCTTACCTTTTCAGTCAGTGTGGAGAAGTTTCCTCCCTTACCTTTTCAGTCGGTGTGGAGAAATTTCCTCCCTTACCTTTTCAGTCGCTGTGGAGAAGTTTCCTCCCTTTTTTAGTCGGTGTAGAGAAGTTTCCTCCCCTTTCCAGTCATTGTGGAGAAGTTTCCTCCCCTTTTCAGTCGGTGTGGAGAAGTGTAGAGAAGTTTCCTCCCCTTTTCAGTCAGTGTGGAGAAGTTTCCTCCCCTTTTCAGTCAGTGTAGAGAAGTTTCCTCCCTTACCTTTTCAGTCGGTGTGGAGAAGTTTCCTCCCCTTTTCAGTCAGTGAAGTTTCCTCCCCTTTTCAGTCAGTGTGGAGAAGTTTCCTCCCTTACCTTTTCAGTCGGTGTGGAGAAGTTTCCTCGAGAAGTTTCCTCCCTTTTTCAGTCAGTGTGGAGAAGTTTCCTCCCTTTTTTAGTCGGTGTAGAGAAGTTTCCTCCCCTTTTCAGTCGGTGTGGAGAAGTTTCCTCCCTTACCTTTTCAGTTAGTGTAGAGAAGTTTCCTCCCTTTTTCAGTCAGTGTGGAGAAGTTTCCTCCCTTTTTTAGTCGGTGTAGAGAAGTTTCCTCCCCTTTCCAGTCGTTGTGGAGAAGTTTCCTCCCCTTTTCAGTCAATGTGGAGAAGTTTCCTCCCCTTTTCAGTCGGTGTGGAGAAGTTTCCTCCCTTACCTCTTCAGTCGGTGTGGAGAAGTTTCCTCCCCTTTTCAGTCAATGTGGAGAAGTTTCCTCCCATTTTCAGTCAGTGAAGTTTCCTCCCCTTTTCAGTCAATGTGGAGAAGTTACCTCCCTTACCTTTTCAGTCGGTGTGGAAAAGTTTCCTCCCTTACCTTTTCAGTCGGTGTAGAGAAGTTTTCTCCCTTACCTTTTCAGTCGGTGTGGAGAAGCTTCCTCCCCTTTTCAGTCGGTGTAGAGAAGTTTCCTCCCTTACCTTTTCAGTCGGTGTGGAGAAGTTTCCTCCCCTTTCCAGTCGGTGTGGAGAAGTTTCCTCCCCTTTTCAGTCAGTGTGGAGAAGTTTCCTCCCCTTTCCAGTCGGTGTGGAGAAGTTTCCTCCCTTACCTCTTCAGTCGGTGTGGAGAAGTTTGCTCCCTTTTTCAGTCGGTGGAGACGTTTCCTCCCCTTTTTAGTCGGTGTGGAGAAGTTTCCTCCCCTTTCCAGTCGGTGTGGAGAAGTATACTCCCTTACCTCTTCAGTCGGTGTGGAGAAGTTTCCTCCCCTTTCAGTCAGTGTGGAGAAGTTTCCTCCCTTACCTTTTCAGTCGGTGTGGAGACTTTTGCTCCCCTTTCCAGTGGGTGTGGAGAAGTTTCCTCCCTTACCTTTTCAGTCGGTGTGGAGAGGTTTCCTCCCCTTTCCAGTCGGTGTGGAGAAGTTTCCTCCCTTACCTCTTCAGTTGGTGTGGAGAAGTTTCCTCCCCTTTTCAGTCAGTGTGGAGAAGTTTCCTCCCCTTTCCAGTCGGTGTGGAGAAGTATACTCCCCTTTTCAGTCAGTGTGGAGAAGTTTCCTCCCCTTTCCAGTCGGTGTGGAGAAGCTTCCTCCCCTTTTCAGTCAGTGTGGAGAGGTTTCCTCCCTTACCTTTTCAGTCAGTGTGGAGAAGTTTCCTCCCCTTTCCAGTGGGTGTGGAGAAGTTTCCTCCCTTACCTTTTCAGTCATTGTGTAGAAGTGTCCTCCCCTTTTCAGTCGGTGTAGAGAAGTTTCCTCCCTTACCTTTTCAGTCGGTGTGGAGAAGTTTCCTCCCTTACCTTTTCAGTCATTGTGTAGAAGTTTCCTCCCCTTTTCAGTCGGTGTAGAGAAGTTTCCTCCCTTACCTTTTCAGTCGGTGTGGAGAAATTTCCTCCCTTACCTTTTCAGTCAGTGTGGAGAAGTTTCCTCCCTTACCTTTTCAGTCGGTGTGGAGAAATTTCCTCCCTTACCTTTTCAGTCGCTGTGGAGAAGTTTCCTCCCTTTTTTAGTCGGTGTAGAGAAGTTTCCTCCCCTTTCCAGTCATTGTGGAGAAGTTTCCTCCCATTTTCAGTCGGTGTGGAGAAGTGTAGAGAAGTTTCCTCCCCTTTTCAGTCAGTGTGGAGAAGTTTCCTCCCCTTTTCAGTCAGTGTAGAGAAGTTTCCTCCCTTACCTTTTCAGTCGGTGTGGAGAAGTTTCCTCCCCTTTTCAGTCAGTGAAGTTTCCTCCCCTTTTCAGTCAGTGTGGAGAAGTTTCCTCCCTTACCTTTTCAGTCGGTGTGGAGAAGTTTCCTCGAGAAGTTTCCTCCCTTTTTCAGTCAGTGTGGAGAAGTTTCCTCCCTTTTTTCGTCGGTGTAGAGAAGTTTCCTCCCCTTTTCAGTCGGTGTGGAGAAGTTTCCTCCCTTACCTTTTCAGTTAGTGTAGAGAAGTTTCCTCCCTTTTTCAGTCAGTGTGGAGAAGTTTCCTCCCTTTTTTAGTCGGTGTAGAGAAGTTTCCTCCCCTTTCCAGTCGTTGTGGAGAAGTTTCCTCCCCTTTTCAGTCAATGTGGAGAAGTTTCCTCCCCTTTTCAGTCGGTGTGGAGAAGTTTCCTCCCTTACCTCTTCAGTCGGTGTGGAGAAGTTTCCTCCCCTTTTCAGTCAATGTGGAGAAGTTTCCTCCCATTTTCAGTCAGTGAAGTTTCCTCCCCTTTTCAGTCAATGTGGAGAAGTTACCTCCCTTACCTTTTCAGTCGGTGTGGAAAAGTTTCCTCCCTTACCTTTTCAGTCGGTGTAGAGAAGTTTTCTCCCTTACCTTTTCAGTCGGTGTGGAGAAGCTTCCTCCCCTTTTCAGTCGGTGTAGAGAAGTTTCCTCCCTTACCTTTTCAGTCGGTGTGGAGAAGTTTCCTCCCCTTTCCAGTCAGTGTGGAGAAGTTTCCTCCCCTTTTTAGTCAGTGTGGAGAAGTTTCCTCCCCTTTTCAGTCAGTGAAGTTTCTTCCCCTTTTCAGTCAGTGTGGAGAAGTTTCCTCCCCTTTTCAGTCAGTGTGGAGAAGTTTCCTCCCCTTTTCAGTCGGTGTAGAGAAGTTTTCTCCCCTTTTCAGTCAGTGTGGAGAAGTTTCCTCCCTTTTTCAGTCAATGTGGAGAAGTTTCCTCCCCTTTTCAGTCGGTGTGGAGAAGTTTCCTCCCATTTTCAGACGGTGTGGAGAAGTTTCCTCCCCTTTCCAGTCAGTGCGGAGAAGTGTCCTCCTCTTTTCAGTCAATGTGGAGAAGTTTCCTCCCCTTTCCAGTCGGTGTGGAGACGTTGTGGAGACTGTGTTCAAGGTGAGCTATTGTCCGGAGTCTGTCGACGTGCATCGTTCATTGTCAACACTGCTTCAAACGACATCTCCTGAACCACTTGTCCTATCATCATAAAACTTCATTAGGTGATCCTCTTTTAAAATTGCTCAAATTAGGTCACTATATCTTAAAACTAAATGAGTGTCAAAAGCTGTTTTTGTTATATTTCCTATAGAATTATATAATAAGTCGCAATGCATTGATATTTTGCATGTACTATCATCTTTTTTTTTTATGTTTATCGTCGCTACTGGTTGCCCATATGAGCGACGCCTCCTGAAGAGATTAGTCATTTTAGATTTTGGAGGATAGTGCAATGATACAGAGACCCATTCCAGAGTCTCCTCTTGTTCTTTTACGTGCACAGTGTAAAGCACCGACACAAGACCTCGGTTTAAAGTCCCATCTGAAAGACGGTTAATTTTTTATTAGGGTCAGACTGGGGATCGAACCTGCCATCATCTAGTGGACCACTACTAAGGTAGCTCAAATGGTAATCCTGGGGTCATAATTGACACCCAAGTAGGGGTCACATAGATTTATATACCAGTAGTACAACTCTAAGAATCTTGTCAGTAACCGCAATGCCCAGAGCTTTGATATAATACTACAGGTACGTACTGTAGCTACTATAAGGCACTGAAGACCCGGGCCTGCAGATTGTCTCAGAAAATCCAAAAATGCAATAAAAACTGTGCGGGTATGACCGAGTTGGGTTGTCAACTTGGAGGTCACATTACATTCTGCACAATATAATGTCAATTTCATATTTATACTTTTTTCTCCAAATACAACTTATTGCAGCTATAATAAGTATTTTACGGTTATATTAGAAAGTATTTTACTGTTATATACTGAGTCAAAAAAGAAACGATACCTGGTGTTTATGTGTCTATAATTTCAACATTTATTAAGAAAATTCTTTGAAAATTCATAAGATGATAGTCCAACATGTTTGAAAGAGGAGCACATAAAGCATAATGAGCCTCCGAAACTGTCTGCTGCGTGATGACGTAATTCGTCGGACAGGGGTCTAATGGAGTTTTCACACAGACGTCAATACCGAGTATGGGCACCATTTGCGTCTCTCACTGCAATACACCGCCGTCGCATCGAACGGAAGAGTGTCTGAATCTCTTGCTGGTCAATATTTGTCCACTCCTGACGCAAAACATCCATCAGTTGGTTTAACGTTACCGGTACGTATCCCACAAATGTTCTATGGGTGACAAGTCTGGTGACAAAGCAGGCCACGGCAGGGTTGGTTTCAATATTGTTCTGCTCCAATAATGTGGTGGAAATCCGAGCAGTATGACACCTGGCGTTGTCCTGTTGGAACAGTGTGACGTTTCTGTTGGCGTTAAAGAACGGCACAACAACTGGCGCAAGGATCTCATCACAGTACCGCTGGGCGTTTAGGTTCCCGTCCACCACTAACAGTTCAGTGCGACTGCCGAAGGTGATACCGCCCCACGTCATAACGCTTCCGCCCCCGAACAGATCGACCTGATGTACACATGCGTCGGCATAACGTTCACCGCGTCTGCGATATACCCGCTCTCTGCCATCCGCTTGACGCAAACAGAACCGCGATTAATCGCTAAACATCGCCGAATTCCACTGTAACCGAGTCCAGCGAGCACGTTCCGTCGTCCATTCCCGCCGTACGTCACGGTGACGTCGTGTCAGGATGGGTCCAACGTATGGCCGATAGGCACGAATGCCACGTTCACCGAGCCGGTTCCTGACGGTTTGTGCACTGATGCGATTGTTGGTCATCCCAGGAGTAACGGCAGCTGTGTGCGTAGCAGGTAGGAACTGGTCACGTAAATGTGACGGTCCTGTTCACGCGTCGTCACACGTGGTCGACCAGATCTTGGACAGTCGTCCACCGATCCATGTGTTCGATAACGTCGAAGTAGACGTGTTATCGTGATCCGCGTAACCCCGAGTCGATTTGCGACGTCACGCTGACGTAAACCGCCGTCAATCATGCCAATGGCACGCATTCTCTGATTGCGGTTTAGCCTAAGCATTTTGTTAGAGGTAACAATGGGTATGTAAGGTGTTTTTCCTCGATGATAATGCAATACCAGTACAATAAACCAGTTTTCCGATTTGTACATGTGTAGGAAGTTGTCTTTGTTGAGGAGCATGTGCAAATCGGAAATTCGGCGTTCCAGGATTATCGGGTGTTTATTTACGTGTGTTTATGGTTGGCTGACGTTGCAATAAGATACCCGGTACTGATACGTAATAATATATTAAACCTTTCTATGGTTTTATCCGTTTTACGGCATTTTTAGTTTGGTATCGTTTCTTTTTTGACTCAGTATATTAGAAATTATTTTACGGTTATATTAGAATGTATTTTAAGGTTATATTAGAAAGTATTTTATGGCAATATTAGAATGTATTTTACGGTTATATTAGAAAGAATTGAACGGTTATATTAGAAAATATTTTACGGTTATATTAGAAAATATTTTGCGGTTATATTAGAAAGTATTTTACGGTTATATTAGAAAGTATTGTACGGTTATATTAGAAAGAATTGAACGGTTATATTAGAAAGTATTTTACGGTTATATTAGAAAGTATTTTACGGTTATATTAGAAAGTATTTTATGGTTATATTAAAGTATTTTATGGTTATATTAGAAAGTATTTTAAGGTTATATTAGAAAGTATTTTATGGTTATATTAAAGTATTTTATGGTTATATTAGAAAGTATTTTATGGTTATATTAGAATGTATTTTATGGTTATATTAGAAAGTATTTTACGGTTATATTAGAAAGTATTTTACGGTATTATTAGAAAGTATTTTACGGTATTATTAGAATTTATTTTACGGTTATATTAGAAAGTATTTTACGGTTATATTAGAAAGTATTGAACTGTTATATTAGAAAGTATTTTATGGTTATATTAGAACGTATTTTACGGTTATATTAGAAATTTGGTTTTGGTATTTTACGGTTATATTAGAAAGTATTTTACGGTATTATTAGAAAGTATTTTACGGTTTTATTAGAATTTATTTTACGGTTATATTAGAAAGTATTTTACGGTTATATTAGAAAGTATTTTACTGTTATATTAGAAAGTATTTTACGGTTATATTAGAAAGTATTGAATGGTTATATTAGAACGTATTGAACGGTTATATTAGAACGCATTGAATGGTTATATTAGAAAGTATTTTACGGTTATATTAGAATGTATTGAACGGTTATATTAGAAAGTATTAAACGGTTATATTAGAAAGTATTTTAAGGTTATATTAGAAAGTATTAAACGGTTATATTAGAAAGTATTTTAAGGTTATATTAGAAAGTATTGAACGGTTATATTAGAAAGTATTGAACGGTTATATTAGAACGTATTTTATGGTTATATTAGAAAGTATTTTACGGTTATATTAGAATGTATTTTACGGTTATATTAGAAAGTATTTAACGGTTATATTAGAAAGTATTTTAAGGTTATATTAGAAAGTATTAAACGGTTATATAAGAACATATTTTAAGGTTATATTAGAAAGTATTGAACGGTTATATTAGAAAGTATTAAACGGTTATATTAGAACGTATTTACGGTTATATTAGAAAGTATTTTACGGTTATATTAGAACGTATTTTACGGTTATATTAGAAAGTATTTTACGGTTATATTAGAAAGTATTTTAAGGTTATATTAGAAAGTATTTTACGGTTATATTAGAAAGTATTTTACGGTTATATTAGAAAGTATTTTAAGGTTATATTAGAAAGTATTGAATGGTTATATTAGAATGTATTGAATGGTTATATTAGAACGTATTGAACGGTTATATTAGAACGTATTGAACGGTTATATTAGAAAGTATTTTACGGTTATATTAGAAAGTATTGAACGGTTATATTAGAAAGTATTTTACGGTTATATTAGAAAGTATTGAACGGTTATATTAGAAAGTATTGAACGGTTATATTAGAACGTATTTAATGGTTATATTAGAAAGTATTTTACGGTTATATTAGAATGTATTTTACGGTTATATTAGAAAGTATTTTACGGTTATATTAGAAAGTATTTTAAGGTTATATTAGAAAGTATTTTACGGTTATATTAGAAAGTATTTTACGGTTATATTAGAAAGTATGTTACGGTTATATTAGAAAGTATTGAATGGTTATATTAGAATGTATTGAATGGTTATATTAGAACGTATTGAACGGTTATATTAGAACGTATTTTACGGTTATATTAGAAAGTATTTTACGGTTATATTAGAAAGTATTTTACGGTTATATTAGAAAGTATTTTACGGTTATATTAGAAAGTATTTTACGGTTATATTAGAAAGTATTTTAAGGTTATATTAGAAAGTATTGAACGGTTATATTAGAAAGTATTAAACGGTTATATTAGAACGTATTTTACGGTTATATTAGAAAGTATTGAACGGTTATATTAGAAAGTATTAAACGGTTATATTAGAACGTATTTACGGTTATATTAGAAAGTATTTTACGGTTATATTAGAACGTATTTTACGGTTATATTAGAAAGTATTTTACGGTTATATTAGAAAGTATTTTAAGGTTATATTAGAAAGTATTTTACGGTTATATTAGAAAGTATTTTACGGTTATATTAGAAAGTATGGTTTTTGGTTTGGGTTTTTGGTTGGTTTTTGGTTTGGTTTTTGGTATTGAACGGTTATATTAGAAAGTATTACGGTTATATTAGAAGTATTCGGTTATATTAGAAGTATTTTACGGTTATATTAGAATAGGTTATATTAGAAAGTATTAAACGGTTATATTAGAAAGTATTTTAAGGTTATATTAGAAAGTATTAAACGGTTATATACGTTATATTAGAAAGTATTGAACGGTTATATTAGAACGTATTTTAGTTTTTAGAAAGTATTTACGGTTAATTAGAACGATTACGGTTATATTAGAAGTATTTTACGGTTATATTAGAAAGTATTTTAAGGTTATATTAGAAAGTATTTTACGGTTATATTAGAAAGTATTTTACGGTTATATTAGAAAGTATTTTAAGGTTATATTAGAAAGTATTGAACGGTTATATTAGAAGTATTAAACGGTTATATTAGAACGTATTTTACGGTTATATTAGAAAGTATTGAACGGTTATATTAGAAAGTATTAAACGGTTATATTAGAACGTATTTACGGTTATATTAGAAAGTATTTTACGGTTATATTAGAACGTATTTTACGGTTATATTAGAAAGTATTTTACGGTTATATTAGAAAGTATTTTAAGGTTATATTAGAAAGTATTTTACGGTTATATTAGAAAGTATTTTACGGTTATATTAGAAAGTATGTTACGGTTATATTAGAAAGTATTGAATGGTTATATTAGAATGTATTGAATGGTTATATTAGAACGTATTGAACGGTTATATTAGAACGTATTGAACGGTTATATTAGAAAGTATTTTACGGTTATATTAGAAAGTATTGAACGGTTATATTAGAACGTATTGAACGGTTATATTAGAACTGAGCAGGCCTCAGTGTAGCATACTATGATATTAAAAATCACTGAGCATTTCACATCAAAATGGTGAGTTCAGGATCGCAGTATCCTGATCTTAGAGTGAAGCGCAATGTTTGGGATGGTGTGACTGTGGTGTGTAATCGAACAGATAGAACGGTGTCTTCTTCAATGAAATGGCATTTATATATCCTTTTCCTTATTTTCTTACAGATGCAGAAAGACGTCTCACCACGAGATCATATGTATATAATGCGACATGTGACATTTCATCTCGGTATAGAAATCTTACACTCTGGTATCACACTCAATTTGGTATCACTGAAAAATACATCTATGAAAATTAAAGTGTAGGGGAGTGCACCATTGACATTCTATGATTTTACTGGGGGGGAGGAGCATGCCCCAGACCCCTCTAGAAACATCGCATCTTAGGTGCTCAATTTATTAGTCGGGCCTCCAAATTCAAAATGGCTAGCTATGCCCCTGATTCACCTTTATTAAGCACCCACCTGCAGTAAACAGTTCAACGACTTGCAATCAATATCTGAATTAATGCCTTTTTCCCAATATTAAGTTATGTGATTCTCTTCTCACAATAATATGGCATTTTTTATTAGTCCTAAACATTTTATTTATTTTACAACGATTGCGAAGTAAGTTTTAACAACTTATATTAATCACTCTTGCTGGCGCGGATGAAAGCGTATATGCGGTCTTTAGTGTGGGAGGAAACCGGAGTACCCGGAGAAAACCCACCTGTCCGATCTGGCGACCACTGTACCATCTCGCATATTACCCGGTCCGAGGATCGAACCCGGATTGTAATGGTGAGAAGCGAGCGTGCTAACCACTGCGCTAATCGGACAGCCGATGTATTATTAGTCCATCACCAGGAACATGTGTGATTATGTAGATGTTCTTATGTAGTTTTCTTTGCCATTTCAGTACCAGTTGTATATACATACACCATATAGTGTAAGTAACCACCTATTGTGTGTCTTATGATTCTTAACCACACCATATGTTTACTACTTGAAGATATACAGATACCAAACTAATTGGCATGTGGATACATCTAAGTCTATGTATGGCATGTGGATACATCTACGTCTATGTATGGCATGTGGATACATCTAAGTCTGTGTATGGCATGTGGATACATCTAAGTCTATGTATGGCATGTGGATACATCTAAGTCTATGTATGGCATGTGGATACATCTATGTATGGCATGTGGATACATCTATGTATGGCATGTGGATACATCTAAGTCTATGTATGGCATGTGGATACATCTATGTATGGCATGTGGATACATCTATGTATGGCATGTGGATACATCTAAGTCTGTGTATGGCATGTGGATACATCTATGTCTATGTATGGCATGTGGATACATCTAAGTCTGTGTATGGCATGTGGATACATCTAAGTCTATGTATGGCATGTGGATACATCTAAGTCTATGTATGGCATGTGGATACATCTAAGTCTATGTATGGCATGTGGATACATCTATGTCTATGTATGGCATGTGGATACATCTAGGCTATGTATGGCATGTGGATACATCTAAGGCTATGTATGGCATGTGGATACATCTATGTATGGCATGTGGATACGTCTATGTATGGCATGTGGATACATCTAAGGCTATGTATGGCATGTGGATACATCTATGTATGGCATGTGGATACGTCTATGTATGGCATGTGGATACATCTATGTGGCATGTGGTTCTATGTATGGCATGTGGATACATCTAAGTATGGCATGTGGATACATCTAAGCTATGTATGGCATGTGGATACATCTAAGGCTATGTATGGCATGTGGATACATCTAAGGCTATGTATGGCATGTGGATACATCTAAGGCTATGTATGGCATGTGGATACATCTAAGTGTATGGCATGTGGATACATCTAAGGCTATGTATGGCATGTGGATACATCTAAGGCTATGTATGGCATGTGGATACGTCTATGTATGGCATGTGGATACATCTAAGGCTATGTATGGCATGTGAATACATCTAAGGCTATGTATGGCATGTGGATACGTCTATGGCTATGTATGGCATGTGGATACATCTATGTATGGCATGTGGATATGTCTATGTATGGCATGTGGATACATCTATGTATGGCATGTGGATACATCTAAGACTATGTATGGCATGTGGATACATCTAAGTCTATGTATGGCATGTGGATACGTCTATGTATGGCATGTGGATACATCTAAGTCTATGTATGGCATGTGGATACATCTAAGTCTATGTATGGCATGTGGATACATCTAAGGCTATGTATGGCATGTGGATACATCTAAGTCTATGTATGGCATGTGGATACGTCTATGTATGGCATGTGGATACATCTAAGTCTATGTATGGCATGTGGATACATCTAAGGCTATGTATGGCATGTGGATACATCTAAGTCTATGTATGGCATGTGGATACATCTATGTATGGCATGTGGATACATCTAAGACTATGTATGGCATGTGGATACATCTAAGTCTATGTATGGCATGTGGATACGTCTATGTATGGCATGTGGATACATCTAAGACTATGTATGGCATGTGGATACATCTAAGTCTATGTATGGCATGTGGATACATCTAAGGCTATGTATGGCATGTGGATACATCTAAGTCTATGTATGGCATGTGGATACATCTAAGTCTGTGTATGGCATGTGGATACATCTAAGTCTATGTATGGCATGTGGATACGTCTATGGCTATGTATGGCATGTGGATACATCTAAGGCTATGTATGGCATGTGGATACATCTAAGTCTATGTATGGCATGTGGATACATCTAAGGCTATGTATGGCATGTGGATACATCTAAGTCTGTGTATGGCATGTGGATACATCTAAGGCTATGTATGGCATGTGGATACATCTAAGTCTATGTATGGCATGTGGATACATCTAAGGCTATGTATGGCATGTGGATACATCTACATCTATGTATGGCATGTGGATACATCTAAGGCTATGTATGGCATGTGGATACATCTACTATGTATGGCATGTGGATACATCTAGCTATGTATGGCATGTGGATACGTCTATGTATGGCATGTGGATACGTCTATGTATGGCATGTGGATACGTCTATGTATGGCATGTGGATACGTCTATGTATGGCATGTGGATACTCTAGTCTATGTATGGCATGTGGATACGTCTATGTATGGCATGTGGATACATCTATGTATGGCATGTGGATACATCTAAGTCTATGTATGGCATGTGGATACATCTAAGGCTATGTATGGCATGTGGATACGTCTATGTATGGCATGTGGATACATCTAAGTCTATGTATGGCATGTGGATACATCTATGTATGGCATGTGGATACATCTAAGGCTATGTATGGCATGTGGATACATCTAAGGCTATGTATGGCATGTGGATACATCTAAGGCTATGTATGGCATGTGGATATGTCTATGTATGGCATGTGGATACATCTATGTATGGCATGTGGATATGTCTATGTATGGCATGTGGATACGTCTATGTATGGCATGTGGATACATCTAAGTCTATGTATGGCATGTGGATACATCTATGTATGGCATGTGGATACATCTAAGTCTATGTATGGCATGTGGATACGTCTATGTATGGCATGTGGATACATCTAAGTCTATGTATGGCATGTGGATACATCTAAGGCTATGTATGGCATGTGGATACGTCTATGTATGGCATGTGGATACGTCTATGTATGGCATGTGGATACATCTATGTATGGCATGTGGATACATCTAAGTCTATGTATGGCATGTGGATACATCTATGTATGGCATGTGGATACATCTACGTCTATGTATGGCATGTGGATACATCTAAGGCTATGTATGGCATGTGGATACATCTAAGTCTATGTATGGCATGTGGATACATCTAAGGCTATGTATGGCATGTGGATACATCTAAGTCTATGTATGGCATGTGGATACATCTAAGTCTATGTATGGCATGTGGATACATCTATGTCTATGTATGGCATGTGGATACATCTATGGCTATGTATGGCATGTGGATACATCTAAGGCTATGTATGGCATGTGGATACATCTATGTATGACATGTGGATACGTCTATGTATGGCATGTGGATACATCTATGTATGACATGTGGATACGTCTATGTATGACATGTGGATACATCTAAGGCTATGTATGGCATGTGGATACGTCTATGTATGACATGTGGATACATCTAAGGCTATGTATGGCATGTGGATACATCTAAGGCTATGTATGGCATGTGGATACGTCTATGTATGGCATGTGGATACGTCTAAGTCTATGTATGGCATGTGGATACGTCTAAGTCTATGTATGGCATGTGGATACATCTAAGGCTATGTATGGCATGTGGATACATCTAAGGCTATGTATGGCATGTGGATACATCTAAGGCTATGTATGGCATGTGGATACATCTACGTCTATGTATGGCATGTGGATACATCTGGCTATGTATGGCATGTGGATACATCTGGCTATGTATGGCATGTGGATACATCTATGTATGGCATGTGGATACATCTAAGTCTATGTATGGCATGTGGATACATCTATGTATGGCATGTGGATACATCTATGTATGGCATGTGGATACATCTATGTATGGCATGTGGATACATCTATGTATGGCATGTGGATACATCTATGTATGGCATGTGGATACATCTGGCTATGTATGGCATGTGGATACATCTACGTCTATGTATGGCATGTGGATACATCTAAGTCTATGTATGGCATGTGGATACATCTAAGGCTATGTATGGCATGTGAATACATCTAAGGCTATGTATGGCATGTGGATACGTCTATGGCTATGTATGGCATGTGGATATGTCTATGTATGGCATGTGGATACATCTAAGTCTATGTATGGCATGTGGATACATCTAAGGCTATGTATGGCATGTGGATACATCTAAGGCTATGTATGGCATGTGGATACATCTAAGTCTGTGTATGGCATGTGGATACATCTATGTATGGTATGTGGATACATCTATGTATGGCATGTGGATACATCTAAGTCTGTGTATGGCATGTGGATACATCTATGTATGGCATGTGGATACATCTACGTCTATGTATGACATGTGGATACATCTATGTCTATGTATGGCATGTGGATACATCTATGTCTATGTATGACATGTGGATACATCTATGTCTATGTATGGCATGTGGATACATCTACGTCTATGTATGACATGTGGATACATCTATGTCTATGTATGGCATGTGGATACATCTACGTCTATGTATGACATGTGGATACATCTATGTATGGCATGTGGATACGTCTATGTATGGCATGTGGATACGTCTATGTATGGCATGTGGATACATCTAAGACTATGTATGGCATGTGGATACATCTACGTCTATGTATGGCATGTGGATACATCTAAGACTATGTATGGCATGTGGATACATCTAAGGCTATGTATGGCATGTGGATACATCTACATCTATGTATGGCATGTGGATACGTCTATGTATGGCATGTGGATACATCTACGTCTATGTATGGCATGTGGATACGTCTATGTATGGCATGTGGATACATCTATGTATGGCATGTGGATACATCTGGCTATGTATGGCATGTGGATACATCTACGTCTATGTATGGCATGTGGATACATCTAAGTCTATGTATGGCATGTGGATACATCTAAGTCTATGTATGGCATGTGGATACATCTAAGTCTATGTATTGCATGTGGATATATCTAAGTCTATGTATTGCATGTGGATACATCTACGTCTGTATATGGCATGTGGATACATCTAAGTCTATGTATGGCATGTGGATACATCTATGCATGGCATGTGGATACATCTAAGTCTATGTATGGCATGTGGATACATCTAAGTATGGCATGTGGATACATCTAAGGCTATGTATGGCATGTGGATACATCTAAGTATGGCATGTGGATACGTCTAAGGCTATGTATGGCATGTGGATACGTCTAAGTTTATGTATGACATGTGGATACGTCTAAGGCTATGTATGGCATGTGGATACGTCTATGTATGGCATGTGGATACATCTAAGTCTATGTATGACATGTGGATACATCTAAGGCTATGTATGGCATGTGGATACATCTAAGTATGGCATGTGGATATGTCTAAGGCTATGTATGGCATGTGGATACATTTAAGTCTATGTATGGCATGTGGATAAGTCTAAGTCTATGTATGGCATGTGGATACATCTACGTCTATGTATGGCATGTGGATACATCTACGTCTATGTATGGCATGTGGATACATCTAAGTCTATGTATGGCATGTGGATACATCTACGTCTATGTATGGCATGTGGATACATCTAAGTCTATGTATGGCATGTGGATACATCTAAGGCTATGTATGGCATGTGGATACGTCTATGTATGGCATGTGGATACATCTAAGTCTATGTATGGCATGTGGATAAGTCTATGTATGGCATGTGGATACATCTAAGGCTATGTATGGCATGTGGATACATCTAAGGCTATGTATGGCATGTGGATACATCTACGTCTATGTATGGCATGTGGATACGTCTATGTATGGCATGTGGATACATCTAAGGCTATGTATGGCATGTGGATACATCTACGTCTATGTATGGCATGTGGATACGTCTATGTATGGCATGTGGATACATCTATGTATGGCATGTGGATACATCTAAGGCTATGTATGGCATGTGGATACATCTAAGGCTATGTATGACATGTGGATACGTCTATGTATGGCATGTCGATACATCTAAGTCTATGTATGGCATGTGGATACGTCTATGTATGGCATGTGGATACATCTAAGGCTATGTATGGCATGTGGATACATCTAAGGCTATGTATGACATGTGGATACATCTAAGGCTATGCATGGCATGTGGATATGTCTATGTATGGCATGTGGATACGTCTATGCATGGCATGTGGATATGTCTATGTATGGCATGTGGATACGTCTATGTATGGCATGTGGATACATCTACGTCTATGTATGGCATGTGGATACGTCTATGTATGGCATGTGGATACATCTAAGTCTATGTATGGCATGTGGATACGTCTATGTATGGCATGTGGATACATCTAAGTCTATGTATGGCATGTGGATACATCTATGTATGGCATGTGGATACATCTAAGGCTATGTATAGCATGTGGATACATCTAAGTCTGTGTATGGCATGTGGATACATCTAAGGCTATGTATGGCATGTGGATACATCTAAGGCTATGTATGGCATGTGGATACATCTAAGTCTATGTATGGCATGTGGATAAGTCTAAGTCTATGTATGGCATGTGGATACGTCTATGTCTATGTATGGCATGTGGATACATCTACGTCTATGTATGGCATGTGGATAAGTCTAAGTCTATGTATGGCATGTGGATACATCTAAGTCTATGTATGGCATGTGGATACATCTACGTCTATGTATGGCATGTGGATACATCTAAGTCTATGTATGGCATGTGGATACATCTACGTCTATGTATGGCATGTGGATACATCTACGTCTATGTATGGCATGTGGATACATCTACGTCTATGTATGGCATGTGGATACATCTAAGGCTATGTATGGCATGTGGATACATCTAAGGGGCTATGTATGGCATGTGGATACGTCTAAGGCTATGTATGGAATGTGGATACATCTACGTCTATGTATGGCATGTGGATACATCTAAGGCTATGTATGGCATGTGGATACATCTAAGGGGCTATGTATGGCATGTGGATACGTCTAAGTCTATGTATGGCATGTGGATACATCTATGTATGGCATGTGGATACATCTAAGTCTATGTATGGCATGTGGATACATCTAAGGCTATGTATGGCATGTGGATACATCTAAGGGGCTATGTATGGCATGTGGATACGTCTAAGGCTATGTATGGAATGTGGATACATCTAAGGCTATGTATGGCATGTGGATACATCTATGTATGGCATGTGGATACATCTAAGTCTATGTATGGCATGTGGATACATCTATGTATGGCATGTGGATACATCTAAGTATGGCATGTGGATACATCTAAGTATGGCATGTGGATACATCTAAGTCGATGTATGGCATGTGGATACATCTAAGGCTATGTATGGCATGTGGATACATCTAAGGCTATGTATGGAATGTGGATACGTCTAAGGTTATGTATGGAATGTGGATACATCTAAGTCTGTGTATGGAATGTGGATACATCTAAGGCTATGTATGGCATGTGGATACATCTAAGGCTATGTATGGCATGTGGATACATTTAAGGCTATGTATGGCATGTGGATACGTCTATGTATGGCATGTGGATACATCTAAGGCTATGTATGGAATGTGGATACATCTAAGGCTATGTATGGCATGTGGATACATCTAAGGCTATGTATGGCATGTGGATACATCTAAGGCTATGTATGGCATGTGGATACATCTAAGGCTATGTATGGCATGTGGATACATCTAAGTCTATGTATGGAATGTGGATACATCTAAGGCTATGTATGGAATGTGGATACATCTAAGGCTATGTATGGCATGTGGATACATTTAAGGCTATGTATGGCATGTGGATACGTCTATGTATGGCATGTGGATACATCTAAGGCTATGTATGGCATGTGGATACATCTAAGGCTATGTATGGCATGTGGATACATCTAAGTCTATGTATGGAATGTGGATACATCTAAGGCTATGTATGGAATGTGGATACATCTAAGTCTATGTATGGAATGTGGATACATCTAAGGCTATGTATGGAATGTGGATACATCTAAGGCTATGTATGGAATGTGGATACATCTAAGGCTATGTATGGAATGTGGATACATCTAAGTCTATGTATGGAATGTGGATACATCTAAGGCTATGTATGGAATGTGGATACATCTAAGGCTATGTATGGAATGTGGATACATCTAAGGCTATGTATGGAATGTGGATACATCTAAGTCTATGTATGGAATGTGGATACATCTAAGGCTATGTATGGAATGTGGATACATCTAAGGCTATGTATGGAATGTGGATACATCTAAGGCTATGTATGGAATGTGGATACATCTAAGTCTATGTATGGAATGTGGATACATCTAAGGCTATGTATGGAATGTGGATACATCTAAGGCTATGTATGGAATGTGGATACATCTAAGGCTATGTATGGCATGTGGATACATCTACGTCTATGTATGGCATGTGGATACATCTAAGTCTATGTATGGCATGTGGATACATCTAAGTCTATGTATGGCATGTGGATACGTCTAAGGCTATGTATGGCATGTGGATACATCTACGTCTATGTATGGCATGTGGATACATCTAAGTCTATGTATGGCATGTGGATACATCTATGGCTATGTATGGCATGTGGATACGTCTATGGCTATGTATGGCATGTGGATACGTCTATGTATGGCATGTGGATACATCTAAGTCTATGTATGGCATGTGGATACATCTATGGCTATGTATGGCATGTGGATACGTCTATGTATGGCATGTGGATACATCTGGCTATGTATGGCATGTGGATACATCTATGGCTATGTATGGCATGTGGATACATCTATGTATGGCATGTGGATACATCTATGTATGGCATGTGGATACATCTATGTATGGCATGTGGATACATCTATGTATGGCATGTGGATACATCTATGTATGGCATGTGGATACATCTATGTATGGCATGTGGATACATCTAAGTCTATGTATGGCATGTGGATACATCTACGTCTGTGTATGGCATGTGGATACATCTACGTCTGTGTATGGCATGTGGATACATCTACGTCTGTGTATGGCATGTGGATACATCTAAGGCTATGTATGGCATGTGGATACATCTAAGTCTATGTATGGCATGTGGATACATCTAAGGCTATGTATGGCATGTGGATACATCTAAGGCTATGTATGACATGTGGATACATCTAAGGCTATGCATGGCATGTGGATACATCTATGGCTATGTATGGCATGTGGATACATCCAAAATATGACTGCTGTGACTATAATTTTTACAGAATATATCACATTCGTCAGAAAACGCTTGTCTACATCATTAGACATAAAGATACCAAACTGCCAAACATCTAGGGATGACTGTTGCAACTACAGTCAAACCTGTCTTAAGCAGCCAACCAAGGGAATCACATTGGCTGCTTAGCACAGGTCAAATGTATAATCAAACAGCATATTGGGAATCTGTAAACGGGTTGCTTAATGGAGGTGACCACTAACACAGGTTTGACTGTATAATCTCATTGGGAGACTGGCATACAATTTCTGATTACTTTTCTCACTATCTAATACCCAGTGTGCAGCACATTTTTAGCAACCACACAGTCGGCCTTTAATTCTGACTGTTTAATAACTTGACCAGAGAGAATTCATGCAGGTTCGTAGATGACAACAATGACGAGCATGCCAGCAAAAACATAGCCATCTCCTGTCACGCTCATTGATCCCTGTTATTATTGAATTAATTTGAAGCAAAGAAAATTGAAAGTCCTGTCAAAATAGTATGAAACCTTGCTTACAAAGGTCACATTTGCTGTCTCTGCTAGACCACCGTCCTGTCAAACATTTCTCACTTATCATTTTAAAATTGGCCAGTTTCCCCAGGAGTCGATAAGATAAAATTACTTTGCTTTATGGTCTTAAGACCTGTAATTATTTTCTTTCTGTGTTTAATATAATATGCCACTTCAGGACTAACTTTCTACTGGATGTTTTATGCATGTTTCTATAGCTCTCTCACCTAGAGGCACTGGCTTATATAATTTATGCTTTGCTATCTGTATTTACCCAGCATAATAAATACTATCTGTATTTACACAGCATAATAAATGCTATATGTATTTACCCAGCATAATAAATGCTATCTGTATTTACCCAGCATAATAAATACTATCTGTATTTACCCAGCATAATAAATACTATCTACATTTACCCAACATGGTACAGGAACTGGCATGACATACAAAACATGGCTATGGTACAGGAACTGGCATCAAGTATAAAACATAGCTATGGTACAGGAACTGGCATCAAGTATAAAACATGGCTATGGTACAGGAACTGGCATCAAGTATAAAACATGGCTATGGTACAGGAACTGGCATCAAGTATAAAACATGGCTATGGTACAGGAACTGGCATCAAGTATAAAACATGGTCATGTTTTGAAACATGGTCATATTTTGTATGTCGTGCCAGTTCCTGTAACAAGGCCTTGGTGTACATATAGGAACAAAACATGGCCATGGTACTGGCATCGTATACAAAACAAGACCATCGGGTATAAAACAGGAACTTGGTAACTGCCATCAAGTACAAAATAAGGCCACCAAGACCATTGGGATATATATATATATCATGGAGGAACCAGTAACTACAGTAGAAACATGAATACTCGCCTAGCAATCAGCACAAATAATAACATCATATTCCACACGTGTATTTATAATTTTAATGTACAGTGTATAATAATTCTTTCATGATGCAAGCACCTAGTAACAACATAAACATGTATATTTGACACAATTTCTGAGAATTCTACTGTTTGTACAACCAAAGTCTGCAGTGTTATTTCATGTTATATAATTGAGCATAGTAGTCCAATATAAACTTTATAGAATTGAGTAGTCCAATCAGATGGACTACTACAATGAATATAAACTTTATAGAATTGAGTAGTCCAATCAGATGGACTACTACAATGAATATAAACTTTATAGAATTGAGTAGTCCAATCAGATGGACTACTACAATGAATATAAACTTTATAGAATTGAGTAGTCCAATCAGATGGACTACTACAATGAATATAAACTTTATAGAATTGAGTAGTCCAATCAGATGGACTACTACAATGAATATAAACTTTATAGAATTGAGTAGTCCAATCATGAAAACTGCTAAAATGTCATGCATTCTAAAAAAGGCAAATTCAATGAATTGATGTGCAGTGCACATGCGGTTGCAACAGTAGTTGGTGGGGTAGGGTAATTCAGGCCCTGGCTCACGGTATTTGGTTTTTGAATATTTTAGGAGCCCCGTTTTCTATACAAAACAATGTCTTTTGAAGGTTATTTCAGTAAATTGGAACAAGATTGTAGCCTGAGCAATATGGGGATACTGTACACATTTTCAAATTCCTCTGGCAGTTCAAGAGTTATAGAACATACAAGAAAAATAGCAATTTGAAGGGTCTACATTGACGTAACATATGAACCCTACACATCATCTCAACACGGTTGTCAAGTCATCTTAAAATTATACCTAAAACCTTTGTATTTGCAGTCAATAATAACATTATTCTGCTTTCAAAAATGTGTAAATGTATGAAATTAACAAGAAAGCGTCAAATGGATCCAATATGTAAAATATTGGTGATGCGGCCTCACACAGTCCAATATTTTACAGATTGGATCGTTTTCGGCTTATATCCTATACATGAATTGGTTTGGGACAGAATGACGGGGACCATTTCTATATCCCTCTCTTGCTCTACCATGTCCTAATAGTTGTACAAACAATAGTATACATGTACTAGCACACCCTGTATATATTACAGACAGTGTATAGAACATAGTTAGCTATTTACACAGCTAGTTCTCAAAATTCTAGAATTTATCTACAGCACTCTTCAGAACTACCAAAATGCACACAAATTTACATTGAACTAATTTTGCCTGCGCACTAACCCTAACTATGACTAACGTTGGTTTTGCAAACATCATAGAATGTGCCCTATGCCATTTGGTGTTCAGATATATGTTGTTTGCACATTTTATTCGGCAGGCGATGGGCTAATGGCATTTCACCGTCTAAGCCAAACAACCGTTTGTCTCAATGTTTACATTTCTAATACAAAACTTCTCACTTCAATTCTACAATGGATGGAGGTAGAGAAATGTTAATAAAAAAAAGTAGCTAATTTTAAGTGATTACGGAAAGTACCTTGCAAAAACAATTGCTGAACATTTGTGGTTTAAAGTAACACCAACAGCTTAGGTCATATGGCAACCCTAGCTGGGTGCAGGAAGACCCTAGCTGGGTGCAGGAAGATCCTAGCTGGGTGCAGGAAGACCCTAGCTGGGTGCAGGAAGATCCTAGCTGGGTGCAGGAAGACCCTAGCTGGGTGCAGGAAGACTCTAGCTGGGTGCAGGAAGATCCTAGCTGGGTACAGGAAGGTCCTAGCTGGATGCAGGAAGACCCTAGCTGGGTGCAGGAAGATCCTAGCTGGGTGCAGGAAGACCCTAGCTGGGTGCAGGAAGATCCTAGCTGGGTGCAGGAAGATCCTAGCTGGATGCAGGAAGACCCTAGCTGGGTGCAGGAAGATCCTAGCTGGGTGCAGGAAGACCCTAGCTGGGTGCAGGAAGACCATAGCTGGGTGCAGGAAGATCCTAGCTGGATGCAGGAAGATCCTAGCTGGATGCAGGAAGATCCTAGCTGGATGCAGGAAGACCCTAGCTGGGTGCAGGAAGATCCTAGCTAGGTGCAGGAAGACCCTAGCTGGGTGCAGGAAGATCCTAGCTAGGTGCAGGAAGACCCGGAGTGCCCCTCCAAGTAGTGTTGCAGGCATGGACGGGCACCCAGGTAGAACCACCGACCTTCCACAAACCAGCTGAATAGTTTCCTGACATGAAAGAATTTGACCCCCCCCCCCAGTGGGAAGGGCAAGTGATTTGAAGTCAACACCGTAACCACCCGGCCACCGATTTGAAATTGTGTGTAGTGTCTTGTATTACAATGTTCAATAATAATTTGTTCAAATTTTATGGAAAACATTTGAATGCGTCCTTATAATATTAATATTTGTACGTCTCTTTACCCAAAACAGTCTGACAGTAGTATTTTCCGATGAAGACATTAAAACAAAATTTTGAACATCAGCCCGCGTATGAGTAAAAGTTCTCTTTATGCTGGAATAAATAAAAACTATTATTATTCATTTGTACAAAGATAAACAACAGTGGTTTGAATACATAACATGACTGTGATACAAATACTATTAAATTCACAATATACCAATAACTGCAAGGTTTAATTTATCAATAGATGATTTATGGCCCTTATCCACTTGATGGGATTCAAGTTAGTGCAACAATTAAAGGAAATACGTCAATGTTAGCAATGATATTCCGTATGTCTGGTTGTTGGTTAAGAATTAGCAATGATATTCCGTATGTCTGGTTGTTGGTTAAGAATTAGCAATGATATTCCGTATGTCTGGTTGTTGGTTAAGAATTATCAATGATATTCCGTATGTCTGGTTGTTGGTTAAGAATTATCAATGATATTCCGTATGTCTGGTTGTTGGTTACGAATTAGCAATGATATTCCGTATGTCTGGTTGTTGGTTAAGAATTATCAATGATATTCCATATGTCTGGCTGTTGGTTTAGAATTAGCAATGATATTCCATGTCTGGCTGTTGGTTTAGAATTAGCAATGATATTCCGTATGTCTGGTTGTTGGTTAAGAATTATCAATGATATTCCATATGTCTGGTTGTTGGTTAAGAATTATCAATGATATTCCGTATGTCTGGTTGTTGGTTAAGAATTATCAATGATATTCCGTATGCCTGGTTGTTGGTTAAGAATTATCAATGATATTCCATATGTCTGGTTGTTGGTTAAGAATTAGCAATGATATTCCATATGTCTGGTTGTTGGTTAAGAATTATCAATGATATTCTGTATGTCTGGTTGTTGGTTAAGAATTAGCAATGATATTCCATATGTCTGGCTGTTGGTTAAGAATTATCAATGATATTGCGTATGTCTGGTTGTTGGTTAAGAATTAGCAATGATATTCTGTGTGTCTGGTTGTTGGTTAAGAATTAGCAATGATATTCCGTATGTCTGGTTGTTGGTTAAGAATTATCAATGATATTCCATATGTCTGGTTGTTGGTTAAGAATTATCAATGATATTCCATATGTCTGGTTGTTGGTTAAGAATTATCAATGATATTCCATATGTCTGGTTGTTGGTTAAGAATTATCAATGATATTCCATATGTCTGGCTGTTGGTTTAGAATTAGCAATGATATTCCATGTCTGGCTGTTGGTTTAGAATTAGCAATGATATTCCATATGTCTGGCTGTTGGTTTAGAATTAGCAATGATATTCCATATGTTGGCTGTTGGTTAAGAATTAGCAATGATATTCCATATGTCTGGTTGTTGGTTAAGAATTAGCAATGATATTCCGTATGTCTGGCTGTTGGTTTAGAATTAGATCATGGTTGCATCATTGTTGGACTAACCCACCTGGAATAGCTTTTATCATTTATGCAATGTGCATCATGACTGCGGTTCCGTTTGCAAGCCATTGTCTAGAGGTATAGGCAACACTCACATAGAGGTATAGGCGACACTCACATAGAGGTATAGGCAACACTCACATAGAGATATAGGCGACACTCACATAGAGATATAGGCGACACTCACATAGAGGTATAGGCGACACTCACATAGAGATATAGGAGACACTCACATAGAGGCGACATTCCCATAGAGGTATAGGCGACACTCACATAGAGGTATAGGCGACACTCACATAGAGATATAGGCGACACTCACATAGAGGTATAGACGACACTCACATAGAGATATAGGCGACACTCACATAGAGGTATAGGAGACACTCACATAGAGGCGACATTCCCATAGAGGTATAGGCGACACTCACATAGAGGTATAGGCAACACTCACATAGAGGCGACACTCACATAGAGGTATAGGCGACACTCACATAGAGGTATAGGCGACACTCACATAGAGGCGACACTCACATAGAGATATAGGCGACACTCACATAGAGGTATAGGAGACACTCACATAGAGGTATAGGCGACGCTCACATAGAGGTATAGGCGACACTCACATAGAGGTATAGGCGACACTCACATAGAGGCGACATTCCCATAGAGGTATAGGCGACACTCACATAGAGGTATAGGCGACACTCACATAGAGGTATAGGCAACACTCACATAGAGGCGACACTCACATAGAGGTATAGGAGACATTCCCATAGAGGTATAGGCGACATTCACATAGAGGCGACACTCACATAGAGGTATAGGCGACACTCACATAGAGGCGACACTCACATAGAAGTATAGGCGACACTCACATAGAGGTATAGGCGACACTCACATAGAGGCGACACTCACATAGAGATATAGGTGACACTCATATAGAGGCGACACTCACATAGAGGTATAGGCGACACTCACATAGAGATATAGGCGACACTCACATAGAGGCGACACTCACATAGAGATATAGGCGACACTCACATAGAGGTATAGGAGACACTCACATAGAGGTATAGGCGACGCTCACATAGAGGTATAGGCAACACTCACATAGAGATATAGGCGACACTCACATAGAGGCGACATTCCCATAGAGGTATAGGCGACACTCACATAGAGGTATAGGCAACCTCACATAGAGGTATAGGAGACATTCCCATAGAGGTATAGGCGACACTCACATAGAGGCGACACTCACATAGAGGTATAGGCGACACTCACATAGAGGCGACACTCACATAGAGGTATAGGCGACGCTCACATAGAGGCGACACTCACATAGAGGTATAGGCGACACTCACATAGAGGCGACACTCACATAGAGATATAGGTGACACTCATATAGAGGCGACACTCACATAGAGGCGACACTCACATAGAGGTATAGACAACACTCACATAGAGGCGACACTCACATAGAGGTATAGGCGACACTAACATAGAGATATAGGAGACACTCACATAGAGGTATAGGCGACATTCACATAGAGGTATAGGCGACACTCACATAGAGGCGACACTCACATAGAGGTATAGGCGACACTCCACATAGAGGTAGAGGCGACACTCACATAGAGGTATAGGCGACACTCACATAGAGGTATAGGCGACACTCACATAGAGGCGACATTCCCATAGAGGTATAGGCGACACTCACATAGAGGCGACATTCCCATAGAGGTATAGGCGACACTCTCATAGAGGTATAGGCGAAACTCACATAGAGGTATAGGCGACACTCACATAGAGGCGACACTCACATAGAGGTATAGGCGACACTCATATAGAGATATAGGCGACACTCACATAGCGGTATAGGCGACATTCCCATAGAGGTATAGGCGACACTCATATAGAGGTATAGGCGACACTCGTATCAGCAGGACATTAACATTAAGGTTGCGAAATTCTATTATGCATTTTGTGTCGTGATGGTTTCTTGTCTCCCATGACAACATATATTTTCGTCTATTCTGGATATAACACTCGGATTTGTCAAATGTTTTCTAGTTTATTTAATTTGTTTTCTGCATAACGGTAACAATTTATATGGCAACAGTGCCGAATAAATATTTTTAGCTTGTCGAAGAATTCATATTGCGAGTACTGTATCACCTGTATCACTAATTTTAAATTGCCGTTCAAGATTCTTTTTTGGTTTAAAATTATTATGAAAACATATAACTATGCTTATCGATTGTAGGTCGTGAAAAGGTGGTTGACATTTTTCCTTTAATGTACACTACAACATGAATCATCCAATGGGCTTTGAGCAGGTTACAGAATATAGTACAATAATTATAGACATATATAGGATATACACGACATGCCTGTCTGAAAAATAAAACACGACATGCCTGTCTGAAAAATAAAATCGTAATTTCGGGTTATATCCCTGGTAATTACGACTTTTTAATCAAACGACCTTGGTATAAATATATTTTAGCAATGTACACAACACAGGGCTCAAGGTAGACCCACATTTTTGGAAGAAGTGAGAAATTGTGCAATTGCATCATCTAATGGTATTATTAATAAATTTCAACATAATAGAAATAAAATACACAATATTTTAATAGAAGGGGGGGGGGTGCTTTACAATGGCCAGGGGGGGGGGGTGCTTTACAATGGCCAGGGGGGGGGTGCTTTACAATGGCCAGGGGGGGGGGGTGCTTTACAATGGCCAGGGGGGGGGGGTGCTTTACAATGGCCAGGGGGGGGGGTGCTTTACAATGGCCAGGGGGGGGTGCTTTACAATGGCCAGGGGGGGGGTGCTTTACAATGGCCAGGGGGGGGGGTGCTTTACAATGGCCAGGGGGGGGGGGTGCTTTACAATGGCCAGGGGGGGGGGTGCTTTACATGGCCAGGGGGGGGTGCTTTACAATGGCCAGGGGGGGGGGGTGCTTTACAATGGCCAGGGGGGGGGTGCTTTACAATGGCCAGGGGGGGGGGGTGATTTACAATGGCCAGGGGGGGGGGGTGCTTTACAATGGCCAGGGGGGGGGGGGTGCTTTACAATGGCCAGCGTATTATTTTTAGGGAGGAATGGTGCACCCAGAGGGCGAAGTCAGGGTACCAAAGGCAACTACAGCGCCCATGTCGCCCTGAATCATATTACCGGACAAAGACAATTGTACAATTTAATAAGGATATATTGCCCCTTTTCATCTCGTCAAATTTAGCTCGTTTTTGGCAACTTTTCAAGAGTGAAAACATATTTAAAGTAATAATTTTAACATATCTTGTTTGAAAATGGGTACAGCCAAACCTGTCCTAAGCAGCCAGCCAACCAAAGGGAATCACATAAAGTGGCTGCTTAATATAGGCCAAATGTCAATAAAAATAACATATTGGGAATCTGGAAACTTAATATAGGTTTGACTGTATAATTGAGGTGACCACTAACACAGGTTTGACTGTATAATAGAGGTGACCACTAACACATGGTTGACTGTATAATTGAGGTGACCACTAACACAGGTTTGACTGTATAATAGAGGTGACCACTAACACATGGTTGACTGTATAATAGAGGTGACCACTAACACAGGGTTGACTGTATAATAGAGGTGACCACTAACATAGGTTTGACTGTATAATAGAGGTGACCACTAACACAGGGTTAACTGTATAATAGAGGTGACCACTAACACAGGGTTAACTGTATAATAGAGGTGAACAATAACACAGGGTTAACTGTATAATAGAGGTGACCACTAACACAGGTTTGACTGTATAATAGAGGTGACCACTAACACATGGTTGACTGTATAATTGAGGTGACCACTAACACAGGTTTGACTGTATAATAGAGGTGACCACTAACACAGGGTTGACTGTATAATAGAGGTGACCACTAACATAGGTTTGACTGTATAATAGAGGTGACCACTAACACAGGGTTAACTGTATAATAGAGGTGACCACTAACACAGGGTTAACTGTATAATAGAGGTGAACAATAACACAGGGTTAACTGTATAATAGAGGTGACCACTAACACAGGTTTGACTGTATAATAGAGGTGACCACTAACACAGGGTTAACTGTATAATAGAGGTGACCACTAACACAGGGTTAACTGTATAATAGAGGTGACCACTAACACAGGGTTAACTGTATAATAGAGGTGAACAATAACACAGGGTTAACTGTATAATAGAGGTGACCACTAACACAGGTTTGACTGTATAATAGAGGTGACCACTAACACAGGGTTAACTGTATAATAGAGGTGACCACTAACACAGGTTTAACTGTATAATAGAGGTGACCACTAACACAGGTTTACTGTATAATAGAGGTGACCACTAACACAGGTTTAACTGTATAATAGAGGTGACCACTACACAGGTTAACTGTATAATAGAGGTGACCACTAACACAGGTTTGACTGTATATAGAGGTGACCACTAACACAGGGTTACTGTTAATAGAGGTGACCACTAACACAGGTTTGACTGTATAATAGAGGTGACCACTAACACAGGTTTGACTGTATAATAGAGGTGACCACTAACACAGGTTTGACTGTATAATAGAGGTGACCACTAACACAGGTTTGACTGTATAATAGAGGTGACCACTAACACAGGTTTGACTGTATAATAGAGGTGACCACTAACACAGGTTTGACTGTATAATAGAGGTGACCACTAACACAGGTTTGACTGTATAATAGAGGTGACCACTAACACAGGTTTGACTGTATAATAGAGGTGACCACTAACACAGGTTTGACTGTATAATAGAGGTGACCACTAACACAGGTTTGACTGTATAATAGAGGTGACCACTAACACAGGGTTGACTGTATAATAGAGGTGACCACTAACACAGGTTTGACTGTATAATAGAGGTGACCACTAACACAGGGTTAACTGTATAATAGAGGTGACCACTAACACAGGGTTAACTGTATAATAGAGGTGACCAATAACACAGGGTTAACTGTATAATAGAGGTGACCACTAACACAGGTTTGACTGTATAATAGAGGTGACCACTAACACATGGTTGACTGTATAATTGAGGTGACCACTAACACAGGTTTGACTGTATAATAGAGGTGACCACTAACACAGGGTTGACTGTATAATAGAGGTGACCACTAACACAGGTTTGACTGTATAATAGAGGTGACCACTAACACAGGGTTAACTGTATAATAGAGGTGACCACTAACACAGGGTTAACTGTATAATAGAGGTGAACAATAACACAGGGTTAACTGTATAATAGAGGTGACCACTAACACAGGTTTGACTGTATAATAGAGGTGACCACTAACACATGGTTGACTGTATAATTGAGGTGACCACTAACACAGGTTTGACTGTATAATAGAGGTGACCACTAACACAGGGTTGACTGTATAATAGAGGTGACCACTAACATAGGTTTGACTGTATAATAGAGGTGACCACTAACACAGGGTTAACTGTATAATAGAGGTGACCACTAACACAGGGTTAACTGTATAATAGAGGTGAACAATAACACAGGGTTAACTGTATAATAGAGGTGACCACTAACACAGGTTTGACTGTATAATAGAGGTGACACTAACACAGGGTTAACTGTATAATAGAGGTGACCACTAACACGGGTAACTGTATAATAGAGTGACCACTAACACAGGGAACTGTATAATAGAGGTGAACAATAACACAGGGTTAACTGTATAATAGAGGTGACCACTAACACAGGTTTGACTGTATAATAGAGGTGACCACTAACACAGGGTTAACTGTATAATAGAGGTGACCACTAACACAGGGTTAACTGTATAATAGAGGTGACCACTAACACAGGTTTGACTGTATAATAGAGGTGACCACTAACACAGGGTGACTGTATAATAGAGGTGACCACTAACATAGGTTTGACTGTATAATAGAGGTGACCACTAACACAGGGTTAACTGTATAATAGAGGTGACCACTAACACAGGGTTAACTGTATAATAGAGGTGAACAATAACACAGGGTTAACTGTATAATAGAGGTGACCACTAACACAGGTTTGACTGTATAATAGAGGTGACCACTAACACAGGGTTAACTGTATAATAGAGGTGACCACTAACACAGGGTTAACTGTATAATAGAGGTGACCACTAACACAGGGTAACTGTATAATAGAGGTGAACAATAACACAGGGTTAACTGTATAATAGAGGTGACCACTAACACAGGTTTGACTGTATAATAGAGGTGACCACTAACACAGGGTTAACTGTATAATAGAGGTGACCACTAACACAGGGTTAACTGTATAATAGAGGTGACCACTAACACAGGTTTGACTGTATAATAGAGGTGACCACTAACACAGGTTTAACTGTATAATAGAGGTGACCACTAACACAGGGTTAACTGTATAATAGAGGTGACCACTAACACAGGTTTGACTGTATAATAGAGGTGACCACTAACACAGGTTTAACTGTATAATAGAGGTGACCACTAACACAGGTTTGACTGTATAATAGAGGTGACCACTAACACAGGTTTAACTGTATAATAGAGGTGACCACTAACACAGGTTTGACTGTATAATAGAGGTGACCACTAACACAGGGTTGACTGTATAATAGAGGTGACCACTAACACAGGTTTGACTGTATAATAGAGGTGACCACTAACACAGGGTTAACTGTATAATAGAGGTGACCACTAACACAGGTTTGACTGTATAATAGAGGTGACCACTAACACAGGTTTGACTGTATAATAGAGGTGACCACTAACACAGGTTTGACTGTATAATAGAGGTGACCACTAACACAGGGTTAACTGTATAATAGAGGTGACCACTAACACAGGTTTGACTGTATAATAGAGGTGACCACTAACACAGGGTTAACTGTATAATAGAGGTGACCACTAACACAGGTTTGACTGTATAATAGAGGTGACCACTAAAACAGGGTAACTATATAATAAAGGTGACCACTAACACAGGTTTGACTGTATAATAGAGGTGACCACTAACACAGGTTTGACTGTATAATAGAGGTGACCACTAACACAGGTTTGACTGTATAATAGAGGTGACCACTAACACAGGGTTGACTGTATAATAGAGGTGACCACTAACACAGGTTTGACTGTATAATAGAGGTGACCACTAACACAGGATTAACTGTATAATAGAGGTGACCACTAACACAGGGTTAACTGTATAGTAGAGGTGACCACTAACACAGGGTTAACTGTATAATAGAGGTGACCACTAACACAGGTTTGACTGTATAATAAAGGTGACCACTAACACAGGGTTAACTGTATAATAGAGGTGACCACTAACACAGGTTTGACTGTATAATAGAGGTGACCACTAACACAGGTTTGACTATATAATAGAGGTGACCACTAACAAAGGGTTGACTGTATAGTAGAGGTGACCACTAACACAGGGTTAACTATATAATAGAGGTGACCACTAACACAGGGTTAACTGTATAATAGAGGTGACCACTAACACAGGTTTGACTGTATAATAGAGGTGACCACTAACACAGGTTTGACTGTATAATAGAGGTGACCACTAACACAGGTTTGACTGTATAATAGAGGTGACCACTAACACAGGTTTGACTGTATAATAGAGGTGACCACTAACACAGGTTTGACTGTATAATAGAGGTGACCACTAACACAGGTTTGACTGTATAATAGAGGTGACCACTAACACAGGTTTGACTGTATAATAGAGGTGACCACTAACACAGGGTTGACTGTATAATAGAGGTGACCACTAACACAGGTTTGACTGTATAATAGAGGTGACCACTAACACAGGATTAACTGTATAATAGAGGTGACCACTAACACAGGGTTAACTGTATAATAGAGGTGACCACTAACACAGGGTTGACTGTATAATAGAGGTGACCACTAACACAGGTTTGACTGTATAATAGAGGTGACCACTAACACAGGTTTGACTGTATAATAGAGGTGACCACTAACACAGGTTTGACTGTATAATAGAGGTGACCACTAACACAGGTTTGACTGTATAATAGAGGTGACCACTAACACAGGTTTGACTGTATAATAGAGGTGACCACTAACACAGGTTTGACTGTATAATAGAGGTGACCACTAACACAGGTTTGACTGTATAATAGAGGTGACCACTAACACAGGTTTGACTGTATAATAGAGGTGACCACTAACACAGGTTTGACTGTATAATAGAGGTGACCACTAACACAGGTTTGACTGTATACTAGAGGTGACCACTAACACAGGTTTGACTGTATACTAGAGGTGACCACTAACACAGGTTTGACTGTATAATAGAGGTGACCACTAACACAGGTTTGACTGTATAATAGAGGTGACCACTAACACAGTGTTAACTGTATAATAGAGGTGACCACTAACACAGGTTTGACTGTATACTAGAGGTGACCACTAACACAGGTTTGACTGTATAATAGAGGTGACCACTAACACAGGTTTGACTGTATAATAGAGGTGACCACTAACACAGGTTTGACTGTATAATAGAGGTGACCACTAACACAGGTTTGACTGTATAATAGCGGTGACCACTAACACAGGTTTGACTGTATAATAGCGGTGACCACTAACACAGGTTTGACTGTATAATAGCGGTGACCACTAACACAGGTTTGACTGTATAATAGCGGTGACCACTAACACAGGTTTGACTGTATAATAGCGGTGACCACTAACACAGGTTTGACTGTATAATAGAGGTGACCACTAACACAGGTTTGACTGTATAATAGCGGTGACCACTAACACAGGTTTGACTGTATAATAGAGGTGACCACTAACACAGGGTTAACTGTATAATAGAGGTGACCACTAACACAGGTTTGACTGTATAATAGAGGTGACCACTAACACATGTTTGACTGTATAATAGAGGTGACCACTAACACAGGTTTGACTGTATAATAGAGGTGACCACTAACACAGGTTTGACTGTATAATAGAGGTGACCACTACTAACACAGGTTTGACTGTATAATAGCGGTGACCACTAACACAGGTTTGACTGTATAATAGCGGTGACCACTAACACAGGTTTGACTGTATAATAGAGGTGACCACTAACACAGGTTTGACTGTATAATAGCGGTGACCACTAACACAGGTTTGACTGTATAATAGCGGTGACCACTAACACAGGTTTAACTGTATAATAGAGGTGACCACTAACACAGGTTTGACTGTATAATAGAGGTGACCACTAACACAGGTTTGACTGTATAATAGCGGTGACCACTAACACAGGTTTGACTGTATAATAGCGGTGACCACTAACACAGGTTTGACTGTATAATAGCGGTGACCACTAACACAGGTTTGACTGTATAATAGCGGTGACCACTAACACAGGTTTGACTGTATAATAGAGGTGACCACTAACACAGGTTTGACTGTATAATAGAGGTGACCACTAACACAGGTTTGACTGTATAATAGAGGTGACCACTAACACAGGTTTGACTGTATAATAGAGGTGACCACTAACACAGGTTTGACTGTATAATAGAGGTGACCACTAACACAGGTTTGACTGTATAATAGAGGTGACCACTAACACATGTTTGACTGTATAATAGAGGTGACCACTAACACAGGTTTGACTGTATAATAGAGGTGACCACTAACACAGGTTTGACTGTATAATAGAGGTGACCACTACTAACACAGGTTTGACTGTATAATAGCGGTGACCACTAACACAGGTTTGACTGTATAATAGAGGTGACCACTAACACAGGTTTGACTGTATAATAGCGGTGACCACTAACACAGGTTTGACTGTATAATAGCGGTGACCACTAACACAGGTTTAACTGTATAATAGAGGTGACCACTAACACAGGGTTAACTGTATAATAGAGGTGACCACTAACACAGGTTTGACTGTATAATAGAGGTGACCACTAACACAGGTTTGACTGTATAATAGAGGTGACCACTAACACAGGGTTGACTGTATAATAGAGGTGACTACTAACACAGGTTTGACTGTATAATAGAGGTGACCACTAACACAGGTTTGACTGTATAATAGCGGTGACCACTAACACAGGTTTGACTGTATAATAGAGGTGACCACTAACACAGGTTTGACTGTATAATAGAGGTGACCACTAACACAGGTTTGACTGTATAATAGCGGTGACCACTAACACAGGTTTGACTGTATAATAGCGGTGACCACTAACACAGGTTTAACTGTATAATAGAGGTGACCACTAACACAGGTTTGACTGTATAATAGAGGTGACCACTAACACAGGTTTGACTGTATAATAGAGGTGACCACTAACACAGGGTTGACTGTATAATAGAGGTGACTACTAACACAGGTTTGACTGTATAATAGAGGTGACCACTAACACAGGTTTGACTGTATAATAGAGGTAAACTGTGTTAATTGATATATTATGTAAAATGGCCGCCATTCTGAATATTTGTGGGTACTTATGATGTCATAACTACATTAAAATGGACTTCCTGTTAACCAAAATAATGGCCGCCTCCATAATTTTCTATTTTGAAATCTATCAATATATATATTTCCAGTGCGATTTTCAAAATTCTTTCATCACATTTTATGTGTTTGAGAACTTTATTTTTATATAATAGCGATAGTTCAGTTTTCATACTAACAATTCTAATAAAACATGCTAAAAGATGTACACACATTCATTCCATTTACTCGGAAATGATCAGTGAAATAATTTGAATACGGTGCACTATATTTAGAAAGTCAAACATGCAACAGAGTAGCACCGTCCACGAGTATTACTATAACATTTACAAAGATAAAGCAAGAAACATTCGAGTAATATGTACAATTATTTTACACTTTCCAAGGAAATATATAGATTTATATCAGTGAAATAAAATGCTTTCAACCAATGGAATAACTGCTTTGCACGCGTGGTTCCTAGCCACTGTATGTTGAAATGTTGTCAACGCGAACATTTTTGGACTCGAGCTGCCTGTGTCGTTGTTTATGGTCGCTAAAACACGACGTTCTAGCACCATTATGCACACGGTTTTCAATCATAAAAACATTTTTCATCCTAAATTAAAAAGAATATTCGTTTGTTTAAATGAATGATTGAATAATATTTCACTTATGAACATATGAACTTATGAACATAGAAAGCTATTATTATGTATAGGATATAAAGTCGAAAACGATCCAATATGTAAAATATTGGACTGTGTGAGGCACCTCAGCATAGCACCGAATGCAGTACCATTATTTTACATATTGGATCTGTTTAACCCATTCAACACCAAGTAACTGGTGCATGATATTTTCAGACCAATAAATGAATAAGAAAATTACACGAGCCGGCTCATCTGGATCTACACTTTTTGTAAGCCTATCGAGAGGTCTGTGGTGTTGAAAGGGTTAAGGCTTATATCTTACTTAAAACACAGATCCCACTAATTAGAATTGTTAATTTCGTACATTTACTTTGACCCATTGAGAGCAGTCCAATGTTAATAATAACTACTGCAAGTAGGTATGACATCACGTCATTCTGTGAAATATAATTCAATAATACACGGAACAAACAAATCTTCTTAGAAATTGCCAGTCTTTTTTAATTTATCACCTTACGTATGTTTTAATCAATAAAATGATCACACAATTATTTAATTGGCTACTGAATCAGATATTTAATTGGCTACTGAGTCAGATATTTAATTGGCTACTGAGTCAGATATTTAATTGGCTACTGAGTCAGATATTTAATTGGCTACTGAGTCAGATATTTAATTGGCTACTGAGTCAGATATTTAATTGGTTACTGAGTCAGATATTTTCACAGAAGACATGGCACGGTGCAAGCATTCAGATCAGCCTTTGAATCCACTACAAAATGTCTGCACAGCACAATCGGCTGCAAAAACTAAACGTCGACACACTTCTACAACAAAGTCGTAATAGCGCGTTCACTTCATTCACAATCGTGCAAAAATAAACTTCTATAACAACCTTATAAGCATGTTACATACATTGCCGTTGTCTGCTATAATGGTCAACTTATACTATCATAGATATATGAGGAAACATCCATATGTCAACAGACAAACATCTGTTCAGTATAGTCCTATGTGCTTACTTAATGACAACTCTCGATTAATCACCGTAGGTGTGTCTGATTAGCGCAGTGGTTAGCACGCTCGCTTCTCATCAATGCAACGGGGGTTCGATTCTTGGACTGGGAAGTATGAGATGGTACGGTGGTCGCTAGATCAGACAAGTGCGTTTACTCCAGTTTCCTCCCACAACTACGCTTTCATTAATATCAGTTGTTACCGCTTGTTTCACAATCGCTATATTATCAACATAATTCTAACCTGCTGTTACAGATCAGCTGTTCACAAACACAACATCTTGCTCGAATATTTCTGTTGCTACATACAACACAAATGAACATCAATACAATTAGAAGCGATCTACTTAACCCATTCAACACCAAGTAACTCACATGGACTGGTCCATGATATTCATAAACCAATAAATGAATCAGAAAATCACATTTGGACAAGTTCATTTATCAAAATGGGTAATTATGTCTAAAAATAGTCATATCACTGGCAAAAAGTGCAGATCCTGATGAGACGGCTCGTCACGAGCCGGCTCATCTGGATCTACACTTTTTGTAAGCCTATTTAGAGGTCTGTGGTGTTGAAAGGGTTACACCACAGGGATTCGGCACGTTTGGGGGTACTAGTATATATATTTAAGTACAGGGATTCTACTCTGTGGGATGTCAGATTTCGCATCGATCAGTAAAATGGCCCTATCTGAAACAATTGTGTACACATCTGTCCAAATATAACGCCTATCCCGAGTCTTTATATTGTTCTTCAAATAAAACACAACTTTAAGCTGCGTGCATGTATATTTTGCAAACAATTGCCACAGACATTGGCCATAGCAGGTCACATTTCCATACTAGGACACGGGTTCTGTCAGCAACAACAAAAAATCTTCGACGGGAGAGTTTTAACAGTGAATAACATTATCAATAAAATGTGTTTCCACTAACGTGTAGGTTTATTCGTCAAAAATGTATGTCAAAAAGAGATTTCGGAGAATTTTTCAATTTGTTTTGAAAATTTCTCAAGCGGCGCAGTTCGCGTGGTTACTGGGGTACAGCAGACTAATGTGGTTACTGCGGTACAGCAGACTAACGTGGTTACTGCGGTACAGCAGACTAATGTGGTTACTGCGGTACAGCAGACTAATGTGGTTACTGGGGTACAGCAGACTAACGTGGTTACTGGGGTACAGCAGACTAACGTGGTTACTGCGGTACAGCAGACTAACGTGGTTACTGGGGTACAGCAGACTAATGCTAACGTGGTTACTGCGGTACAGCAGACTAATGTGGTTACTGCGGTACAGCAGACTAACGTGGTTACTGGGGTACAGCAGACTAATGTGGTTACTGCGGTACAGCAGACTAATGTGGTTACTGGGGTACAGCAGACTAACGTGGTTACTGCGATACAGCAGACTAACGTGGTTACTGCGATACAGCAGACTAACGTGGTTACTGCGATACAGCAGACTAACGTGGTTACTGCGATACAGCAGACTAACGTGGTTACTGCGATACAGCAGACTAACGTGGTTACTGCGGTACAGCAGACTAACGTGGTTACTGCGATACAGCAGACTAACGTGGTTACTGCGGTACAGCAGACTAACGTGGTTACTGGGGTACAGCAGACTAACGTGGTTACTGCGATACAGCAGACTAACGTGGTTACTGGGGTACAGCAGACTAACGTGGTTACTGCGGTACAGCAGACTAACGTGGTTACTGCGATACAGCAGACTAACGTGGTTACTGGGGTACAGCAGACTAACGTGGTTACTGGGGTACAGCAGACTAACGTGGTTACTGCGGTACAGCAGACTAACGTGGTTACTGGGGTACAGCAGACTAACGTGGTTACTGGGGTACAGCAGACTAATGCTAACGTGGTTACTGGGGTACAGCAGACTAACGTGGTTACTGGGGTACAGCAGACTAACGTGGTTACTGGGGTACAGCAGACTAACGTGGTTACTGGGGTACAGCAGACTAACGTGGTTACTGCGGTACAGCAGACTAATGCTAACGTGGTTACTGGGGTACAGCAGACTAACGTGGTTACTGGGGTACAGCAGACTAACGTGGTTACTGGGGTACAGCAGACTAACGTGGTTACTGGGGTACAGCAGACTAACGTGGTTACTGG
>CM026404.1:90674462-90714606 GCA_014843695.1 Archivesica marissinica | reverse complement strand
CAGGATCTGCACTTTTTGCCGTGATATGACTATTTTTAGACATAATTACCCATTTTGATAAATGAACTTGTCCAAATGTGATTTTCTGATTCATTTATTGGTTTATGAATATCATGGACCAGTCCATGTGAGTTACTTGGTGTTGAATGGGTTAACAGCTGTAGATTCATCATGATAAACTAAGCTTAAGCTGTCCTTGCCACTTTAAAACCCACAAAGCAAACAAACAAACAATTATGAACTCTAAGCCCTATAGTCTATTTATTCAAAACATATAAGCCTTTAATAGGCAATTTAATGTGTTAAGACTTTATTACAGAATTCGTTCAAATTTAACACTCTTAGAACTGTGCAGAAAACGAAGTAAAATCCAACTTGTTTTAATCAATTTAATTAACAGAAATATTATGGTGTTGTATGAGCGAAGATCTATGTTTGTGTTTCGTTTCCTGCCATTCCGGTCCATCAAAGTGGGTGTGAGGCGGCATGCATAGTCATAAAAATCAATCACTGTAGCCATGATGGAATTTTCCAAACAAGATCTACAGATTTCTTTACTTCGATTGGACTTCAGTGAAGAATTCATTCAATTACTGGCGTTAACATGTTTCACCAAATCACCATTCCGAACTTTCTTCTGTCCTTTTACGTAAGAAGTAATTTACTGGATTAAAGTTAGAAAAGTTAGCCTGCGTAAGCCAATTGAGCCGTGTGTTTTCTTTGCTCCTGATGGATATTGTTATTTGTAAAGTGCGTTCTATAGGAAGCAGACATAATTTAATGCCTCTTACACAAACACAAGTCACATGTGACTTGGCATAAAAAAGACAATGTGGTGAGAAGTTTTAAAATGTGATGGAGATTTTGCATTTGGCCATCCATTAAGTGGAGATAGAATTTGGACAGATTGTACACATGAATAATCTGGCCTCATTAATCCTTTCAACACTACATACCTCTAAATAGGCTTACAAAATGTACACCCAGATGAGCCGGCTCATTACGAGTCGTCTCATCAGGATCTGCACTTTTTGCCAATAATATTACTATTTTTCGATAAAATTACCCATTTTGATAAATGAACTGGTCCAAATGTAATTTTCTTATTAATATATTGGTCTAAAAATATGATGGACCAGTCCATGTCAGTTACTTGGTGTTGAATGGGTTAAATTTTCCAGTTGCTTTTCTGATCATTTTGAATTCATACAATCAAACCATTTCTACAAGCCAAGAGGAAGCAACTCTAATTCCCAAATAAATGTGGACATTTAAGATAGTTTTGTGGACTTTTCAATCTTTGGTCTAGTTTTGTGGACTTCAATCTTTGGTCTATCTATATTAATATTTTAAATGTCTCTGTTTGAGATGAGCGGTATCCCTCTCGTGGGCTCTATAGATATGGTTTATATGGATATATATTTAGGCTAGAAACCATCGACCACAACACAGTGGATATGTAGTCCAGTGGTAACACGCTGGACTGGTAATCCAGGGATCGCAGGTTCGATCTCCCATCTGACCTTAATAAAATTAACAGTCTTTCAGATTGGACGTTAAACCGAGGTCTCGTGTCGGTGCTGTACACCGTGCACGTAAAACAACCAGAGGAGACTCTGGAATGGGTCTCTATCATTGCACTATCCACCAAAAAATCTAAAATGACTATTATCTTCAGGAGGCGTCGCTCATATGGGCAACCGGTAGCGATGATAAATAAACGAAAAACACACACACTCGACCACAACCGTCTAACACTTGAAAGGAAACTGAACTACCACAAATTCAGCAGCCCCCTACTATGTACAGTCCAGCCCCAGCTTAATCATTACTACTGAGTGGCTGCCTGTTTGGTTTAGGAGTTTAAACCCACACCAACAGCTTAGGTTATTGGTGGGGGAAGACCTTGGATGCCCCTCCGTGCAGTATTGCAGGCACGGACGGACACAGCTTAGGTTATTGGTGGGGGAAGACCTTGGATGCCCCTCCGTGCAGTATTGCAGGCACGGACGGACACAGCTTAGGTTATTGGTGGGGGAAGACCTTGGATGCCCCTCCGTGCAGTATTGCAGGCACGGACGGACGGACACAGCTTAGGTTATTGGTGGGGAAGACCTTGGATGCCCCTCCGTGCAGTAGTGCAGGCACGGACGACACAGCTTAGGTTATTGGTGGGGAAGACCTTGGATGCCCCTCCGTGCAGTAGTGCAGGCACGGACGGACACAGCTTAGGTTATTGGTGGGGGAAGACCTGGATGCCCCTCCGTGCAGTATGCAGGCACGGACGGACACAGCTTAGGTTATTGGTGGGGAAGACCTTGGATGCCCCTCCGTGCAGTATTGCAGGCACTGACGGACACAGCTTAGGTTATTGGTGGGGGAAGACCTTGGATGCCCCTCCGTGCAGTATTGCAGGCACGACGGACACAGCTGGTTATTGTTGGGGAAGACCTTGGATGCCCCTCCGTGCAGTATTGCAGGCACTGACGGACCAGCTTAGGTTATTGGTGGGGGAAGACCTTGGATGCCCCTCCGTGCAGTATTGCAGGCACTGACGGACACAGCTTAGGTTATTGGTGGGGAAGACCTTGGATGCCCCTCCGTGCAGTATTGCAGGCACGGACGGACACAGCTTAGGTTATTGGTGGGGAAGACCTTGGAGCCCCTCCGTGCAGTATTGCAGGCACGGACGGACACAGCTTAGGTTATTGGTGTGGGAAGACCTTGGATGCCCCTCCGTGCAGTATTGCAGGCACGGACGGACACAGCTTAGGTTATTGGTGGGGGAAGACCTTGGATGCCCCTCCGTGCAGTATTGCAGGCACGGACGGACACAGCTTAGGTTATTGGTGGGGGAAGACCTTGGATGCCCCTCCGTGCAGTATTGCAGGCACGGACGGACACAGCTTAGGTTATTGGTGGGGGAAGACCTTGGATGCCCCTCCGTGCAGTATTGCGGGCACGGACGGACACAGCTTAGGTTATTGGTGGGGAAGACCTTGGATGCCCCTCCGTGCAGTATTGCAGGCACGGACGGACACAGCTTAGGTTATTGGTGGGGGAGACCTTGGATGCCCCTCCGTGCAGTATTGCAGGCAGGACGGACACGCTTAGGTTATTGGTGGGGAAGACCTTGGATGCCCCTCCGTGCAGTATTGCAGGCACAGACGGACACAGCTTAGGTTATTGGTGGGGGAAGACCTTGGATGCCCCTCCGTGCAGTATTGCAGGCACGGACGGACACAGCTTAGGTTATTGGTCGGGGAAGACCTTGGATGCCCCTCCGTGCAGTATTGCAGGCACGGACGGACACAGCTTAGGTTATTGGTGGGGGAAGACCTTGGATGCCCCTCCGTGCAGTAGTGCAGGCACGGACGGACACAGCTTAGGTTATTGGTGGGGGAAGACCTTGGATGCCCCTCCGTGCAGTATTGCAGGCACAGACGGACACAGCTTAGGTTATTGGTGGGGGAAGACCTTGGATGCCCCTCCGTGCAGTAGTGCAGGCACGGACGGACACAGCTTAGGTTATTGGTGGGGGAAGACCTTGGATGCCCCTCCGTGCAGTAGTGCAGGCACGGACGGACACCTGGGTAGAACCACCGACCTACCGCAAGCCAACTGGATAGCTTCCTCACTTGAAAGAATTTGAGAGCATAGTGGGATTCGAACCTACAGCGGTGAGGGGCAAGTGACTTAAAGTCAACGACCATGGAGGCCCCATGTCGCCGACTATATCTGTACCACTCATTTCTAAATTATCTCCCTTTAATGCATATTTTATTGACACTTTAAGAAAGTTTGCACTGAGGTAAAAATTCGATATGTAAAAAAAGGAAAAAGGGGTTTTAATGCATACGATTCTGAAAGAAGCTCTGGACCCCTTAATGAAATGTGTTCATTTGATGCATTCATCATTTCACCATTTTTTGCTCTGTCTCACTCTCTCTCTCTCTCTCTTAATATTGGAATTCTCTATCAGCTTTTCACTCTTGACTTTTATGCTTTTGACAAATGGTCTAGTTTCGTATTATAATGTTAGGACAGCTCATCAATAAAGTGAACAAAGTGTTATATTAGAAATTGTAGTCTCTCAATTATGTCTGGCCAAATGAATTAAAGCCATTTTTGAGTCATCAAAAAGTCAACAAATTGTTATTACTACATCAAGCAGACTGTAATTGCCAACAAATATATTGTTCATGACAAATATAATATTGCCAGTGAAAGTTGACATAAAAAGCTTGGTGGATGTTTTAAGATCAGTGGACACCATATTGAGTCCGTTTCAAATATTTTATTGTGACAATTATGTTATTAAGACAATTTTGTGTAATTTTGTCATTGGCAGCCGGGATAGTTCATAATTTGTTTCAGTAGTTTATGTGTTAATATCGTAGAATAATTCACATAAGTCACTTAAAGGTTATCTATCAGGTATGCTGTACCTCATTTTTAAGAAGATTGCAAATACTTATGTTTCTGTTCAAAGTGACTGTCGCAGTTTGTTTTGTTAAAGTTACATTTCTGTTCAAAGTGACTGTCACAGTTTGTTTTGTTAAAGTTACATTTCTGTTCAAAGTGACTGTCACAGTTTGTTTTGTTAAAGTTACATTTCTGTTCAAAGTGACTGTCACAGTTTGTTTTGTTAAAGTTACATTTCTGTTCAAAGTGACTGTCACAGTTTGTTTTGTTAAAGTTACATTTCTGTTCAAAGTGACTGTCACAGTTTGTTTTGTTAGTTTGTTTTGTTAGTCGCTTTTGCAAACAGCATAGATCAGATGGAACAGAACATGCCGTTTGATCAGGTCGGAATAGCAAACAACATAGATCCTGATCAGACGTGCATTACAGCCATGAATGATCTGGATCTATGGTGATTGCACATTTCATTCAATTTATTCGGCAGATTAAGGGTGATACCAGGTTATGGGTTAAACCAAATGTTGGTACTTGCATTCGTGCATATCTGTAAAAGATTGCTTCAAGCAATACCTGAAATTGTTAGGTAAACTTTAATGAAACTTCACTGGAGTAGTTGCTAGCGTTGTCTGTCGACTTAGATGAATCTTCACTGGAATAGTTGCTAGCATGGTCTGTCAACTTTAATGAAACTTCACTGGAGTAGTTGCTAGCGTGATCTGTCAACTTTAATGAAACTTCACTGGAGTAGTTGCTAGCATGGTCTGTCAACTTTGATGAAACTTCACTGGAGTAGTTGCTAGCGTGGTCTGTCAACTTTAATGAAACTTCACTGGAGTAGTTGCTAGCGTGGTCTGTCAACTTTAATGAAACTTCACTGGAGTAGTTGCTAGCGTTGTCTGTCGACTTAGATGAATCTTCACTGGAATAGTTGCTAGCATGGTCTGTCAACTTTAATGAAACTTCACTGGAGTAGTTGCTAGCGTGATCTGTCAACTTTAATGAAACTTCACTGGAGTAGTTGCTAGCATGGTCTGTCAACTTTGATGAAACTTCACTGGAGTAGTTGCTAGCGTGGTCTGTCAACTTTAATGAAACTTCACTGGAGTAGTTGCTAGTGTGGTCTGTCGACTGAAATGAAACTTCACTGGAGTAGTTGCTAGCGTGGTCTGTCGACTTAGATGAAACTTCACTGGAGTAGTTGCTAGCATGGTCTGTCGACTTAGATGAAACTTCACTGGAATAACTTTGAAACTTCACTAGATTGAACAACTTTCAAGGAAACTTCGCAGAAGTGGTGAACGTGTTGTCATCTTTAAGTTTATTTATTCAATTGGTGGTGGTGTCACAGGGATCAAAAACCAGGTCACTAGTTGATCCTTCAGGAACACAATGGAACTAATGGTTATGAATGTTGACAACTTTGGCGTATAGTATGGTGACTAGGGCACTAAGTCATAATAAAGGAAAACCTTTTACTGACTTCTTATTAACTAATGGTAGATATTCTGCCTAATTTGGTGTGTAGCATGACAACACCTATTCTAAATTAAACTTCATCAAAATCTAGGTCACTAGGTCATCCTAAAAGAATCCCTTCAAATTAATGTTCCTAATGAGTAACATTCTTATGCCTGCGGATGAGTCTATTAATATCTCGGGTTAGAGACCCGGGACCTGCTCGCAGCACTCTTTGTTTTGCATTCGTCACATTGCATGTCTAGGTCGTTCCGCACGAGTAGTTTTGTCTTATTTCCGTGTAAAAAATCGGGCTTGCCACGTATTTCGAACTTAGTATTGCCGTGTGGGAGACTGGAGTCGAAGCGTGTTAGTATATAGTAAAAATGTATTTGTAGGGAGGACTGGAGAGAAATAGTCTGCCGGAGCTGCCTCTACTGTAGGGAGGACTGGAAGGTAAATAGTCTCCTGGAGCTGCCTCTACTGTAGGGCGGACTGGAGTCTCCGAGCGCTGCCTCTACTGTATGGAGGACTAGAGAGAAATAATCTCCCAGAGCTGCCTCTACTGTAGGGAGGACTGGAGTCTCCTGGAGCTGCCTCTACTGTAGGGAGGACTGGAGTCTACCAGAGCTGCCTCTACTGTAGGGAGGACTGGAGTCTCCCGGAGCTGCCTCTACTGTAGGGAGGACTGGAGAGAAATAGTCTCCCAGAGCTGCCTCTACTGTAGGGAGGACTGGAAGGTAAATAGTCTCCTGGAGCTGCCTCTACTGTAGGGAGGACTGGAGTCTCCCGGAGCTGCCTCTACTGTAGGGAGGACTGGAGAGAAATAGTCTCCCGGAGCTGCCTCTACTGTAGGGAGGACTGGAGAGAAATAGTCTCCTGGAGCTGCCTCTACTGTAGGGAGGACTGGAGAGAAATAGTCTCCTGGAGCTGCCTCTACTGTAGAGAGGACTGGAGTCTCCCGGAGCTGCCTCTACTGTATGGAGGACTGGAGTCTACCAGAGCTGCTTCTATTGTAGGGAGGACTGGAGTCTCCCGGAGCTGCCTCTACTGTAGGGAGGACTGGAGAGAAATAATCTCCCAGAGCTGCCTCTACTGTAGGGAGGACTGGAAGGTAAATAGTCTCCTGGAGCTGCCTCTACTGTAGGGCGGACTGGAGTCTCCGAGCGCTGCCTCTACTGTATGGAGGACTAGAGAGAAATAATCTCCCAGAGCTGCCTCTACTGTAGGGAGGACTGGAGTCTCCTGGAGCTGCCTCTACTGTAGGGAGGACTGGAGTCTACCAGAGCTGCCTCTACTGTAGGGAGGACTGGAGTCTCCCGGAGCTGCCTCTACTGTAGGGAGGACTGGAGAGAAATAGTCTCCCGGAGCTGCCTCTACTGTAGGGAGGACTGGAAGGTAAATAGTCTCCTGGAGCTGCCTCTACTGTAGGGAGGACTGGAGAGAAATAGTCTCATGGAGCTGCCTCTACTGTAGGGAGGACTGGAGTCTCCCGGAGCTGCCTCTACTGTGTGGAGGACTGGAGTCTACCGGAGCTGCCTCTATTGTAGGGAGGACTGGAGTCTCCCGGAGCTGCCTCTACTGTAGGGAGGACTGGAGAGAAATAATCTCCCAGACTCTACTGTAGGGAGGAATGGAGTCTCCTGGAGCTGCCTCTACTGTAGGGAGGACTGGAGTCTACCGGAGCTGCCTCTACTGTAGGGAGGACTGGAGTCTACCTGAGCTGCCTCTACTGTAGGGAGGACTGGAGTCTACCTGAGCTACCTCTACTGTTGGGAGGACTGGAGTCTCCCAGAGCTGCCTCTACTGTAGGGAGTGGAGTCTCCCAGAGCTGCCTCTACTGTAGGGAGGACTGGAGTCTCCTGGAGCTGCCTCTACTGTAGGGAGGACTGGAGTCTCCCAGAGCTGCCTCTACTGTAGGGAGGACTGGAGTCTCCTGGAGCTGCCTCTACTGTAGGGAGGACTGGAGTCTCCTGGAGCTGCCTCTACTGTAGGGAGGACTGGAGTCTCCCGGAGCTGCCTCTACTGTAGGGAGGACTGGAGTCTACCGGAGCTGCCTCTACTGTAGGGAGGACTGGAGTCTACCGGAGCTGCCTCTACTGTAGGGAGGACTGGAGTCTACCGGAGCTGCCTCTACTGTAGGGAGGACTGGAGTCTACCGGAGCTGCCTCTACTGTAGGGAGGACTGGAGTCTCCTGGAGCTGCCTCTACTCTAGGGAGGACTGGAGTCTCCTGGAGCTGCCTCTACTGTAGGGAGGACTGGAGTCTACCGGAGCTGCCTTTACTGTAGGGAGGACTGGAATCTATCGGAGCTGCCTCTACTGTAGGGAGGACTGGAGTCTCCTGGAGCTGCCTCTACTGTAGGGAGGACTGGAGTCTCCCGGAGCTGCCTCTACTGTAGGGAGGACTGGAATCTACTGGAGCTGCCTCTACTGTAGGGAGGACTGGAGTCTCCTGGAGCTGCCTCTACTGTAGGAAGGACTGGAGTCTCCTGGAGCTGCCTCTACTGTAGGGAGGACTTGAGTCTCCCAGAGCCTAAAATAAATAGGTTGAGTCTCATAGCTTCTCCCTGATCTTCCACAAAATTTCTCCTTATGTTAAATATATATCTTAAGTCCAGTGTGGTCTGCTAATGCCTGAGGTGAGCTGCTGCAACCGAGATGGGACTTCATTCCCTGGAAATGCTGTAACCTCAAATAATATCTGGCAGTGCTAGTGCTGCCTGTGTATTATAATCATTTTTTGTTGCAAAACATAATACCTTTTATTTAAGTAACTTCAATAATTAGCCATTTAAGCTTGAAAGAATGTATTATAGAATGAATGTACAGTGGAAAACAGATGATATCTCAGTATTTATACAAGTTAAATGACCGATTTTTATAAATCTTAATACTTGCTCGAAGCTGTAATGAGATTATGAGTATGTTTACTAAATGTCTGACCGATACAATGTATGTATTTAATCATAGTTCAAACAGTGTAACCTCCGGTGTTTCTGTATGACAAAGCATTATCCGTGGTTGACCCTCACTGTTAGCTCAACAATCGATAGTTTGCTTTATTACGGTCCTCTATTTTGGTTGGTTTTGCCGCACGTTATGTAAGGCAATTGATTTTCCGTATGCGTCTAACACCCAATGCTCATTGGTCATCAGATACGACCTAGATAACTAGCATGTTAGGCAGTTGGTAATCACACGGCTGTAAGACTTGGAAAATTCCGCAAAATATTGGCAGACGTCACAGAAAGGAAGGGAAAGACGTGAAACTAATGACAAGAGATATGAGAATTTGTGCCTCGTTTAATTGATTTATATCTTACAATGTGTAAGAAGTTATAGAATTCTACGTAACCTTTAATGAATATCCTGCATTGAGGAGGCATAACCTCTATAATAATCAACATTGAGGAGGCATGACCTCTATAATAATCAACATTGAGGAGGCATGACCTCTATAATAATCAACATTTAGGAGGCATGACCTCTATACTAATCAACATTTAGGAGGCATGACCTCTACAATAATCAACATTGAGGAGGCATGACCTCTATAATAATCAACATTGAGGAGGCATGACCTCTATAATAATCAACATTTAGGAGGCATGACCTCTATAATAATCAACATAGAGGAGGCATGACCTATATAATAATCAACATTTAGGAGGCATGACCTCTATAATAATCAACATTTAGGAGGCATGACCTCTATAATAATCAACATTGAGGAGGCATGACCTCTATAATAATCAACATTTAGGAGGCATGACCTCTATAATAATCAACATTGAGGAGGCATGACCTCTATAATAATCAACATTGAGGAGGCATAACCTCTATAATAATCAACATTAAGGAGGCATGACCTCTATAATAATCAGCATTGAGGCGGCATGACCTCTATAATAATGAACATTGAGGCGGCATAACCTCTATAATAATGAACAGTGAGGAGGCATAACCTCTATAATAATGAACTTTGAGGAGGCATAACCTCTATAATAATCAACATTGAGGCGGCATAACCTCTATAATAATGAACAGTGAGGAGGCATAACCTCTATAATAATGAACAGTGAGGAGGCATAACCTCTATAATAATGAACATTGAGGCAGCATAACCTCTATAATAATGAACATTGAAAAGGCATAACCTCTATAATAATGAACATTGAGGCGGCATAACCTCTATAATAATCAACATTGAGGCGGCATAACCTCTATAATAATCAACATTGAGGAGGCATAACCTCTATAATAATGAACATTGAGGCGGCATAACCTCTATAATAATCAACATTGAGGAGGCATAACCTCTATAATAATCAGCCCAGCATGACCTCTATAATAATCAGCATTAAGGAGGCATAACCTCTATAATAATCAACATTGAGGAGGCGGAACCTCTATAATAATCAACATTGAGGAGGCATAACCTCTATAATAATCAACATTGAGGAGGCATAACCTCTATAATAATCAACATTGAAGAGGCATAACCTCTATAATAATGAACATTGAGGCGGCATAACCTCTATAATAATCAACATTGAGGAGGCATAACCTCTATAATAATCAGCCCAGCATGACCTCTATAATAATCAGCATTAAGGAGGCATAACCTCTATAATAATCAACATTGAGGAGGCGAAACCTCTATAATAATCAACATTGAGGAGGCATAACCTCTATAATAATCAACATTGAGGAGGCATAACCTCTATAATAATGAACAGTGAGGAGGCATAACCTCTATAATAATCAGCCCAGCATGACCTCTATAATAATCAGCATTAAGGAGGCATAACCTCTATAATAATCAACATTGAGGAGGCGGAACCTCTATAATAATCAACATTGAGGAGGCATAACCTCTATAATAATCAACATTGAGGAGGCAGAACCTCTAAAATAATCAACATTGAGGAGGCATGACCTCTATAATAAACAACATTGATGAGGTGGAACCTCTATAATAATCAACATTGAGGCGACATGACCTCTATAATAAACAGCACTGAGGAGGCATAACCTCTATAATAAACAGCACTGAGGAGGCATAACCTCTATAATAAACAACATTAAGGAGGCATGACCTCTATAATAAACAACATTGAGACGGCATAACCTCTATAATAAACAGCACTGAGGAGGCATAACCTCTATAATAAACAACATTGAGGAGGCATAACCTCTATAATAATCAGCATTGAGACGGCATAACCTCTATAATAATCAGCATTGAGAGGCATAACCTCTATAATAATCAACATTGAGAAGTCATCAGAAACATTAACCTGTCCATAACAGTCAGTCATCAGAAACATTGACCTGTCTATAACAGCCAGTCATTAGAAACATTGACCTGTCTATAACAGTCAGTCATTAGAAACATTGACCTGTCTATAACAGTCAGTGATTGGAAGTATTAACCTGTCTATAACAGTCAGTCATCAGAAACATTAACCTGTCTATAACAGTCAGTCACTAGAAACATTGACCTGTCTATAACAGTCAGTCATTAGAAACATTAACCTGTCTATAACAGTCAGTCATTAGAAACATTAACCTGTCTATAACAGTCAGTCATTAGAAACATTAACCTGTCTATAACAGTCAGTCATTAGAAACATTAACCTGTCTATAACAGTCAGTCATTAGAAACATTAACATGTCTATAACAGTCAGTCACTAGAAACATTAACCTGTCTATAACAGTCAGTTGTTAGAAACATTAACCTGTCTATAACAGTCAGTTGTTAGAAACACTAACCTGTCTATAACAGTCAGTTGTTAGAAACATTAACCTGTCTATAACAGTCAGTCATTAGAAACATTAACCTGTCTATGACAGTCAGTCATTAGAAACATTAACCTGTCTATAACAGTCAGTCATTAGAAACATTAACCTGTCTATAACAGTCAGTGATTGGAAGTATTAACCTGTCTATAACAGTCAGTCATTAGAAACATTAACCTGTCTATAACAGTCAGTCATTAGAAACATTAACCTGTCTATAACAGTGAGTCATTAGAAACATTGACCTGTCTATAACAGTCAGTGATTGGATGTATTAACCTGTCTATAACAGTCAGTCATTAGAAACATTAATCTGTCTATAACAGTCTGTCAACTATTAACCTCTCTGTAGCAATCTTCTGGTGTGAGATTCAAGTGAGATTGCTAGCCAGCTGGCTTATGGAAGGTCGGTGGTTTTCCTTGTGCCTGAAACAATGATTGGCGGGGCACCAGGAATCTTCGACTACCGTAAAACCTAGCCGTTGCTATACTATTGTCACTGGTGTGGTTCTTCATCCAAGCAAACAAAGCCCAAGTTCTCCCGCATATTTACCATACAGTTTAGATTTCAGCTTAAAAACGTAAAAGGAAAATATATTGCATATTGTTATATGTCTTCTGATCTTAACCCTTTCAACACCACAGACCTACAGACCTCTAAATAGGCTTACAAAAAGTGTAGATCCAGATGAGCCGGCTCGTGACGAGCCGTCTCATCAGGATCTGCACTTTTTGCCAGTGATATGACTATTTTTAGACATAATTACCCATTTTGATAAATGAACTTGTCCAAATGTGATTTTCTGATTCATTTATTGGTTTATGAATATCATGGACCAGTCCATGTGAGTTACTTGGTGTTGAATGGGTTAATACTCCCGTGTAAGTGTTATGTCACAAATCCTGCATGTTTTATTGTTCCAGCGTACCGTTATGATTATGTAGAAATGCGGACATGTTTTCTCAGTAAAAAACATTATTTATAAACATTGTTTTTAAACTTTAATTATTTTGAAAAAATTAATTTTGAAACTTACATGGCGTATTATATATATGATAGTGCGTGTGTTTTTAAGTTTATTTAACGTTGCTATCGATTGCCCATATGAGCGACGCCTCCTGAAGAGATTAGTCATTTTATATTTTGGAGGATAGTGCAATGATACAGACAGAGACCCATTCCAGAGTCTTCTCTGGTTGTTTTGCGTACAGGGTGTAAAGCACCGACACGAGACCTTGGTTTAAAGTCCCACCTGAAAAGACTCTTAATATTATTATGGTCAGATGGGGGATCGAACCTGCGATTCCTGGATTCGTAGTCCAACCTGTTAACCACTGGACTACTGACCCGTCTATATATGATTGTTTTGTTTTAAAATATGTTTTTGTACAAACTGAAATTTGCAGCATTCTTGTGACTAGGTTTATCTGATGTCAGCGGCAGTGTGCATTGGGGAACGCACATTACGGCATATTAGGACATTGTGAGATATAAGCAGAAGATCATGTGACACATTGATTGATACCCATGCAGGTCCACTAATGATGCCGCCTATCTTTATGCCAGTGGAGACTCCATTTGTTTCTCCCACAATGCAATTAAAGTACCGAAGAATTGAAAGTTTACACAAGAAAATGCTGCTCCCAGGGTATATTTGGTGCATCTAATTTTTTCTGGAAAGCCGTCTGGGAGCTATTATTAGAACTCCTTAACTCTTTCAGCGCCGAATAAATTCAGAGCATGTGCAAACAACATAGATCCAGATCAGCCGCGGCGTAACGCTGCGTCTGATCAGGATCTACGTTGTTTGCTATTCGGACAGGTGCTTCAGCTCCACTGTCTGAAGAGCAATCAGCATATAGCCTGATCAGACGGCATGTTCTATTCTGTCCGATCGGGTTCTCTACTTTTTTACAAAGTCGCTTTTATGCGACATTGGCGCTGAAAGAGTTACGGGTAGTTTGCGTTTGTGATTCTAAGGCTTCACTGAGTGCAAATGGCCTTGATGAGAACTATTCTATGTTGATGTTTGCGTGTTATTAGATGTCGAGTTCTAATATGTGATATTCTCTACAAATGGAACTATAATTCAAATGCACGTTTATTTCCACTTTTTGTTTACCACCATTTGCATTTGGTGACTTTGTAAATAAGCATGCATAAAGGGAGGTAATTTATAGACTCTAATTTCACAATACAAATCGCTTGTGGACAGATTTTCAAAATTTAACTCTGAGTCTGAATAACTTCTTTACTGAAAAATGTAAATAAATATATGTAATAGTATTCCTGATTTCTAATCACCAACGCCTTAGAACTTCACTTGTCCCTGATAGGTACAAACTATTTCTAGCGACTGCATGCTTCTCATGATAGCCGCCATCAAACACGGACGAAGAGCTCCCCGCCATCTGATAGTGGAATCAAGCCGTACTGGTTTTAAAATGATTCTATTTACATTTTTGATGTGGAAGTCGTGGTAGCGCAGTGGTAGCGTGTTCGCTTCAGGTGCGAATGGCCTGGAGTTCGAGCCCTGTTGGAGCCGTTACGACTGTGCCCTTAGGCAAGGCATTTAAATTCCACATGTGTCTTCTCTCTCCCTCGTGGCGATGGATTCCATCAGGAATATGGACTCGAGCGTGATAATATAAGTTGTAAGAATTTGTTTCGTAATGGAGCTAAAACAAATTTGTATAAACTAAATATTTCATTATTCAAACATTATTCAAACATTTTATTGTAACTGATGGCGCAAATGAATGAAAACTCTTGTAGTATCTGTATTAAAAGACGTTTCTAAGGTTATCAAGAATCCAAGATTAAACCCAGGAGAAAGCTGGTATCATTGAATATGTAAATCAAACTGTTGTGTTTTGCTCATATGTTTAGATTTATATATGAAGTTGTTGATTTCCAAATGCTGAGGGCATCAGAACATATCAATTCTTACTTCTTCGAGTTTAATTGAATATGTAAACTACAACAACTAAACTGAAGAAAAGTAGAATTTTGATATTGGTTGCCTGACTTTGTATCATAAGTCTTTTCTCTAAGCATGTAAAGTTGAAAGAACAAGTTTAACATGCAGTAAAATGTTCATAGATGAATGTTCGTGAATAGTTTGGGTGAGTTAATCACTGGGGTAATTACAGTGCTCAGAAGCACGCCGCTATACTTGTGTTACTCGTCCAAAATGTCACTGTCCTTCCCCATCCAATGTCAAGGACAATCTTATTGTGCTCCAAAAGTAGTAAATTAAATTTAAATCTTTAAAAAGATTATTTTCGTAATAATAAATGAAAAATAAGCATAGGTATTTTGATTCATTGGAAATTTGTAATCGTTGATTCTCGGAAGTGTTCGTTTTACACGTCCATGTCAGTCTTACACTACACGTCCATGTCAGTTTTACACTACACGTCCATGTCAGTCTTACACATCCATGTTAGTTTTACACGTCCATGTCAGATTTACACGTCCATGTCAGTCTTACACTACATGTCCATGTCAGTTTTACACTACACGTCCATGTCAGTCTTACACTACACGTCCATGTCAGTCTTACACGTCCATGTCAGTTTTACACGTCCATGTCAGTCTTACACTACACGTCCATGTCAGTCTTGCACTACACATCCATGTCAGTCTTACACTACACGTCCATGTCAGTTTTACACTACACATCCATGTCAGTCTTACACTACACGTCCATGTCAGTCTTACACTACACATCCATGTCAGTCTTACACTACACATCCATGTCAGTCTTACACTACACGTCCATGTCAGTCTTACACTACACGTTCATGTCAGTCTTACACTACACGTCCATGTCAGTTTTACACGTCCATGTCAGTCTTACACTACACATCCATGTCAGTCTTACACTACACATCCATGTCAGTCTTACACTACACGTCCATGTCAGTTTTACACGTCCATGTCAGTCTTACACTACACATCCATGTCAGTCTTACACTACACGTCCATGTCAGTCTTACACTACACATCCATGTCAGTCTTACACTACACGTCCATGTCAGTCTTACACTACACGTCCATGTCAGTCTTACACTACACATCCATGTCAGTCTTACACTACACGTCCATGTCAGTCTTACACTACACGTCCATGTCAGTCTTACACTACACATCCATGTCAGTCTTACACTACACGTCCATGTCAGTTTTACATGTCCATGTCAGTCTTACACTACACGTCCATGTCAGTCTTACACTACACGTCCATGTCAGTCTTGCACGTCCATGTCAGTCTTACACTACACGTCCATGTCAGTCTTACACATCCATGTTAGTTTTACACGTCCATGTCAGTCTTACACGTCCATGTCAGTCTTACACTACACGTCCATGTCAGTCTTACACTACACGTCCATGTCAGTTTTACACGTCCATGTCAGTCTTACACTACACGTCCATGTCAGTCTTACACTACACGTCCATGTCAGTCTTACACTACACATCCATGTCAGTCTTACACGTCCATGTCAGTCTTACACGTCCATGTCAGTCTTACACTACACATCCATGTCAGTCTTACACTACACATCCATGTCAGTCTTACACGTCCATGTCAGTCTTACACTACACGTCCATGTCAGTCTTACACTACACGTCCATGTCAGTCTTACACTACACATCCATGTCAGTCTTACACGTCCATGTCAGTCTTACACTACACGTCCATGTCAGTCTTACACTACACGTCCATGTCAGTCTTACACTACACATCCATGTCAGTCTTACACTACACGTCCATGTCAGTCTTACACTACACGTCCATGTCAGTCTTACACTACACATCCATGTCAGTCTTACACTACACGTCCATGTCAGTCTTACACTACACATCCATGTCAGTCTTACACTACACGTCCATGTCAGTCTTACACTACACATCCATGTCAGTCTTACACGTCCATGTCAGTCTTACACTACACGTCCATGTCAGTCTTACACTACACGTCCATGTCAGTCTTACACGTCCATGTCAGTCTTACACTACAGGTCCATGTCAGTCTTACACTACACGTCCATGTCAGTTTTACACTACACGTCCATGTCAGTCTTACACGTCCATGTCAGTCTTACACTACACGTCCATGTCAGTCTTACACTACACGTCCATGTCAGTCTTACACGTCCATGTCAGTCTTACACTACACGTCCATGTCAGTCTTACACTACACGTCCATGTCAGTCTTACACTACACACCCATGTCAGTCTTACACTACACATCCATGTCAGTCTTACACTACACGTCCATGTCAGTCTTACACTACACGTCCATGTCAGTCTTACACGTCCATGTCAGTCTTACACTACACGTCCATGTCAGTCTTACACTACACGTCCATGTCAGTCTTACACGACACGTCCATGTCAGTCTTACACTACACGTCCATGTCAGTCTTACACTACACGTCCATGTCAGTCTTACACGTCCATGTCAGTCTTACACGTCCATGTCAGTCTTACACTACACATCCATGTCAGTCTTACACTACACGTCCATGTCAGTCTTACACGTCCATGTCAGTTTTACACATCCATGTCAGTCTTACACTACACGTCCATGTCAGTTTTACACGTCCATGTCAGTCTTACACATCCATGTTAGTTTTACACGTCCATGTCAGTCTTACACATCCATGTCAGATTTACACGTCCATGTCAGTCTTACACATCCATGTTAGTTTTACACGTCCATGTCAGTCTTACACATCCATGTCAGATTTACACGTCCATGTCAGTCTTACACATCCATGTTAGTTTTACACGTCCATGTCAGATTTACACGTCCATGTCAGTCTTACACATCCATGTTAGTTTTACACGTCCATGTCAGATTTACACTACACTTCCATGTCAGTCTTACACTACACGTCCATGTCAGTTTTACACGTCCATGTCAGTTTTACACTTCCATGTCAGTATTACACGTCCATGTCAGTCTTACACGTTCATGTCAGTTTTACACGTCCATGTCAGTTTTACACTTCTATGTCAGTCATACACGTCCATGTCAGTTTTACACGTCCATGTCAGTTTTACATGTCCATGTCAGTTTTACACGTCCATGTCAGTTTTACACTTCTATGTCAGTCATACACGTTCATGTCAGTTTTACACGTCCATGTCAGTTTTACACTTCTATGTCAGTCATACACGTCCATGTCAGTTTTACACTTCTATGTCAGTCATACACGTTCATGTCAGTTTTACACTTCTATGTCAGTCATACACGTTCATGTCAGTTTTACACGTTCATGTCAGTTTTACACGTCCATGTCAGTTTTACACTTCTATGTCAGTCATACACGTCCATGTCAGTTTTACACTTCTATGTCAGTCATACACGTCCATGTCAGTTTTACACGTTCATGTCAGTTTTACACGTCCATGTCAGTTTTACACGTTCATGTCAGTTTTACACGTCCATGTCAGTTTTACACTTCTATGTCAGTCATACACGTTCATGTCAGTTTTACACTTCTATGTCAGTCATACACGTTCATGTCAGTTTTACACGTGTCCATGTCAGTCATACACGTTCATGTCAGTTTTACACGTCCATGTCAAGGCACATTTTGAATTTTATTCGTCTCGCAATCCTTCCTTTAAGATATATTTTCAATATGTGCATATGCATTGTCATTTATAATTTAGTGTGCGTCAACAGGATTGAGAAGAAAGTATGAAAAACAACTGGAGAGAGCGACCTGGAGAGAGCGACCTGGAGAGAGCGACCTCACCGCTGCTGGTTCGAATCCCACTGGGGGTCTCGAATTAGATTTCTTTCATGTGCGGAAGCTATCCAGTTTGCTTGTGGAAGATCGGTGTTTAGGTCTGGGTGCTCATCCGTGCCTGAAATACTGTTCAAAGGGTCCGCCGGGGTCTTCCTCCACCAATAATAGCTGAAAAGTCGCAAAAGCTGTTAAACCACAAAAACAATTAGCGCAGTGGTTAGCGCGCTCGCTTCTCACCAATGCAACTCGGGTTCGATCCGCAATGGTTAGTGCGCTCGCTTCTCACCAATGCAAACCGGGTTCGATCCGCAGTGGTTAGCGCGCTCGCTTCCCACCAATGCAACCCGGGTTCGATCCTCGGTCCGGGAAGTATTGTGAAATGGTACGGTAGTTGCCAGATCGGACAGGTGGGTTTTCTCCGGGTTTCCTCCCACACGAATGACCACATATACGCTTTCATCTGTGCCAACGAGAGTGATTAATATAAGTTGTTAGAACTTGCTTCGCAATCGTTGTAAAATATATAAAGTAAACTAAGCAAAAACAAACAAAAACAAAACAATTGGATAGATCTCTTCAGCCAGTAAAACATAATATAATGTCATCAGTGAAACCTCTCACATCTCACAGGTAGACCACCCTCAAACAAGTAGCTATCACAAAACCGTCAAACCTGGTAAAAAACTCGAAACCAAATGCAAAATACTGCTGCAGAACCGTAAAACTCCATGCAAAATACAGTGCTGCAGAACCATAAAACTCCATGCAAAATACAGTGCTGCAGAACCATAAAACTCCATGCAAAATACAGTGCTGCAGAACCATAAAACTCCATGCAAAATACAGTGCTGCAGAACCGTAAAACTCCATGCAAAATACAGTGCTGCAGAACCGTAAAACTCCATGCAAAATACAGTGCTGCAGAACCATAAAACTCATGCAAAATCAGTGCTGCAGAACCGTAAAACTCATGCAAAAACAGTGCTGCAGAACCGTAAAACTCCATGCAAAAACAGTGCTGCAGAACCGTAAAACTCCATGCAAAAACAGTGCTGCAGAACCGTAAAACTACGGAAAATACATTAAAATCACTAAAATTCCACATAATCAATCACTAAAAATTAAAACTTATGCACATTTTTTTAATTTAAGTTTACTGAACGTCGCTACCGGTTGCACATTTGAGCGACGGGCAATTTACCTAACAACACCTTTCCCGGGCAGGCTCCAGCGGTTGTTAACCATTACTTTGTGTGCCAATCTTCGTAAACTGCCAACTTTTTCTATAAAGAGACACAGTCTGAGTGGTGCTCAAACTTATGCAAATATTTCCTAGTGTCCATTTAGTATTCCATAATTAACAAAGATATTAGTGAATTTTAAATACATATTCATAAAGGGAGGTAATCTACAAATAGTAATTTTTAAAAAAAAGTTGTGTTTCTTGGATGAAATTTGAATTTGAATAAAGTATTACTGAACAATGAAAAAATTGAGACAAAAAGTCTAATTTTTTGATGATCGTTTTCTTGGAATACATAGTGAATATGTCACTGTAGTGCACATTCTAAGTAAAGTTGAAATCAGCTGTTAAATCAGTCTTTAATTGCAAAAACAGAAGCACATACCAGAAAATAAAACAGAACAAGACACTGATGACAAAGGTGATACCACTGTAATGTGAACTTAAAACCATTATAAGATGGGGAGAATTGCCATTTCATCCATAGTTTATACATTTGAAGGCAAGGCGTTAATTCAATTTTACAGTGGTTGGATTAATTGTCTGCATGGAATACCAAATATGGGCTTGGTTAAAAGGATAAAGTCTCGGAAGCCGAATGCTATTTATGACTGTAAAAAATGAAATGATTCTCTTCTTGTAAACTTTTTCATGAATAATTTTGAACTTTGTATCTTTGTAAAATGAATTAAAGGAACAATTTGTGTTTTTTGTTTTAGCATCTATACGAGTTTGGACATGTCATTTTGTTTAAAGGCCCTATTGTAAATTCACCTCTGTGAAAGTTTGACTCTTGTGTCTGTGACCAACTTTTGTATTATTGCTATTCTCTTGATATCCCCAATTACATAATAATGAAGTGTATGCCAACACTATGTACATACCATCCTCACATACAGTGTGTGCCAACACTATGTACATACCATCCTCATGTACAGTGTGTGCCAACACTATGTACATACCATCCTCACATACAGTGTGTGCCAACACTATGTACATACCATCCTCATGTACAGTGTATGCCAACACTATGTACATACCATCCTCATGTACAGTGTATGCCAACACTATGTACATACCATCCTCATGTACAGTGTATGCCAACACTATGTACATACCATCCTCACATACAGTGTGTGCCAACACTATGTACATACCATCCTCATGTACAGTGTATGCCAACACTATGTACATACCATCCTCACATACAGTGTGTGCCAACACTATGTACATACCATCCTCATGTACAGTGTATGCCAACACTATGTACATACCATCCTCACATACAGTGTGTGCCAACACTATGTACATACCATCCTCATGTACAGTGTGTGCCAACACTATGTACATACCATCCTCACGTACAGTGTGTGCCAACACTATGTACATACCATCCTCACATACAGTGTGTGCCAACACTATGTACATACCATCCTCATGTACAGTGTGTGCCAACACTATGTACATACCAACCTCACATACAGTGTGCACTATGTACATACCATCCTCACATACAGTGTACACTATGTACATACCATCCTCACATACAGTGTGCACTATGTACATACCATCCTCATACAGTGTGCACACTATGTACATACCAACCTCACATACAGTGTGCACTATGTACATACCAACCTCACATACAGTGTGCACTATGTACATACCATCCTCACATACAGTGTGTGCACTATGTACATACCAACCTCACATACAGTGTGCACTATGTACATACCAACCTCACATACAGTGTGCACTATGTACATACCATCCTCACATACAGTGTGTGCACTATGTACATACCAACCTCACATACAGTGTGCACTATGTACATACCATCCTCACATACAGTGTGTGCACTATGTACATACCAACCTCACATACAGTGTGTGCACTATGTACATACCAACCTCACATACAGTGTGTGCACTATGTACATACCAACCTCACATACAGTGTGTGCACTATGTACATACCATCCTCATGTACAGTGTGTGTAACAACATAATTGTAACTCCTTCACTTCCATTCCTATTTCTTTATGTTAAGCAATTAAATATTTACAAATTTACCTGAAAACAATACAATCACTCATATATACTCAACCATAAGTCGGCTTCACTCATATATACTCAACCATAAGTCGGCTTCACTCATATATACTCAACCATAAGTCGGCTTCACTCATATATACTCAACCATAAGTCGGCTTCACTCATATATACTCAACCATAAGTCGGCTTCACTCATATATACTCAACCATAAGTCGGCTTCACTCATATATACTCAACCATATGTTGGCTTCACTCATATATACTCAACCATAAGTCGGCTTCACTCATATATACTCAACCATAAGTCGGCTTCACTCATATATACTCAACCATAAGTCGGCTTCACTCATATATACTCAACCATAAGTCGGCTTCACTCATATATACTCAACCATAAGTTGGCTTCACTCATATATACTCAACCATAAGTCGGCTTCACTCATATATACTCAACCATAAGTCGGCTTCACTCATATATACTCAACCATAAGTCGCATATATACTCAACCATAAGTCGGCTTCTCTCATATACTCAACCATAAGTCGGCTTCTCTCATATATACTCAACCATAAGTTGGAGTTACTCATATACTCAACCATAAGTCGGCTTCACTCATATATACTCAACCATAAGTCAGCTTCACTCATATATACTCAATCATAAGTCGCATATATACTCAACCATAAGTCGACTTCACTCATATATACTCAACCATATGTCGGCTTCACTCATATATACTCAATCATAAGTCGGCTTCACTCATATATACTCAGCCATAAGTCGGCCTCACTCATATATACTCAACCATAAGTCGGTCTCACTCATATATACTCAACCATAAGTCGGCTTCACTCATATATACTCAACCATAAGTCGGCTTCACTCATATATACTCAACCATAAGTCGGCTTCACTCATATATACTCAACCATATGTCGGCTTCACTCATATATACTCAACCATAAGTCGGCTTCACTCATATATACTCAACCATATGTCGGCTTCACTCATATATACTCAATCATAAGTCGGCTTCACTCATATATACTCAATCATAAGTCGGCCTCACTCATACATACTCAGCCATAAGTCAGCCTCACTCATACATGCTCAATCATATGTCGGCCTCACTCATATATACTCAATCATAAGTCGGCCTCACACAAAGCATTTCTTGATGGACATTAAGCATTGATCAAATTGCTTCCTTTGAAAAACAATACACCGGGCACACCCTATCAATGAAGATATACCCCAATTTGCCCTTGGAATTCGAGAGGGGCATTCCTCCAGCTACGTTCCTGTTCTGTAACAATAAAGGTAATTCTAGCTATGCTCCTGTATTGTAACAGTAAAGATATTTCTAGCTACGCTCCTGTTTTGTATAACAGTAAAGTTATTTCCACCAATCCTAATTTTGAAACGAAAACATCTCCAAATAATACATGAAGAATTAATACTTGTGCTGACAAACAGTAAGCAAAGCATTGTGGGTCGACATAATTACTCTTGGACATTAATAAGCGAGGAAGACGTTTACTAGATTTCATGTAGACCTGAACAGTTGGAGCATAAAGTTGGCACGTTTAGACATTGTCGGCCATCGCCAACGCTGCTAATCCAGGAAGGCTCCTAATCAGTTACACGATATATTTACAGTTTCTGTAATACCTCATTGATGTTTGGTTGAACATTAGTTGCAGTCATAAATGCATGAAATAAAACCTGTAAAAATCATCATAGCGAGACTGTATTAATTATCATGCACGTAAACACTTGCCGTATGGATGCTAGCTCGATTCCCTGACCTTTCTCACAGCCTTTGCAGCAATAAAACGTGGAATGCAAAGCCACTCTTGGCTTGCAAGAACGCATGGAGCTCGGGCCAGATTGAAAATAGCGTCTCGGCTTAATTCCATGCAGCTTCGGTTGCCATAGATTTTAATGGTGTGCAAGATAGGTTTGTAATTAGCCACTAGGGGGCATTGGGTGAGATAACAGAAGAAGTCAAGATTGGCATGGCAAAATACCAAGTATTACATAAAAATTATGCCATAATCTCGAGAAGATATGTTTCTCTCCTTGCTGTTAATTTTTTTCTTCCTCACTCCTGAAGAGTATCCGAATGTCAGGAAGTAACGTCTCTGGCTATTTTTATCCATGCCAATTACTGTACTGCAAAACTGATGAAAACTTACAAAATCTGTTGCCTGTAATCAACACGGGCACTTAACGGGTATCCTGGGATATCATTGCCTGTCAGCTCATATGGCTCGCCATAGTTTTCACAAAACCCATTTCCCAACAGCATTTCAGGGATATTTACTGACAATGAATTTGCCTTTCCTCGTGTAATAGGTCATAATCTACAGAGGCGTAACTGGTGCTAAATCTTCTTTGCATTTCTGACGGTCCTTGCTGGAAATCTGCGGGGATTACTTTCAAATTCTTGTATCGGAAGACTTCTTAGGAGTTTTAGTTAATTAAACGCCATAACTTTCATATAAACTCAGCATTTTATTGCCGTCTATAACTAGTCTATTAACGATAGATAACCATTACGTAAGTTCACTCATTTCAGCCATACGCCTAGAGCAACTTCTCTACAAATAATTCTTTTTATTTTTTGTCTGCATTGCCAAACAGTGGGAGATGTAGAAACTTAAGAAGCATCCGACTGAGATACGATCAGGATTTCTCAGCACAGTGTGCTCACACTCAGTTTCCTGATAAGCCCCTTGGCTTGAGCGCTAAACCGGCCAAATATCAAGATTTATGTAGATTTTCTAAGCTGGCATTATGTGTATAATGTCTTCACAGTACACTAAGTTGATAGCCTAGTTTCTAGATGATAGTACAGGGAAGAGTAACATTGTAAGAGAGGTAACTCCAGGTAACTCCGGAATCTCCCTGGATTCCAAGAAATCTAGTAAGTGAAAGAATTAATGATGTGCACCTTCATTGACTAACAAACCGGCGTCTCTGTATGAAAACATATATTGTTGCATTATATAGGTGAATGTACATGGTTATATCTCTCTGTGTCTCTCGCTTTCCTACATGACGATTATATTGTTTCCTACATGAGGATATGGTTTCCTACATGAGGATATGGTTTCCTACATGAGGATATGGTTTCCTACATGAGGATATGGTTTCCTACATGAGGATATGGTTTCCTACATGAGGATATGGTTTCCTACATCAGGATGGTATGGTTTCCTACTTAGGATATGGTTTCCTACATGAGGATATGAATTCCTACATGGGGAGGATATGGTTTCCTACATGAGGATGATATTGTGTATTTTACGTTTTTATCATCGCTACCGGTTGCCCATATGAGCGACGTGTCCTGAAGAGATTAGTAATTTTAGATTTTTGGAGGATAGTGCAATGATACAGAGAGAGGCCCAATTCCAGAGTTCTTTTACGTGCACTGTGTAAAGCACCGACACGATACCTCGGTTTAACGTCCCATCTGAAAGACTGTTAATTTTATTAGGGTCAGACGGGGGATCGAACCTGCGATCCCTGGATTACCAGTCCAGCGTGTTACCACTGGTCTACAGATCCGTCTGCAGGATGATATTGTTTATCTATATCTACATATATATAGCATTTAATTTTAAACATATATAGCATTTAATTTTAAACATTATAATCTACATATATATAGCATTTAATTTTAAACATATATAGCATTTAATTTTAAACATTATACTCTACATATATATATAGCATTTAATTTTAAACATTATAATCTACATATATACAACATTTAATTTTAAACATTATAATCTATATATATACAACATTTAATTTTAAACATTATTATCTACATATATAGTTCGAATCTTGTCAGGGGTTCGTTCTGATATGGCCGGTTGGTGAGCCGCCAGCTAGTTAAATAATGGTTACCGATTGCCTACCAGCCTGGCGCCTGACATACAAGCATAGGATTCGGGAAGTACTGATGTTCATAAAAAGCGGTGTCTCATAAGTCAGAAATGACTGGCCCTTTAAATAGGGGTGACACTATAATAAACAAACACTTTACTTTACTTTTTTATATATATAGCATTTAATTTTAAACATTATAATCTACATATATATATAGCATTTAATTTTAAATTGACCCTTTGTTCTCCTCTTCTTTTCCATATGTGGCTAAATATACCAATGTAAGTAATATGACACATGGCAGTGAATGTTCCATACATGCAAGGATTAATATGATTGATTTGAACAGTAGAGTGTAATAACGCGGAAAAGGTGTTGCCACTCATTACTGGTATAAAAAATGTATCATTACATCTACGGTTATTTAAATTTACATCATTTTGGTGGCAGATAGTTGCTATCGTCCTTAATACGTGCATCCCTGAGAGTGTTTATTGTCCAAGTTTCCGCAAACATGAAATTTAGAGATAAATGCTCCAGAAAATCGGAAATTATCCTACTAGTTTAAAAGATGTACAAATTTGGCTGATTATAGATTGTTTTAGCTGGTTCCCATGAGGGTTTATTTAGCAAGTCGCATAATCAGTTTTGGTCAAAATTAGGAAGTTTACAGAATTAGGCCATTTGTCAAGAAATGTTGATGCTAATAGATATAGCAGGCACAATACCCAGTGGACATAGATAGCAGTTATTGTAGCATAGAACAATTTCATTTTATTTCGTTATTCTTGCATATGTTGGGGGGCCTCCGTGTGTCAAACAATCTTTTAACCCATAACCTGCCGAATAAATTGGACGGAATGTGCAAACAATATAGATCCAGATCAGCCATGGCGTAATGCGGCTTCTGATCAGGATCTATGTTGTTTGCTATTAAGACAAAACAGCATAGAGCTTAATTAGACAGCACAGAACGGAATCTGGCTCTATGCTGTTTGCAAAAATGACTTTTGTTGTGATTGGCCAGATACGGGTTATGTGCAAACGGCATTTGGCATTTCGTTTATGTAATACTGTAATGTGACAATCTTGTGAAGGCCGTTTTCTAATGTGGTCAAATCTTGAGGCCCAAAGCATATGTGTTATATTGTACCATGTACTATTCTTATTGCATGTCTGCTGCTATATACCGTATTTAGCTATGTATAGTGCGCACATTATAATGCTGAAATACCATCCAATATGGGACCTCCGTGGCCGACTTGTGTAGGTCATTCACTTCAAATCACTGCCCTTATTTTTTTAAATTTTATACAAATTTATTTTAGCTCGATTGTGAAACAAGTTCTTTCAACTTATATTAATCACTCTCAAGACCTCATTCCTGATGGAATCGGATTCCATCGTCATGAAGGAGAGAGAAGAGGCACTGTCCTTCAACATCAGTTCTTGTCCCATTCGACTGGGGGGGGGGAGTCAAAATCTTTATGAAACGATGCTATCCAACTGGTTTGCAGAAGGTCGATGGTTCTACCTGGGTGTCAATTTGTGTCTGAAGTACTGCTCGAAGGGGCACAAGGGTCTTCATGCAGGTAGAAGAGCTGGAGTCGCCATATATTATATATTGTATAATCTACAGTAAGCTGTGGGCATGGTTATAAGTTGTGGGCATGGTTGTAAGCAGTGGGCATGGTTGTAAGTTGAATGGGTTAAATATCATGCACCAGTCCATGTCAGTTACTTGCTGTTGAATGGGTTAAATGTCATGCACCAGTCCATGTCAGTTACTTGCTGTTGAATGGGTTAAATATCATGCACCAGTCCATGTCAGTTACTTGCTGTTGAATGGGTAAAATATCATGCACCAGTCCATGTCAGTTACTTGCTGTTGAATGGGTTAAATATCATGCACCAGTCCATGTCAGTTATTTGGTGTAGAATGGGTTAAATATATGCACCAGTCCATGACAGTTACTTTGTGTAGAATGGGTTAAATATCATGCACCAGTCCATGTCAGTTACTTGCTGTTGAATGGGTTAAATATCATGCACCAGTCCATGTCAGTTACTTGCTGTTGAATGGGTTAAATGTCATGCACCAGTCCATGTCAGTTACTTGCTGTTGAATGGGTTAAATGTCATGCACCAGTCCATGTCAGTTACTTGCTGTTGAATGGGTTAAATATCATGCACCAGTCCATGTCAGTTACTTGCTGTTGAATGGGTTAAATATCATGCACCAGTCCATGTCAGTTACTTGCTGTTGAATGGGTTAAATATCATGCACCAGTCCATGTCAGTTACTTGCTGTTGAATGGGTTAAATATCATGCACCAGTCCATGTCAGTTATTTGGTGTAGAATGGGTTAAATATATGCACCAGTCCATGACAGTTACTTTGTGTAGAATGGGTTAAATATCATGCACCAGTCCATGTCAGTTACTTGCTGTTGAATGGGTTAAATATCATGCACCAGTCCATGTCAGTTACTTGCTGTTGAATGGGTTAAATATCATGCACCAGTCCATGTCAGTTACTTGCTGTTGAATGGGTTAAATATCATGCACCTGTCCATGTCAGTTACTTGCTGTTGAATGGGTTAAATATCATGCACCAGTCCATGTCAGTTACTTGGTGTAGAATGGGTTAAATATATGCACCAGTCCATGCCAGTTACTTGCTGTTGAATGGGTTAAATATATGCACCAGTCCATGACAGTTACTTGGTGTAGAATGGGTTAAGTATCATGCACCAGTCCATGTCAGTTACTTGGTGTAGAATGGGTTAAATATCATGCACCAGTCCATGACAGTTACTTTGTGTAGAATGGGTTAAATATATGCACCAGTCCATGTCAGTTACTTGGTGTAGAATGGGTTAAATATCATGCACCAGTCCATGTCAGTTACTTGCTGTTGAATGGGTTAAATATATGCACCAGTCCATGACAGTTACTTGGTGTAGAATGGGTTAAGTATCATGCACCAGTCCATGTCAGTTACTTGGTGTAGAATGGGTTAAATATCATGCACCAGTCCATGACAGTTACTTTGTGTAGAATGGGTTAAATATATGCACCAGTCCATGTCAGTTACTTGGTGTAGAATGGGTTAAATATCATGCACCAGTCCATGTCAGTTACTTGCTGTTGAATGGGTTAAATATATGCACCAGTCCATGACAGTTACTTGGTGTAGAATGGGTTAAGTATCATGCACCAGTCCATGTCAGTTACTTGGTGTAGAATGGGTTAAATATCATGCACCAGTCCATGACAGTTACTTTGTGTAGAATGGGTTAAATATATGCACCAGTCCATGTCAGTTACTTGGTGTAGAATGGGTTAAATATCATGCACCAGTCCATGTCAGTTACTTGGTGTAGAATGGGTTAAATATCATGCACCAGTCCATGTCAGTTACTTGGTGTAGAATGGGTTAAATATCATGCACCAGTCCATGTCAGTTACTTGGTGTAGAATGGGTTAAATATCATGCACCAGTCCATGTCAGTTACTTGGTGTAGAATGGGTTAATATCATGCACCAGTCCATGTCAGTTACTTGGTGTAGAATGGGTTAAATATCATGCACCAGTCCATGTCAGTTACTTGGTGTAGAATGGGTTAAATATCATGCACCAGTCCATGTCAGTTACTTGGTGTAGAATGGGTTAAATATCATGCACCAGTCCATGTCAGTTACTTGGTGTAGAATGGGTTAAATATCATGCACCAGTCCATGTCAGTTACTTGGTGTAGAATGGGTTAAATATCATGCACCAGTCCATGTCAGTTACTTGGTGTTGAATGGGTTAAATATCATGCACCAGTCCATGTCAGTTACTTGGTGTTGAATGGGTTAAATATCATGCACCAGTCCATGTCAGTTACTTGGTGTAGAATGGGTTAAATATCATGCACCAGTCCATGTCAGTTACTTGGTGTAGAATGGGTTAAATATCATGCACCAGTCCATGTCAGTTACTTGGTGTAGAATGGGTTAAATATCATGCACCAGTCCATGTCAGTTACTTGGTGTAGAATGGGTTAAATATCATGCACCAGTCCATGTCAGTTATTTGGTGTAGAATGGGTTAAATATCATGCACCAGTCCATGTCAGTTACTTGGTGTAGAATGGGTTAAATATCATGCACCAGTCCATGTCAGTTACTTGGTGTAGAATGGGTTAAATATCATGCACCAGTCCATGTCAGTTATTTGGTGTAGAATGGGTTAAATATCATGCACCAGTCCATGTCAGTTACTTGGTGTAGAATGGGTTAAATATCATGCACCAGTCCATGTCAGTTACTTGGTGTAGAATGGGTTAAATATCATGCACCAGTCCATGTCAGTTACTTGGTGTAGAATGGGTTAAATATCATGCACCAGTCCATGTCAGTTACTTGGTGTAGAATGGGTTAAATATCATGCACCAGTCCATGTCAGTTACTTGGTGTAGAATGGGTTAAATATCATGCACCAGTCCATGTCAGTTACTTGGTGTAGAATGGGTTAAATATCATGCACCAGTCCATGTCAGTTACTTGGTGTAGAATGGGTTAAATATCATGCACCAGTCCATGTCAGTTACTTGGTGTAGAATGGGTTAAATATCATGCACCAGTCCATGTCAGTTACTTGGTGTAGAATGGGTTAAATATCATGCACCAGTCCATGTCAGTTACTTGGTGTAGAATGGGTTAAATATCATGCACCAGTCCATGTCAGTTACTTGGTGTAGAATGGGTTAAATATCATGCACCAGTCCATGTCAGTTACTTGGTGTAGAATGGGTTAAATATCATGCACCAGTCCATGTCAGTTACTTGGTGTAGAATGGGTTAAATATCATGCACCAGTCCATGTCAGTTACTTGGTGTAGAATGGGTTAAATATCATGCACCAGTCCATGTCAGTTACTTGGTGTAGAATGGGTTAAATATCATGCACCAGTCCATATCAGTTACTTGGTGTAGAATGGGTTAAATATCATGCACCAGTCCATGTCAGTTACTTGGTGTAGAATGGGTTAAATATCATGCACCAGTCCATATCAGTTACTTGGTGTAGAATGGGTTAAATATCATGCACCAGTCCATGTCAGTTACTTGGTGTAGAATGGGTTAAATATCATGCACCAGTCCATATCAGTTACTTGGTGTAGAATGGGTTAAATATCATGCACCAGTCCATGTCAGTTACTTGGTGTAGAATGGGTTAAATATCATGCACCAGTCCATATCAGTTACTTGGTGTAGAATGGGTTAAATATCATGCACCAGTCCATGTCAGTTACTTGGTGTAGAATGGGTTAAATATCATGCACCAGTCCATATCAGTTACTTGGTGTAGAATGGGTTAAATATCATGCACCAGTCCATGTCAGTTACTTGGTGTAGAATGGGTTAAATAATCCAGTTTTAATCATTCTGAATATTTGAGTAATATACCAATTTGGTATTTTCACAGTTCCGATGATTTGCTGCATCGGGTGGACCAATCCTTTATGCGATTTGTTTCTTCCATAGACAGAAAAATAAAACTATAATTCATAGGTCTTAACTGTAGTAAACCACTCTTAAGTTATTCATTATTTTGTACATAAATACCCATGATGGGGGGAGGCCAGTCACAAATAGTTATTTTACAAAGCCAGTTGATTTGTGGGCAGATCTTCCAAATTTCAAACACTTTGAAATAACCGGGCAGTACTAATTGTGCTCACGATGTCTAATTATTATATACCAAACTTATATAGCTCTCTTTTCATCTAAAAATAAAATGTTCAAAAGCGCTTTACAGCCTAAAATATCACAAATATTGATAAAAACTTCCACATACAATGAGATAAAACAAGACAAAATTAGCAAACACAATTACAATGGGTTCTAAATATGCTATAAAATATTAGGATCTAAAATTATAACAATTAAAATATAGGTAATGATTAAATAAAATGTGTTCATTTGCAGTCTTAATCCTGATTGAGCACAGACACTGTTCGATATTTATGTTCCATATAATTTGCTTCTTAGAATATCTCCGTGTGCAGCAAGTTCTACGTAAAAGCACATGTGGGCTTTAACCCATTGCCTGCTGAGTAAATAAAATCACATTTGCAAACACCATAAATCTGATCAGGATCTATGTTGTTTGCTATTCAGCCAAGTGATTTAGCTCCACTATCCGAATGGCAAACGGCATAGAGCCTGATAAGACAGCATGTTCTGTGCCGTTTTATCTGGCTCTATGCTGTTTGCAAAAGTGATTTTATCTGCCGCTAACAAAGGGTTATACCAAGCCCTGGCAAGTTTACCAAATACTCGTACTTATGATTGCTGGAAATGTGCGGACTATCTGCTTCCTTAACCCTTTGCACGCTAGCGGCAGATAAAATCACTTTTGCAAACAGCATAGAGCCAACATTCCATCTGATCAGGCTCTATGCTGTTTGCTATTCGGATAGTGGAACTAAAACACTTGGCTGAATAGCAAACAACATAGATCCTGATCAGATGCAGTGTTACTCTGCGGCTGATCTGGATCTATGTTGTTCGCAAATGCGATTTTTGTTACTCAGCATGCTCAGAGTGCTCATTCTCTCGCCAAATCAATCAGCTCCCGAGGTTATAAAACTTCTCACACCCCAAGCTCGTACTCAAGAATTTTGCTTGGTCGAGTCTTAGATTTGCACTCGGTTCAACCAATCAGACAGCTTGAGACTGGAGCTTGGGATTATTCTCTCATCAAAATGACCAGTTTCACATACCCCACATGGCTAATGACCCAAAAATCATACATAAGTTACTCATTAGGCAATTTTTACCCACAATTCTTAGGTTTCCATCTTTTGATGAGTAGTTGACAAGGGGTATAGTAAAGTGTAACAATATATACCAGCATTTAACTCGTATTCCCACTGTAGAAAACAATAAACTTGTTTACAATGATACGCCCAAGTCAAAGAATAAACAAACAATGTTTTGCTCAACTCCATTACTGTTTGTTTGTCAGACCCGGCTGGTTAATAAAACCTGATGATGGATGGTGGGTTTTATGGCACATCATCACTGTTTCTGTCATAATTCCAATAAGAATTTAACAGAAAACCATTTTCTGAACACAATCCGACCAAACAATAGTGTTTAATGGTTTATTATTTGTTTATTTAACGTGGCTACCGGTTTCCCATTTGAGCGAAGGGCAGTTTACCTATATAACAACACCTTTCCTGGGCAGGCTCCAGCAGTTAACCAGTACTTGGTGCACCAACCTCCGTAAGAAACTGCCAACTTTTTCATATAAATGAGACACGGTCTGAGCGGGACTCGAACCCGTGACCATCAGAGATGATAGGTTACAGTGGTATACAAGTCAGCGACCGTAACCACTCAACCACGGAGGCGGTGATTTTTTAATTTTTATTAATGTTGTCTTACAATATGAATATTTATACAAACGTTAGCCATTTACATAATTATAACTTGGGTGATTTTTGATGATAACTATACATAAAGGGAGATAATTTGCAAATAGTAAGTTCAAAAAAATCAATGTCTTTAATATTTTACTAAAATATGACTCATTTTTATTTTTGTAAATGTCAACACTGCAGGCCTCTCAATAGGCTTACAAAAAGTGTAGATCCAGATGTAGATCCACATCAGGATCTGCACTTTTGTCAGTAATATTACTATTTTTAGACAAAAATTACCCATTTTGATAAATGAACTGGTCCAAATGTAATTTTCTTATTAATTTATTCATCTGGAAATATCATGCACCAGTCCATGTCAGATACTTGGTGTTGAATGGGTTAAGCATAGACAGGTTTTATTAAACATAAAGTAAAGCATGATGCATTAAATATAAAGTGAGTTGTGTTAAACATAAAACAAGGGGTAGTCGTGATAGCGCAGTCGTAGCACTTTCTCTTCAGGTGTGAGAGGTCCACAGTTTGAGCCCTGTTGTAGCCGTTATGATTGTGCCCTTGAGGCAGCAAGGCGCTTAAATTCCACATTGCCTCTCCATCAGGAATGAGGTCTCGAGAACGATTTAAATAATGTTGTAAGAACTTGTTTCGAGCTAAGATAAATGTTTATAAACACATACATAAAGGGGAGTAAAAGAGTAAGTTTACATATAAGATTTTGTTAAAATCTGAATGAATTTTATTACTGTAAAATGGAAATATTATAGTTTCTAATAATTCATTAAATTTTGTAAATGAACATACATAAAGGGAAGTAATTTACAAAGAGTAAGTTCACATTTAATATTTTATTAAAATCTGAATAATTTTTATAATGTAAAATGGAAATATTATAGACTGTAGACACATTTTTCTAAATTATTCGTTCTTTAGAATATGTGTGTGAAGAAGATTCTAAGAAAACACCTATTAAATGAGGCCTAAACTACAATAATCGGTAATTAAATGGGCACAGAAGTGGGAGTGTATTTATAATGTACTTGTTATATAAGTACGGAACCCATTACAATGTGCAAAAACACTGTTAGAAGAATGTTTTTTCCAGGAAATGCAAATGATATGAGCCTATATACACCCCCTGTGATTCTCTAGAATTATGTGCAGCATCGAGTGCCAGGATGCAACAGAAGCAAAAAAAAAAAACAACATTGTACAAGTGTGGCCCTGCGCCAGGCCAGGTGGATCAACTTAACATTAGACTGCGTTAATATATGTAATATCAGAATGCCTAATAACCAGTCTGTAAAATAAATGGATAAAGTTAACCTAACTACGTGACCTGCAAATTCAAACCAGTCTGTTAATTGTGCAACCGCTTACCACGTCTCAGACAGTTTTCTAGGAATGCTCGTAACATCAAAGCGTTTTGGAATCGTTTTCGAAATTATATTACAGTGACCACCCTTTTCTCGAGTGCTTTTGATTATACCGTGGAGATTATTGCGCAATAATGGCATACTCCCAAATCCTACAGCACTATGAGAATATTGCTTGCACTTTTTTCTACATTTTATATATATTAAGATCACAGAGGGTGATTTCTTTAGTTTTGCGAAGGCCGATAGTGTAAACAGATGTTAGCACATACTTTGCGCTTTATTTTCGGCTATTTTTAATTAGATAATGTCTGTTTGTTACAATTCTATAACAAAATGGTAATTAAGTAATTTGCGTTATAGGAGTTTTATAATTAACTGTTTATGTGATTATGATATATGCATGTTGCATGTTGCAACACATGTCGGAGGAGAAACTCGGAGTTAGGAGCATTATGACTCTTTTGCATGCTGGGTAAAATAAAGGCTATAAATAGTTCAAATAATTGCAGCAGACGACAATTCATTGATCTGTTTTTCTTATTTGTATCTGAAATATATCATGGAATTTCATTAGTAGTTTCGACAGAATTCTTATGAAAGACCACATATATGTCTGTTATTGTCGCGATTTGTATCTGAAATATATCGTGGAATTTCATTAGTAGTTTCGACACAATTCTTATGAAAGACCACATATATGTCTGTTATTGTCGCTGTAGTCCACATATTTGTCTGTTATTGTCGCTGTAGTCCACATATATGTCTGTTATTGTCGCTGTAGTCCCATATATGTCTGTTATTGTCACTGTAGTCCACATATATGTCTGTTATTGTCACTGTAGTCCACATATATGTCTGTTATTGTCGCTGTAGTCCACATATATGTCTGTTATTGTCGCTGTAGTCCACATATATGTCTGTTATTGTCACTGTAGTCCACATATATGTCTGTTATTGTCACTGTAGTCCACATATATGTCTGTTATTGTCGCTGTAGTCCACATATATGTCTGTTATTGTCACTGTAGTCCACATATATGTCTGTTATTGTCGCTGTAGTCCACATATTTGACTGTTATTGTCGCAGTTAGCGTGCACAGAGATAAGATGTAAAATTGTTCGTTTGAGAGGATGTGTTTTATCAGACGAGTGTTGTGGCTCGTTCTTATCTTTTGTCTAGGTCTCGATACTGTGGTCTAGGTCTCGATACTGTTGTTGATACTATTGTCTAGGTCTTGATACTGTTGTCTAGGTCTCGATACTGTTGTCTAGGTATCAATACTGTTGTTTAAGGTCTCGATACTGTTGTCTAGGTCTCGATACTCTTGTCTAGGTCTCGATACTGTTGTTTATGGTCTTGATACTGTTGTCTAGGTCTCGATACTGTTGTCGAGGTCTCGATACTGTTGTCTAGGTCTCGATACTGTTGTCTAGGTCTCAATACTGTTGTCTAGGTCTCAATACTATTGTCTAGGTCTCGATACTGTTGCCTAGTTCTCGATACTGTTGTCTAGGTCTCGATACTGTTGTCTAGGTCTCAATACTGTTGTCTAGGTCTTGATACTGTTGTCTAGGTCTCGATACTGTTGTTTAAGGTCTCACTACTGTTGTCTAGGTCTCAATACTGTTGTCTAGGTCTTGATACTATTGTCTAGGTCTCGATACTGTTGCCTAGTTCTCGATACTGTTGTCTAGGTCTCGATACTGTTGTCTAGGTCTCAATACTGTTGTCTAGGTCTTGATACTGTTGTCTAGGTCTCGATACTGTTGTTTACGGTCTCAATACTGTTGTCTAGGTCTCGATACTCTTCAATGTTTCCCCCATCCCCACCATCCACTATTTCTGATAATGTACTGCTCCACAGACTATCATATTAAGAAACAGTGAGCAAAAGGGTTGGTGGTTTTATCCAGTTGTTACAATACTCATACCTGAATAAATAAATTGCCTGTATAAAGGATCTATGCCAATATGTTATCCCCTTGTTTGTGAACGTGATTGCCTGTAGAAAGGACCTATACAAACATGTTATCCCCTTGTTCGTGAACGTGGTTGCCTGTATAAAGGATCTATACCAACATCCCCTTGTTTGTGAACGTGATTGCCTGTATAAAGGATCTATACAAACATGTTATCCCCTTGCATGTTGCAACAAATGTCGGAGGAGAAAGTTGGGAGCATTTTGACTCTTTGCATGCTGGGTAAAATAAAGGCTATAAATAGTTAAAATAATTGTCCGTGAACGTGGTTGCCTGTAGAAAGGATCTATACCAACATGTTATCTCCCCTTGTATTCGTGAATGTGATTTTCTGGACAAGATTTCCAGACCCAATAAGGTTCATTTGAAACCGACGTCTAGAGAAAATTCTAATTTCAAATTGTGGAATCATGTAGAACTCTCCGGGGTTCTTTGTCGACTGTCACTTGGCATTATAGACCAGCATTGTGTGTGTACAGGCTTTGTCTGGAATTGACAGAATAACAAGCTGAAGAAAGGTTTCTTGTCTTAAAACGTATATTTTACTTAAATTAAGTCAAAATCAAGTCAATTTTAAAGCTGGTATACTTAAAATATTTTATGTGGTTTGTTTCTTCAAATGGGAAAAGTTTAAATAATAATTGATTGGCAAATTTATCCTAGACACAGTATATATAAACTGTATAGGTATTAAGTATGTTGGATTAAACATAAAGTTTGATGTATTAAACATACCACATGTTGCATTAAACATAAAGCCTGTTGTATTAAACATAAATCATGTTGTAGTAAACATATCATGTTGTATTCAACATAAAGTATGTTGCATTATAATATGGTCAACATTATAAATTTTTTTATATTAAATCATATCAATTATTTACAATTTTCATCTTTTCCATAAAGTGTAACGTTTTACTGGTTTATATACAGTTTTACAACTGACGTTTTTTGTCATTACATTTTTACATCTTGATAAATTTTGTTGCAATTGACCGTTCGTTATTACAATTTTACTACATACATGTATGTTATCTACATATATTTTTAACTATCTTGTATACAATATACTTAACCCGGCTCGATATAGCATGAACTGTGCTGAAGCGCCGTTAAACTAATTACTCGCACTCACAATTATTTTTAGTCTTATCAATTATTACAATTATTTTCAATCTTATCAATTATTACAATTATTTTCGTTTCACTCATTGGTTGTATTATGTTAATTTCTTTGTAATATAGCTGACAGTACTGTAACCTCATAACCCAGGAGTTGTGAGTTGAAGCCATGCTATAACCGTGGTGGTGGTGTCCTTAGGCAGGACACTTTAAACCCACATTGCCTCTTCTCTCTAACACATTTCCTTTTCGCTATAACATATTTCCTCTTCACTATAACAGATTTCCTCTTCGCTTATTGCCTCTATCTCTCCAACACATTTCCTCTATCTCTCTAACACATGGAACTCTTCTCTCTACCACACGGAACTCTTCTCTCTAACACATGGAACTCTTCTCTCCAACACATTTCCTCTATCTCTCCAACACATTTCCTCTATCTTTCTAACACACGGAACTCTTCTCTCTAACACATGGATGGGCGATGGGGATTCCATCAAGAATGATCTGATGAATAATTTGTCGAAATTCGAAAGAACTAGTTTCACAATCAAGTTTAAATGAATTTGCATAATCTATCACTGTTGTCTAACACATGTTGGTTAATTAATCCCTGTATTTCCTAATCACTTGCATTACTGTGCATTGCACCCGTAGACGGGTTTAGTTCAACGCTATTAACAAGTGTTAAAATATTAACTTCTAGCTCATTAGGTAATGCACTTCATACAATTATAGGCTTTTGTTTCCAATTGGTGGAAGCGAAAAGTTCACAAGCAATTAGTGTGCCGTGTTCAATGTGTTAATAATGCAGCCAGGAAGCATAATGCCCGGTTAAAATCTTACAAAACGTGTATTGATTGTCAAATGATTTGCTGCATGAAGAGAAGAGCGACCGCCGACGCCGTGACAGAAAAGTAGTTTGTGATAATACAATAATGATATATAGGTAAAATATATCTTTCGGTCTGTAAGCTTGTCCATAATACAATTGCAAATGTTACACCGATAAAATGTATCTGTCTTTCCATAGATTTTGTTCAAATATATCTATAGGTCTATAAGCTTGTCCATAATACAATTGCAAATGTTACACCGATAAAATGTATCTGTCTTTCCATAGATTTTGTTCAAATATATCTATAGGTCTATAAACTTGTCCATAATACAATTGCAAATGTTACACCGATAAAATGTATCTGTCTTTCCATAGATTTTGTTCAAATATATCTATAGGTCTATAAGCTTGTCCATAATACAATTGCAAATGTTACACCGATAAAATGTATCTGTCTTTCCATAGATTTTGTTCAAATATATCTATAGGTCTATAAGCTTGTCCATAATACAATTGCAAATGTTACACCGATAAAATGTATCTGTCTTTCCATAGATTTTGTTCAAATATATCTATAGGTCTATAAACTTGTCCATAATACAATTGCAAATGTTACACCGATAAAATGTATCTGTCTTTCCATAGATTTTGTTCAAATATATCTATAGGTCTATAAGCTTGTCCATAATACAATTGCAAATGTTACACCGATAAAATGTATCTGTCTTTCCATAGATTTTGTTCAAATATATCTATAGGTCTATAAACTTGTCCATAATACAATTGCAAATGTTACACCGATAAAATGTATCTGTCTTTCCATAGATTTTGTTCAAATATATCTATAGGTCTATAAGCTTGTCCATAATACAATTGCAAATGTTACACCGATAAAATGTATCTGTCTTTCCATAGATTTTGTTCAAATATATCTATAGGTCTATAATCTTGTCCATAATACAATTGCAAATGTTACACCGATAAAATGTATCTGTCTTTCCATAGATTTTGTTCAAATATATCTATAGGTCTATAAACTTGTCCATAATACAATTGCAAATGTTACACCGATAAAATGTATCTGTCTTTCCATAGATTTTGTTCAAATATATCTATAGGTCTATAAGCTTGTCCATAATACAATTGCAAATGTTACACCGATAAAATGTATCTGTCTTTCCATAGATTTTGTTCAAATATATCTATAGGTCTATAATCTTGTCCATAATACAATTGCAAATGTTACACCGATAAAATGTATCTGTCTTTCCATAGATTTTGTTCAAATATATCTATAGGTCTATAAACTTGTCCATAATACAATTGCAAATGTTACACCGATAAAATGTATCTGTCTTTCCATAGATTTTGTTCAAATATATCTATAGGTCTATAAACTTGTCCATAATACAATTGCAAATGTTACACCGATAAAATGTATCTGTCTTTCCATAGATTTTGTTCAAATATATCTATAGGTCTATAAACTTGTCCATAATACAATTGCAAATGTTACACCGATAAAATGTATCTGTCTTTCCATAGATTTTGTTCAAATATATCTATAGGTCTATAAACTTGTCCATAATACAATTGCAAATGTTACACCGATAAAATGTATCTGTCTTTCCATAGATTTTGTTCAAATATATCTATAGGTCTATAAACTTGTCCATAATACAATTGCAAATGTTACACCGATAAAATGTATCTGTCTTTCCATAGAT
>CM026404.1:90585037-90673462 GCA_014843695.1 Archivesica marissinica | reverse complement strand
TAACTTTTGTTTATACCTCCAGCATCTGCAGGCTTACCAACGTTTAACTTTTGTTTATACCACCAGCATCTGCAGGCTTACCAACGTTTAACTTTTGTTTATAACACCAGCATCTGCAGGCTTACCAACGTTTAACTTTTGTTTATCCCACCAGCATATGCAGGCTTACCAACGTTTAACTTTTGTTTATCCCGCCAGCATCTGCAGGCTTACCAACGTTTAACTTTTGTTTATCCCACCAGCATCTGCAGGCTTACCAACGTTTAACTTTTGTTTATCCCACCAGCATCTGCAGGCTTACCAACGTTTAACTTTTGTTTATCCCACCAGCATCTGCAGGCTTACCAACGTTTAACTTTTGTTTATACCACCAGCATCTGCAGGCTTACCAACGTTTAACTTTGTTTATCCCACCAGCATCTGCAGGCTTACCAACGTTTAACTTTTGTTTATACCACCAGCATCTGCAGGCTTACCAACGTTTAACTTTTGTTTATACCACCAGCATCTGCAGGCTTACCAACGTTTAACTTTTGTTTATCCCACCAGCATCTGCAGGCTTACCAACGTTTAACTTTTGTTTATACCACCAGCATCTGCAGGCTTACCAACGTTTAACTTTTGTTTATCCCGCCAGCATCTGCAGGCTTACCAACGTTTAACTTGTATCCCACCAGCATCTGCAGGCTTACCAACGTTTAACTTTTGTTTATCCCACCAGCATCTGCAGGCTTACCAACGTTTAACTTTTGTTTATCCCACCAGCATCTGCAGGCTTACCAACGTTTAACTTTTGTTTATCCCACCAGCATCTGCAGGCTTACCAACGTTTAACTTTTGTTTATCCCACCAGCATCTGCAGGCTTACCAACGTTTAACTTTTGTTTATCCCACCAGCATCTGCAGGCTTACCAACGTTTAACTTTTGTTTATCCCGCCAGCATCTGCAGGCTTACCAACGTTTAACTTGTGTTTATCCCGCCAGCATCTGCAGGCTTACCAACGTTTAACTTTTGTTTATCCCACCAGCATCTGCAGGCTTACCAACGTTTAACTTTTGTTTATCCCGCCAGCATCTGCAGGCTTACCAACGTTTAACTTTTGTTTATCCCACCAGCATCTGCAGGCTTACCAACGTTTAACTTTTGTTTATCCCGCCAGCATCTGCAGGCTTACCAACGTTTAACTTTTGTTTATCCCACCAGCATCTGCAGGCTTACCAACGTTTAACTTTTGTTTATCCCACCAGCATCTGCAGGCTTACCAACGTTTAACTTTTGTTTATACCACCAGCATCTGCAGGCTTACCAACGTTTAACTTTTGTTTATACCACCAGCATCTGCAGGCTTACCAACGTTTAACTTTTGTTTATCCCACCAGCATCTAAGGCTTACCAAAATTAACTTGTTTATCCCAGCATTGCAACCACCGTTTAACTTTTACCACCACATAGCAGGCTTACCAACGTTTAACTTTTGTTTATCCCACCAGCATCTGCAGGCTTACCAACGTTTAACTTTTGTTTATCCCGCCAGCATCTACAGGCTTACCAACAATTAACTTTTGTTTATCCCGCCAGCATCTGCAGGCTTACCAACATTTAACTTTTGTTTATCCCGCCAGCATCTGCAGGCATACCAACGTTTAACTTTGTTTATATTACCAGCATCTGCAGGCTTACCAACGTTTAACTTGTGTCTATCTCACCAGCATCTGCATGCTTACCAACGTTTAACTTTTGTTTATCCCACCAGCAGCTGCAGGCTTACCAACAATTAACTTGTGTTTATACCACCAGCATCTGCAGGCTTACCAACGTTTAACTTTTGTTTATCCCACCAGCATCTGCAGGCTTACCAACAATTAACTTTTGTTTATACCACCAGCATCTGCAGGCTTACCAACGTTTAACTTTTGTTTATACCACCAGCATCTGCAGGCTTACCAACGTTTAACTTTTGTTTATCCCACCAGCATATGCAGGCTTACCAATGTTTGACCTTTGTTTATCCCGCCAGCATCTGCAGGCTTACCTACGTTTAACTTTTGTTTATTCCACCAGCATCTACAGGCTTACCAACGTTTAACCTTTGTTTATCTCACCAGCATCTACAGGCTTACCAACGTTTAACTTGTGTCTATCTCACCAGCATCTGCAGGCTTACCAACGTTTAACTTGTATCTATCCCACACACATCTGCAGGCTTACCAACGTTTAACTTGTGTTTATCCCACACACATCTGCAGGCTTACCTACGTTTAACTTGTGTTTATCCCACCAGCATATGCAGGCTTACCAACGTTTAACTTTTGTTTATCCCACCAGCATCTGCAGGCTTACCAACGTTTAACTTTTGTTTATACCACCAGCATCTGCAGGCTTACCAACGTTTAACTTGTGTTTATCCCACCAGCATATGCAGGCTTACCAACGTTTAACTTTTGTTTATACCACCAGCATCTGCAGGCTTACCAACGTTTAACTTGTGTTTATCCCACCAGCATCTGCAGGCTTACCAACGTTTAACTTTTGTTTATACCACCAGCATCTGCATGCTTACCAACGTTTAACTTTTGTTTATACCACCAGCATCTGCAGGCATACCAACGTTTAACTTTTGTTTATCCCACCAGCATCTGCAGGCTTACCAACAATTAACTTTTGTTTATACCACCAGCATCTGCAGGCTTACCAACGTTTAACTTTTGTTTATACCACCAGCATCTGCAGGCTTACCAACGTTTAACTTTTGTTTATCCCGCCAGCATCTGCAGGCTTACCAACGTTTAACTTTTGTTTATCCCGCCAGCATCTGCAGGCTTACCAACGTTTAACATTTGTTTATCCCACCAGCATCTGCAGGCTTACCAACGTTTAACCTTTGTTTATCTCACCAGCATCTGCAGGCTTACCAACGTTTAACTTGTGTTTATCCCACCAGCATCTGCAGGCTTACCAACGTTTAACTTTTGTTTATCCCACCAGCATCTGCAGGCTTACCAACGTTTAACTGTTGTATATACCACCAGCATCTGCAGGCTTACCAATGTTTAACATTTGTTTATACCACCAGCATCTGCAGGCTTACCAACGTTTAACTGTTGTTTATCCTGCCAGCATATGCAGGCTTACCAACAATTAACTTGTGTTTATACCACCAGCATCTGCAGGCTTACCAACGTTTAACTTTTGTTTATACCACCAGCATATGCAGGCTTACCAACGTTTAACTTTTGTTTATCCCACCAGCATCTGCAGGCTTACCAACGTTAAACTTTTGTTTATCCCGCCAGCATCTGCAGGCTTACCAACGTTTAACTTTTGTTTATACCACCTGCATCTACAGGCTTACCAACGTTTAACTTTTGTTTATCTCACCAGCATCTGCAGGCTTACCAACGTTTAACTTGTGTCTATCTCACCAGCATATGCAGGTTTACCAACGTTTAACTTGTGTCTATCCCACACACATATGCAGGCTTACCAACGTTTAACTTTTGTTTATCCCGCCAGCATCTACAGGCTTACCAACAATTAACTTTTGTTTATCCCGCCAACATCTACAGCTTACCAACAATTAACTTTTGTTGATCCCGCCAGCATCTGCAGGCATACCAACGTTTAACTTTTGTTTATACCACCAGCATCTGCAGGCATACTAACGTTTAACTTTTGTTTATCCCACCAGCATCTGCAGGCTTACCAACAATTAACTTTTGTTTATCCCACCAGCATCTGCAGGCTTACCAACGTTTAACTTGTGTCTATCTCACCAGCATCTGCATGCTTACCAACGTTTAACTTTTGTTTATCCCACCAGCAGCTGCAGGCTTACCAACAATTAACTTGTGTTTATACCACCAGCATCTGCATGCTTACCAACGTTTAACTTTTGTTTATACCACCAGCATCTGCAGGCATACTAACGTTTAACTTTTGTTTATCCCACCAGCATCTGCAGGCTTACCAACAATTAACTTTTGTTTATCCCACCAGCATCTGCAGGCTTACCAACGTTTAACGTGTGTTTATCCCACCAGCATCTGCAGGCTTACCAACGTTTAACGTTTGTTTATAACACCAGCATCTGCAGGCTTACCAACGTTTAACTTTTGTTTATCCCACCAGCATCTGCAGGCTTACCAACGTTTAACTTTTGTTTATCCCACCAGCATCTGCAGGCTTACCAACGTTTAACTTTTGTTTTTACCACCAGCATCTGCAGGCTTACTAACGTTTAACTTTTGTTTATACCACCAGCATCTGCAGGCTTACCAACGTTTAACTTTTGTTTATACCACCAGCATCTGCAGGCTTACTAACGTTTAACTTGTGTTTATTACACCATCATCTAAAGGCTTACCAAAATTTAACTTTTGTTTATCCTGCCAGCATCTGCAAGCATACCAACGTTTAACTGTTCTCTATCCCACCAGCATCAGCAGGCTTACCAATGTTTAACCTTTGTTTATCCCACCAGCATCTGCAGGCTTACCAACGTTTAACTTTTGTTTATCCCGCCAGCATCTGCAGGCTTACTAACGTTTAACTTTTGTTTATCCCGCCAGCATCTGCAGGCTTACCAACAATTAACTGTTGTTTATCCCGCCAGCATCTGTAGGCTTACCAACAATTAACTTTTGTTTATCCCGCCAGCATATGCATGCTTACCAACAATTAACTTTTGTTTATCCCGCCAGCATCTGCAGGCTTACCAACGTTTAACGTGTGTTTATCCCACCAGCATCTGCAGGCTTACCAACGTTTAACGTTTGTTTATAACACCAGCATCTGCAGGCTTACCAACGTTTAACTTTTGTTTATCCCACCAGCATCTGCAGGCTTACCAACGTTTAACTTTTGTTTATTACACCAGCATCTGCAGGCTTACCAACGTTTAACTGTTGTATATACCACCAGCATCTGCAGGCTTACCAATGTTTAACATTTGTTTATACCACCAGCATCTGCAGGCTTACCAACGTTTAACTGTTGTTTATACCACCAGCATCTAAAGGCTTACCAACGTTTAACTTTTGTTTATTACACCAGCATCTAAAGGCTTACCAACGTTTAACTTTTGTTTATCCTGCCAGCATATGCAGGCTTACCAACAATTAACTTGTGTTTATACCACCAGCATCTGCAGGCTTACCAACGTTTAACTTTTGTTTATACCACCAGCATATGCAGGCTTACCAACGTTTAACTTTTGTTTATCCCACCAGCATCTGCAGGCTTACCAACGTTTAACTTTTGTTTATCCCGCCAGCATCTACAGGCTTACCAACAATTAACTTTTGTTTATCCCGCCAACATCTACATCTTACCAACAATTAACTTGTGTTGATCCCGCCAGCATCTGCAGGCATACCAACGTTTAACTGTTGTTTATATTACCAGCATATGCAGGCTTACCAACGTTTAACTTGTGTCTATCTCACCAGCATCTGCATGCTTACCAACGTTTAACTTTTGTTTATCCCACCAGCAGCTGCAGGCTTACCAACAATTAACTTGTGTTTATACCACCAGCATCTGCATGCTTACCAACGTTTAACTTTTGTTTATACCACCAGCATCTGCAGGCATACTAACGTTTAACTTTTGTTTATCCCACCAGCATCTGCAGGCTTACCAACAATTAACTTTTGTTTATACCACCAGCATCTGCAGGCTTACCAACGTTTAACTTTTGTTTATACCACCAGCATCTGCAGGCTTACCAACGTTTAACTTTTGTTTATCCCACCAGCATATGCAGGCTTACCAATGTTTGACCTTTGTTTATCCCGCCAGCATCTGCAGGCTTACCTACGTTTAACTTTTGTTTATTCCACCAGCATCTACAGGCTTACCAACGTTTAACCTTTGTTTATCTCACCAGCATCTACAGGCTTACCAACGTTTAACTTGTGTCTATCTCACCAGCATCTGCAGGCTTACCAACGTTTAACTTGTATCTATCCCACACACATCTGCAGGCTTACCAACGTTTAACTTGTGTTTATCCCACACACATCTGCAGGCTTACCTACGTTTAACTTGTGTTTATCCCACCAGCATATGCAGGCTTACTAACGTTTAACTTTTGTTTATCCCACCAGCATCTGCAGGCTTACCAACGTTTAACTTTTGTTTATACCATCAGCATCTGCAGGCTTACCAACGTTTAACTTGTGTTTTTCCCACCAGCATATGCAGGCTTACCAACGTTTAACTTTTGTTTATACCATCAGCATCTGTAGGCTTACCAAAGTTTAACTTGTGTTTATCCCACCAGCATCTGCAGGCTTACCAACGATTAACTTTTGTTTATACCACCAGCATCTGCATGCTTACCAACGTTTAACTTTTGTTTATACCACCAGCATCTGCAGGCATACCAACGTTTAACTTTTGTTTATCCCACCAGCATCTGCAGGCTTACCAACAATTAACTTTTGTTTATACCACCAGCATCTGCAGGCTTACCAACGTTTAACTTTTGTTTATACCACCAGCATCTGCAGGCTTACCAACGTTTAACTTTTGTTTATCCCTCCAGCATATGCAGGCTTACCAACGTTTAACTTTTGTTTATCCCGCCATCATCTGCAGGCTTACCAACGTTTAACATTTGTTTATACCACCAGCATCTGCAGGCTTACCAATGTTTAACCTTTGTTTATCTCACCAGCATCTACAGGCTTACGAAAGTTTAACTTGTGTCTATCTCACCAGCATCTGCAGGCTTACCAACGTTTAACTTGTGTCTATCCCACACACATATGCAGGCTTACCAACGTTTAACTTGTGTTTATCCCACACACATCTGCAGGCTTACCAACGTTTAACTTGTGTTTTTCCCACCAGCATATGCAGGCTTACCAATGTTTAACTTTTGTTTATACCATAAGCATATGTAGGCTTACCAATGTTTAACTTGTGTTTATCCCACCAGCATCTACAGGCTTACCAACGTTTAACTTGTGTTTATATCACCAGCATCGGCAGGCTTACCAATGTTTAACATGAGTATATATTCTGCCTCAGAAACGCCATGGAGATATATGGACCGAGATTAACTTCATCTCTGCTACCATATCTGCTATATACGAAAAGTGCAAACGTGCAGACTATATAATTATACGATACCTTAATATATACATGTCATTGCAACATTTCGTTTCCTCAGAATAATCGGGGCCAATTTTTATTTTAAAGGTAATATCTGAAGAAATCCAGCAGTTCTCTATTAACGTTTCTAATGATATCGAGGTAATTATTTCGAGAAGTCAACCGAAAAAGGTTTGACATAAATAAGCATCATAGAGTTTTGTTATTAAAAAACAAAAACGCAATGACATTAATCGCCAACTAAAATCAGCTCATTTCGTCTGCTTAGTGTTATTGTGTACTATCTGGGATCTCTGAACCTCGTAATACTTGCAGCTCATATTTACACATTTTATTATATCATAAAACCGACTTGTTTGAGAATTTTAACTTCATAATCGATAATAACGACATCCTTGCTTCGTGTTAGTAATGTATTATGTAGTCCCCGTGATTCTATGTTTACAAGGTTTGTTTGTTTGTTTGTTTGTTACATGTGTGGGGTAAAACAATCTACGTTTAACGTCGCACCAACAGCTTCGGTCATAAGGGGAGTTCCAGCTATTATTGGTGGAGGAAGACCCCGGGTTTAACGTCGCACCAACAACCGTTAGTTAGGTCATATGGGGAGTTCCAGCTATTATTGGTGGAGGAAGACCCCGGGTTTAACGTCGCACCAACAACCGTTAGTTAGGTCATATGGGGAGTTCCAGCTATTATTGGTGGAGGAAGACCCCGGGTTTAACGTCGCACCAACAACCGTTAGTTAGGTCATATGGGGAGTTCCAGCTATTATTGGTGGAGGAAGACCCCGGGTTTAACGTCGTACCAACAACCGTTAGTTAGGTCATATGGGGAGTTCCAGCTATTATTGGTGGAGGAAGATACCGGGTTTAACGTCGCACCAACAACCGTTAGTTAGGTCATATGGGGAGTTCCAGCTATTATTGGTGGAGGAAGACCCCGGGTTTAACGTCGCACCAACAACCGTTAGTTAGGTCATATGGGGAGTTCCAGCTATTATTGGTGGAGGAAGACCCCGGGTTTAACGTCGCACCAACAGCTTAGGTCATATGGGGAGTTCCAGCTATTATTGGTGGAGGAAGACCCCGGGTTTAACGTCGCACCAACAACCGTTAGTTAGGTCATATGGGGAGTTCCAGCTATTATTGGTGGAGGAAGACCCCGGGTTTAACGTCGCACCAACAACCGTTAGTTAGGTCATATGGCAGCTTTCCAGCTATTATTGGTGGAGGAAGGCCCCGGGTTTAACGTCGCACCAACAACCGTTAGTTAGGTCATATGGGGAGTTCCAGCTATTATTGGTGGAGGAAGACCCCGGGTTGAACGTCGCACCAACAACCGTTAGTTAGGTCATATGGGGAGTTCCAGTTATTATTGGTGGAGGAAGATACCGGGTTTAACGTCGCACCAACAGCCGTTAGTTAGGTCATATGGGGAGTTCCAGCTATTATTGGTGGAGGAAGACCCCGGGTTTAACGTCGTACCAACAACCGTTAGTTAGGTCATATGGGGAGTTCCAGCTATTATTGGTGGAGGAGGACCCCGGGCTTAACGTCGTACCAACAACCGTTAGTTAGGTCATATGGGGAGTTCCAGCTATTATTGGTGGAGGAAGACCCCGGGTTTAACGTCGTACCAACAACCGTTAGTTAGGTCATATGGGGAGTTCCAGCTATTATTGGTGGAGGAAGATACCGGGTTTAACGTCGCATCAACAGCTTAGGTCATATGGGGAGTTCCAGCTATTATTGGTGGAGGAAGACCCCGAGTTTAACGTCGCACCAACAGCTTCGGTCATAAGGGGAGTTCCAGCTATTATTGGTGGAGGAAGACCCCGGGTTTAACGTCGTACCAACAACCGTTAGTTAGGTCATATTGGGAGTTCCAGCTATTATTGGTGAAGGAAGAACCACCGACCTTACAAAAGCCAGCTGGATAGCTTCCTCACAATTACCCTACATCCCTAATGACCCAGGGGCTATCGACAGTATTCAACTGAAAGTTAGTCCCTAAACTTCTAATGTTCGCCCGGACGGACGGACGTACGTACCTACGTACGTACGTACGTACGTACGTACGTACGCTATGAACAGCCCAATAGTACTAATTTTGTATTGCAGTGTTTTATCATTGTGTTGGAGCAGTTTCTAATATCGGATTAGCAGTCATATTGCAGCTTTAATACATACATATATGTACTGTGATACATTATTGTAATAATAATATGTTCATCTCTTATAAGTCCATGTTGGTCTAAACAGTATTTATTCCAATAAATGTACATGTACAGTGAAACCCCTCAAAACCGGAACCCCTCTAAATCGGAATTCCCTCCAAAACCGGACAATTTTCGCAGTCCCGATATTTTCCCTTCTTTGTTCATTGTAAAAAAAACTCTAAACCGGAACCTCTCTTTTCCGAATACCGGACAAGTTTTCGGGACCATTTGTGCACATTTCTATTGCAAATTACCCCTGAAAACCGAACAGCCAGCGGCGTAAAAACCGGATCCGAAACAACCTTTGTCTCACCTGAAACATAACACCTTCCGTGTTTTCACAAGTCAATTAATCAGTCGGCATATTGGTGTTTTATCCATATTGTTTACACCCGACGTGGTGTGAGAACATAAAGGCGTGATAAAAACCAATGATGCTGAACATTTGTTTTAATTACGTTGTTTTCAAATGGATTACGACTGGACACTATTTAATTATGTCCTTTGCAATTGCAGGTTTGTTAATCTCTTAAACAAACTTTAATGGATCATTTTATTGGGCAGTAACATGCTATATACCATGCTGACGTATACATACACGTATATATTTTTATTATTAAAAGTAACTTTAGTGTCATTTCTTGTTATTCCTGTATTCATACAGACATTTGTTCAAAACTTTATCTCCCCCCCCCCTCATCCGAAAACCCCTCTAAACCGAAAACCCCTCCAAACCGAACTTCTCTTCCGGTCCGGAAGCCGTTCGGTTTAGAGGGGTTTCACTGTATAACACAAAAAATGTTACAAATTACATAAATTGTGAATGGTTTGGATTGGAAAACAAGTTTTCAGAAAACTTATATTAATTCCTCTCCATATTGGAGTGGCATTGTACTTTTATGCTATATATATATATATGTACAGCTATTGTAAATACTGTATGTACGAGACGTAAATAAAGATTACTTACTTAGTATTACATACTGCCCATGGACATGTATCGCTCTAGAACATTCTGCCATCTTATTCTTAAACCCTACTAAGACCGAAATCCAGTCAGTATCACGCGTCTTTGAACATAACACCTCATTAGATTGAAAAGAAAATGTTAAATATGTTACATATTTAATTCCACCCCATTGCCATTACAAAATCACAAATTACCGACTAATGATCAGATAACTGATTAACAGATTACGACATGGATCTATATAAGGGTCATGCAGACTTTTTAAATAATTTTATATCTTTGAGTTTGTCTGTTTGAACTAGGTGTATTGTTATTGTTAAATTGAAATCAGTTCCAGAGCTTATACTGTTTAGCGTTCTTGCTGATTTCAGTCTACACGTCGGTGTTGTAAGTGTTCAAATGTGGATACTAACTAATGTGTTATAAAGTGAGGTAATATCGACTGGACAACCATACACAATCCGCGTCATATCGACTGGACAACCATACACAATCCGCGTCATATCGACTGGACAAACAAAAACATACACAATCCGCGTCATATCGACTGGACAACCATACACAATCCGCGTAATATCGACTGGACAAACATACACAATCCGTGTAATATCGACTGGACAAACATACATAATCCGCGTCATATCGACTGGACAACCATACACAATCCGCGTAATATCGACTGGACAACCATACACAATCCGCGTAATATCGACTGGACAACCATACACAATCCGCGTAATATCGACTGGACAACCATACACAATCCGCGTAATATCGACTGGACAAACATACACAATCCGCGTAATATCGACTGGACAAACAAAAACATACACAATCCGCGTCATATCGACTGGACAAACATACACAATCCGCGTCATATCGACTGGACAAACATACACAATCCGCGTCATATCGACTGGACAACCATACACAATCCGCGTCATATCGACTGGACAAACATACACAATCCGCGTAATATCGACTGGACAACCATACACAATCCGCGTAATATTGACTGGACAAACATACACAATCCGCGTCATATCGACTGGACAAACAAAAACATACACAATCCGCGTCATATCGACTGGACAAACATACACAATCCGCGTCATATCGACTGGACAACCATACACAATCCGCGTAATATCGACTGGACAAACATACACAATCCGTGTAATATCGACTGGACAAACATACACAATCCGCGTAATATCGACTGGACAACCATACACAATCCGCGTCATATCGACTGGACAAACAAAAACATACACAATCCGCGTCATATCGACGGGTCAAACATACACAATCCGCGTCATATCGACTGGACAACCATACACAATCCGCGTAATATCGACTGGACAAACAGACACAATCCGTGTAATATCGACTGGACAAACATACACAATCCGCGTCATATCGACTGGACAAACATACACAATCCGCGTCATATCGACTGGACAACCATACACAATCCGCGTAATATCGACTGGACAAACAAAAACATACACAATCCGCGTCATATCGACTGGACAAACAAAAACATACACAATCCGCGTCATATCGACTGGACAAACATACACAATCCGCGTCATATCGACTGGACAACCATACACAATCCGCGTAATATCGACTGGACAAACATACACAATCCGTGTAATATCGACTGGACAAACATACACAATCCGCGTAATATCGACTGGACAACCATACACAATCCGCGTCATATCGACTGGACAAACAAAAACATACACAATCCGCGTCATATCGACTGGTCAAACATACACAATCCGCGTCATATCGACTGGACAACCATACACAATCCGCGTAATATCGACTGGACAAACAGACACAATCCGTGTAATATCGACTGGACAAACATACACAATCCGCGTCATATCGACTGGACAAACATACACAATCCGCGTCATATCGACTGGACAACCATACACAATCCGCGTAATATCGACTGGACAAACAAAACATACACAATCCGCGTCATATCGACTGGACAAACAAAAACATACACAATCCGCGTCATATCGACTGGACAAACATACACAATCCGCGTCATATCGACTGGACAACCATACACAATCCGCGTAATATCGACTGGACAAACATACACAATCCGTGTAATATCGACTGGACAAACATACACAATCCGCGTAATATCGACTGGACAACCATACACAATCCGCGTCATATCGACTGGACAAACAAAAACATACACAATCCGCGTCATATCGACTGGACAACCATACACAATCCGCGTAATATCGACTGGACAAACATACACAATCCGTGTAATATCGACTGCAACAAACTACACAATCCGCGTCATATCGACTGGACAACCATACACAATCCGCGTAATATCGACTGGACAAACAAAAACATACACAATCCGTGTAATATCGACTGGACAAACATACACAATCCGCGTCATATCGACTGGACAAACATACACAATCCGCGTCATATCGACTGGACAACCATACACAATCCGCGTAATATCGACTGGACAAACAAAAACATACACAATCCGCGTCATATCGACTGGACAAACAAAAACATACACAATCCGCGTCATATCGACTGGACAAACATACACAATCCGCGTAATATCGACTGGACAACCATACACAATCCGCGTAATATCGACTGGACAACCATACACAATCCGCGTAATATCGACTGGACAAACATACACAATCCGCGTAATATCGACTGGACAAACATACACAATCCGCGTAATATCGACTGGACAACAAACATACACAATCCGCGTAATATCGACTGGACAACCATACACAATCCGCGTCATATCGACTGGACAAACATACACAATCCGCGTCATATCGACTGGACAAACAAAAACATACACAATCCGCGTCATATCGACTGGACAACCATACACAATCCGAGTCATATCGACTGGACAACCATATACATTCCGCGTCATATCGACTGGACAACCATACACAATCCGCGTAATATCTACTGGACAAACAAAAACATACACAATCCGCGTCATATCGACTGGACAACCATACACAATCCGCGCAATATCGACTGGACAAACAAAAACATACACAATCCGCGTCATATCGACTGGACAACCATACACAATCCGCGTCATATCGACTGGACAAACATACACAATCCGCGTCATATCGACTGGACAACCATACACAATCCGCGTAATATCGACTGGACAACCATACACAATCCGCGTAATATCGACTGGACAAACATACACAATCCGCGTAATATCGACTGGACAAACATACACAATCCGCGTATTGTCGACTGGACAACTATACACAATCCGCGTAATATCGACTGGACAACCATACAAAATCCGCGTAATATCGACTGGACAACAATACACAAGCCGCATTATATTGGACGGACGAGCGGACGACTGGACAACCATACAACATCCGCGTAATATCGACTGGACAACCATACAAAATCCATGTAGCAATGCTACAGTCATCCGTTTTGATAAAGGAATCATCAAAAATGACATACTAGAATATAGAACATAAATAATTGTATAGATGAAATAAGAAGTAAAAGCAGAAGTGATACCAATGTATGGATGGAGTAGAATCGGAAACAGAGGGCAGAAGTACATTGTTCACGCACAGGTAAATTAAAAGCTGCATTTGTGTTCTGTTACTTGCACCAAGCAATGAATAATTAAGAAATAATATAATTCTGCGATATACCACGGTTGATACTTATTATTTCGATTCTAACACGACTAACTTCTAATAATTTTAGACGAGAATCAAAGGAGTATTTTCTTCAAACGCAGTGCTACTCCGCTGCATTTGGCTTTCGAAATGTCCTCCCGCGTAAGGGGTGATGACGTTTTTACGTTATTATTATTATTAGTTTTATTCTTATTATTAGTATATACAATGTTGTATTTAAAAGATCATCTTAAGGAGTTCGTACAACGCGCTAGTTGTACCAGGTACACACAGCGAATCAGTGTTCCGTGGCTTAGTGGTTAAGGTCGTTAATTTCAAATCACTTGCCACTCAAAAAAAAAAATAATAATAATAATAATAAAGACTTTATTTTACGAGAGAATTCATTTAACAAAAGTTAATCTACCATGAGGCCCTCAACATATATACAATCAAATGCAATCAAAAGATAGCACTATAAGTGAGAACTGCACATTGGAATAATATAGTAATGTAAAAGCTGAAAAATAGAGAAACTATATTTAATATGTAATGGAATATGATGATATATGGAATTGGCTAGCAGAGTAGAAAATGGGAATGAGACAATTAATGATACTAGATCTATATAACAATGTGCAGATTTGACTTGTAGTGGTATCTTCAAAATATGTATGAAATCAACTTAAGGACAGCAATTTTCCGATTCTAATAAATATAGCAATGGCAATACACGTTTATAATAACAGTAGAAGTACGCGATTAGTTTGAATTGTTATAGTTCCACCTTAAGTAGAGCATTTTGAACTGTTGGATAGTTGGTGTAATGTTTTATACATTTGTATAGCCTTCTGATATATGACTCGTTCTGGAAAGGTCATCCATTTTCGTTGGGAGAATAATAATTGCGATGGAGTGTCAAAGTCTTGATCTAGAATTAGTCTAGCTGCTCTCTTTTGTAACCGAACTATTTTATCTTCTAAAGATGAGTTGCAGTTACCCCAAATCACACAACAAAAGTCTAAGTGAGGCAATCACCACTGTAGGTTCGAATTCCATAGAATTATTTAATGTGAAGAGGCTATCCACCTGGCTTACGGTAGCTCAGTGGTTCTACCCGGGTGCCCGTCCGTGCCAGCAATACTGCAATGCAGACGGATACGGTCAACATGCATGCGTAATACAACGAGTGTATCCTGAATAACAAGAGTTATTGTACAGGTTTACCGTTATAAGTTATATCTCACATGGTGCCTATGCAGTTTTAGACACATCTGATTTCAATTATCTCTAAACTATAGTATCACGCGATTGGTTCAATTATAGACTTCAATAATAAACAAACGTCAATTCAGGAGTGTGGCTGACCATTATAATTGGATCCTATGTTCACGTGTGAGCGTTTGTAGACCGCAACACAACATTGTTCTTTGATTGACAGTTCGAATTAGTTCGGAATAATTTGTAATAGCAATGGATGAATGCGTAATAATGCATGTTGTGTTGCTTTATGCGATATAATGTGTCTTTCACTCCCACTGTTAAACAAATGAAAATTCGTATGGATTGTAAAACTGAATGAAGTAACAATCTTCTATCTTCTATTCTTCTATCATCAAATACTACTCGTTTATACTTCGATATTTCATTTCTGCATTTTTCTATTCCAATTTCATTCTTATTTCCTCTAAATTTCCTCTAAATCTATAGATCCCTATATAAGCCCTTAGCCACCAATTATCGGATATTTATTCGATGCATTTTCAATTTGAATTAAACATAGTTAAGTTCTTGTCATTTTCGAGATTACGTCACAGACGGATACGTAGTCCAGTGGTTAACACGATGGACTGGGAATACAGGGATCGCAGGTTCGATCCCCCATATGACGCTAATAAAATGAATATTTTTTTTCAGTTAGTACTTTAAACCGAGGGCTCGTGTCGGGACTTACACCGTACTATCTTCCAACAATCTAAAATGACTAATCTCTTCAGGAGGCGTCGCTCATATGGGCAACCGGTAGCGACGATAAATAAATGACACACGCACAAGAATACGACAAGATGATAATATGAAAGTTAATAAACGCATTGAAGAGCGCTGTCAAAAAGCAAAGAACGCGTTTTACGCAATGTCGGGTCTCGGACTTATCCGCAAGGGATCAAACCTGAGACAGCCACAAGTCTATACAAGAAAGTTATAATCCCAATTGCACTCTACGGGTCAGAGTTATGGCACGGAATGACTGACACGAATATAGGCATAATTAATCGGCTACAGCATTTCATCGTTAAAAAGATCCAGGGGTTTACGGTATTAACACGATCTGATATTTGCGAGTCTATGCTCGGACTATATAGGTTATCATCCGAGGTAGAAAAACACAAACTGATGTTCTTGTACAAAATCCTATCCTTACCCTGTATGTCTGTTTCAAACAGTATTTGTGTTCGAAAATACCTGTTATACATAGAAGATAAGTCCTCTGTTCGTACTGGTTATATTCCAGATATATGTAACATTTTGACTAAATACGACCTTCAATATATTATAAACGACTACTTTACCTATCATATAATTCCATCAAAATACGCCTGGAAAAAGAAAGTTATTGATACAATAACTGCTAGTGAATCTGCTCTATGGAGGGGACGCTTGGAAGCCGACTCCGAGTTTGATTATTTTAAACACTTATAGACTGACATTAGAACAACTATCGTCTACAGCATTGGTAAAGGTGTTACAAACAAAATTAAAAACGAAATTATTGCAGGCATCTGGGCGAGGTCCATATACATTGAAAATGAACTATATGATAGATGTGGCAGTATCTATGGCGATTACCTATCACATGTAATATCGCATTGTTCAATTAGCGCTATAAGGCGAGACGAATACCATGCAGCTTTGTCATCGAATTTTGATATTGATTTTACAACAAGTTTAAGACTACTGAGTGAAAAAACATATACTATTAAATTGTTAGGCGGGACGTCAGATAATGACCCAAACTACAGTATCGAAAGTAACTCAAAGTTCTTAGAAATTTCGTATGACTACATTATTGACTGCTTAATCATAGTCGCTAAATAATTACACATATTATTTACTTTGACGAGTCATGTTGACTACACGGAGGGGGAATTCGTTACTATACCATTGAAAGTGATATAGATCTATAACGTCTGTGCATTACACTTATATGTATGCTATTTATGTTATTCATAATTTATAATAATTGTTTTATATGTAATGTGTTGTAAATGTAATTGTTAATGTAATGTCAATATATATGTGACTCTCCCGAGAGGAGGAAATAAAGATTCAGTTCAGTTCAGACAACACACAGAAATAATGGTGGAGGAAAGTTAACCAATAACGACCACAATACTAAGTATCTATGAAGACGATTAAGATTTGATATCACCCAATACAAACACACACATAATATTTGAAATAAGTCAAAAATGACCCTTGATCAAACCTAGTGTTTACCCTTGATCAAACCTAGTGTTTACCCTTGATCAAATCTAGTGTTTACCCTTGATCAAACCTAGTGTTTACCCTTGATCATACATAGAATATTAGTACAATGTATGTCGGCGGACTTAACGGACATTTACGGATAACTATGAATGCGAAATAGTGAACGAAGACAATATATATATATGAACAATTATTTATATGTAGGTACTACAGACTATTAACTATTATAAATTATTCATATATATAAATTGTATAAGTATTAACACTTACTCTCATTGAAATCGTTAAATCTCTTACTACGTACGATTCACATAGAATGTATAATTATATGTATACGTCGAACTTTGTTAAATATCATGTACTATCCACACACTAATACATATAATGTATAATTATATGTATACATCGAACATTGTTAAATATCATGTATTATCCACATAATACATAGAATGTATAACTATCTACTTAGTATATCTACATAAACTACTAGTATTCCTATATGATCTCTGGTTATTGCTACTTAGTATATCTACATAAACTACTAGTATTCCTATATGATCTCTGGTTATTGCTACTTAGTATATCTACATAAACTACTAGTATTCCTATATGAGCTCTGGTTATTGCTACTTAGTATATCTACATAAACTACTAGTATTCCTATATGATCTCTAGTATATCTACATAAACTACTAGTATTCCTATATGATCTCTAGTATATCTACATAAACTACTAGTATTCCTATATGAGCTCTGGTTATTGCTACTTAGTATATCTACATACACTACTAGTATTCCTATATGATCTCTGCTTATTTGTAATCTATTACTTTTAGGTATAATTATCTCAGTAATTATTTTGGTAATTATCTTTAGTAATAAGTATACATGTAAATAATACTCTACGTCCAATGATGCATATTCACGCTATTTAAAACTGTTAACATAAGGTGACTTATAGGCCCGTTGGGCCGGGTGTTAAAATTTCACATACTGAATATATGTTGTAAATATGTTGTAAAATACAAGTCACTATAATAAACAATTATCTGATCTTATCTTATATATATATATATTACTAAGACAATGTACTTATATATACGGAAACACTGTGATGTTGTCTGGTGAATGTACATATATATACACGGTGCAATGGAAACACTGTGATATTGTCTGGTGAATGTACATATATATACACGGTGCAATGGAAACACAGTGATGTTGTCTGGTGAATGTACATATATATACATGGTGCAATGGAAACACTGTGATGTTGTCTGGTGAATGTACATATATATACATGGTGCAATGGAAACACTGTGATGTTGTCTGGTGAATGTACAAATAAAACGGTGCAATGGAAACACAGTGATGTTGTCTGGTGAATGTAAAATATATACACGGAGCAATGGAAACACTGTGATATGTCGGTAAATGTACATATATATACACGGTGCAATGGAAACACTGTGATGTTGTCTGGTGAATGTACATATATATACACGGTGCAATGGAAACACTGTGATATTGTCTGGTGAATGTACATATATATACACGGTGCAATGGAAACACTGTGATGTTGTCTGGTGAATGTACATATATATACACGGTGCAATGGAAACACTGTGATATTGTCTGGTGAATGTACATATATATACACGGTGCAATGGAAACACTGTGATATTGTCTGGTGAATGTACATATATATACACGGTGCAATGGAAACACTGTGATATTGTCTGGTGAATGTACATATATATACACGGTGCAATGGAAACACTGTGATGTTGTCTGGTGAATGTACATAATCAACTTTGTACAAACGTAGCTACAACTGTTGTTCCTGAGAAGGAAACAGAAAGAACGATCTGCACAATCTAATTATGGGCTGACGCTTCATTCTATTAAAACGGTTTCCGTAAATAATTCCATTTTTATTTGCTGCAAGAATGATGTACCCAACGCGGTATAACTAGATATTTTAGCTGAGCATAAAAGATGCATTTCCAAAGCAATTCATATCCAATTCAAAAGTCGACGTCAATTGACGTCGGTTTACACTGACGGTATATCCCACCTAATTCAAATGATTCCGTGTGGCTCTTCATGTGCACATCTTTAACATGTACGCATCTCTAACATGTACACATCTCTAACATGTACACATCTCTAACATGTACACATCTCGTACATGTACACATCTCTAACATGTACACATCTCTAACATGTACACATCTCTAACATGTACACGTCTCTTACATGTACACATCTCTAACATGTACACATCTCTAACATGTACACCATCTCTAACATGTACACATCTCTAACATGTACACATCTCTAACATGTACACCATCTCTAACATGTACACATCTCTAACATGTACACATCTCTTACATGTACACATCTTTAACATGTACACCATCTCTAACATGTACACATCTCTTACATGTACACATCTTTAACATGTACACCATCTCTAACATGTACACATCTCTTACATGTACACATCTTTAACATGTACGCGATACGGACATTTCACAAAATAAAAATCTATTATGTGTGTCTAGACAAATGAATTCCAATGATCAGACGAGCGGATTTTGTGTGTCTAGGCAAATGAAGTCCAATGGTTCACATTATTTCCAGTGGTTCGGCAAGCGGTTCTGTGTGTTTTACGTTTATTTATCGTCGCTACCGGATGCCCATATGAGCGACACCTCCAGAAGATTAGTCATGTTAGATTTTTTGGAGGATAGTGCAATGATACAGACATAGACCCATTCCAGTCTCCTCTGGTTCTTTTACGTGCGCAGTGTAAAGCACCGATACGATACCTCGGTTTAAAGTCCCATCTGAAACACTGTTAATTTTATTAGGGTCAGACGGGGGATCGAGCGGTTCTGTCCCAAACATATATATATATGTATATAGCTATATATATATATATAGCCATAGGAGTGTTAATATACACCATAAGCCAGACACTGCATAAAACAAGTTTAGTGACTATCCGAGCAGTGTTTATAACGACACACCATCACTACCAAGGCTATCATCAATACGACTAATGGTTCACGTAATACTGATGAAGTCACGGTTTAAGAAAGCTTTATAGCTTAGGGATGCTACTGGCAGGAAAAGCTATAATAAAGTATATAAGAGTCTCTTTACAATGTATGCGTTCTTTCAAATTAAAACACACATCTATTATTCAGATGCAATGTGTTGCTAGTGTAACCGTAGAAAACACCATTTATAAAGTCATCGTTTGATTATATTGCTAAATATTCTTAAAGGGAAGTAATTTACATATAGTATAATTTAAATAGTTGATTGCATTACATTTTATTGAAATAATTATTGAAAAATGCAATTACATTACTTAGAATATTTATGTGTAATCGTTCATGCCCATCCACATTACGCACTGACACATTCCTCCCCACAGAAACCACCCAGGGTCATCCACATTACGCGCTGACACATTCCTCCCCATAGAAACCACTCAGGGTCATCAACATTACGCGCTGACACATTCCTCCCCACAGAAACCACCCAGGGCCATCCACATTACACGCTGACACATTCCTCCCCACAGAAACCATCTAGAGCCATCCACATTACGCGCTGACACATTCCTCCACACTGAAACCATCCAGGGCCATCCACATTACACGCTGATACATTCCTCCCCACAGAAACCATCCAGGGCCATCCACATTACGTGCTGACACATGCCTCCCCACAGAAACCATCCAGGGCCATTCACTTTACACGCTGACACATTCCTACTCACAGAAACCATCCAGGGCCATCCACATTACGCGCTGACACATTCCTCCCCACAGAAACCATCCAGGGCCATCCACATTACACGCTGACACATTTCTCCCCATAGAAACCACCCAGGGCCATCCACATTACGCTGTGACACATTCCTCCCCACAGAAACCATCCAGGGCCATCCACATTACGTGCTGACACATTCCTCCCCACAGAAACCATCCAGGGCCATCCACATTACACGCTGACACATTTCTCCCCATAGAAACCACCCAGGGCCATCCACATTACGCTGTGACACATTCCTCCCCACAGAAACCATCCAGGGCCATCCACATTACACGCTGACACATTCCTCCCCACAGAAACCATCCAGGGACATCCACATTACGCGCTGACACATTCCTCCCCACAGAAACCACCCAGGGCCATCCACATTACGCGCTGACACATTCCTTCCCACAGAAACCATCCAGGGCCATCCACATTACACGCTGACACATTCCTACTCACATAAACCATCCAGGGCCATCCACATTACGTGCTGACACATTTCTCCCCACAGAAACCATCCAGGGCCATCCACATTACGCGCTGACACATTCCTCCCCACATAAACCATCCACATTACACGCTGACGCATTCCTACCCACAGAAACCATCCGGGGCCATCCACATTACGTGCTGACACATTTCTTCCCACATAAACCATCCAGGGCCATCCACATTACGTGCTGACACATTCCTCCCCACAGAAACCACACAGGGCCATCCACATTACACGCTGACACATTCCTCCCCACAGAAACCATCCAGGGCCATCCACATTACGCGCTTACACATTCCTCCCCACAGAAACCATCCAGGGCCATCCACATTACACGCTGACAAATTCCTACTCACATAAACCATCCAGGGCCATCCACATTACACGCTTACACATTCCTCTCCACAGAAACCATCCAGGGCCATCCACATTACACGCTGACACATTCCTCCCCACAGAAACCATCCAGGGCCATCCACATTACGTGCTGACACATTCCTCCCCACAGAAACCATCCAGGGCCATCCACATTACGTGCTGACACATTCCTCCCCACAGAAACCATCCACATTACACGCGGACGCATTCCTCCCCACAGAAACCACACAGGGACATCCACATTACACGCTGACAGATTCCTCCCCACAGAAACCATCCAGGGCCATCCACATTACGCGCTTACACATTCCTCCCCACAGAAACCATCGAGGGCCATCCACATTACACGCTGACAAATTCCTACTCACATAAACCATCCAGGGCCATCCACATTACACGTTACACATTCCTCCCACAGAAACCATCCAGGGCCATCCACATTACACGCTGACACATTCCTCCCCACAGAAACCATCCAGGGCCATCCACATTACGTGCTGACACATTCCTCCCCACAGAAACCATCCAGGGCCATCCACATTACGCGCTGACACATTCCTCCCCACAGAAACCATCCAGGGCCATCCACATTACGCGCTGACACATTCCTCCCCACAGAAACCATCCAGGGCCATCCACATTACACGCTGACACATTCCTCCACATAAACCATCCAGGGACATCCACATTACGCGCTGACACATTCCTCCCACAGAAACCATCAACATTACACGTTGACACATTCCTCCCCACAGAAATCATCCAGGGCCATCCACATTACGCGGTGACACATTCCTCCCACAGAAACAATCTAGAGCCATCTACATTACGCGCTGACACATTCCCCCCCCACAGAAACCATCCAGGGCCATCTACATTACGCGCTTACACATTCCTCCCACAGAAACCATCAACATTACACGTTGACACATTCCTCCCCACAGAAACCATCCAGGGCCATCCAATTTACACGCTGACACATTCCTACTCACGGAAACCACAGAAACCATCCAGGGCCATCCACATTACGTGCTGACACATTCCTCCCCACATAAACCATCCAGGGCATCCACATTACACGCTGACACATTCCTCCCCACAGAAACCATCCAGGGACATCCACATTACGCGCTGACACATTCCTCCCACAGAAACCATCAACATTACACGTTGACACATTCCTCCCCACAGAAATCATCCAGGGCCATCCACATTACGCGGTGACACATTCCTCCCACAGAAACAATCTAGAGCCATCTACATTACGCGCTGACACATTCCCCCCCCACAGAAACCATCCAGGGCCATCTACATTACGCGCTTACACATTCCTCCCACAGAAACCATCAACATTACACGTTGACACATTCCTCCCCACAGAAACCATCCAGGGCCATCCAATTTACACGCTGACACATTCCTACTCACGGAAACCACAGAAACCATCCAGGGCCATCCACATTACGTGCTGACACATTCCTCCCACAGAAACCATCCAGGGCCATCCACATTACACGCTGACACATTCCTCCCCACAGAAACCATCTCCACATTACACGCTGACACATTCCTACTCACATAAACCATCCAGGGCCATCCATATTACGTGCTGACACATTTCTTCCCACATAAACCATCCAGGGCCATCCACATTACGTGCTGACACATTCCTCCCCACAGAAACCACACAGGGACATCAACATTACACGCTGATACATTCCTCCCCACAGAAACCATCCAGGGCCATCCACATTACGCGCTGACACATTCCTCCCCACAGAAACCATCCAGGGCCATCCACATTACACGCTGACACATTCCTACTCACATAAACCATCCAGGGCCATCCACATTACGCGCTTACACATTCCTCCCCACAGAAACCATCCAGGGCCATCCACATTACACGCTGACACATTCCTCCCCACAGAAACCATCCAGGGCCATCCACATTACACGCTGACACATTCCTCCCCACAGAAACCAGCCAGGGCCATCCACATTACACGCTGACACATTCCTACTCACATAAACCATCCAGGGCCATCCACATTACGCGCATACACAATCCTCCCCACAGAAACCATCCAGGGCCATCCACAGTACGCGCTGATACATTCCTCCCCACAGAAACCATCCAGAGCCATCCACAGTACGCGCTGACGCATTCCTCCACACATAAACCATCCAGGGCCATCCACATTACACGCTGACACAATCCTACCCACAGAAACCATCCAGGGCCATCCACAGTACGCGCTGACACATTCCTCCCCACATAAACCATCCAGGGCCATCCACATTACGCGGTGACACATTCCTCCCACAGAAACAATCTAGAGCCATCTACATTACGCGCTGACACATTCCTCCCCACAGAAACCATCCAGGGCCATCCACATTACGCGCTGACACATTCCTCCCCACATAAACCATCCAGGGCATCCACATTACGCGCTGACACATTCCTCCCCACATAAACCATCCAGTACATCCACATTACGCGCTGACACATTCCTCCCCACAGAAACCATCCAGGGACATCCACATTACGCGCTGACACATTCCTCCCCACATAAACCATCCAGGGACATCCACATTACGCGCTGACACATTCCTCCCACAGAAACCATCAACATTACACGTTGATACATTCCTCCCAACAGAAACCATCCAGGGCCATCCACATTACACGGTGACACATTCCTCCCCACAGAAACCATCTATGTCCATTCACATTACGCGCTGACACATTCCTCCCCACAGAAACCACCCAGGGCCATCCACATTACGCGCTGACACATTCCTCCCCACATAAACCATCCAGGGTCATCCAAATTACGCGCTGACACATTCCTCCCCACTGAAACCATCTAGAGCCATCTACATTACGCGCTGACACATTCCTGCCCACTGAAACCATCCAATGTCATCCACATTACATGCTGACACATTCCTCCCCACTGAAACCATCTAGAGCCATCCACATTACGCGCTGACACATTCCTCCCCACTGAAACCATCCAGGGCCATCCACATTACACGCTGATACATTCCTCCCCACAGAAACCATCCAGGGTCATCCACATTACACGCTGACACATTCCTCCCCACTGAAACCATCTAGAGCCATCCACATTACGCGCTGACACATTCCTCCCCACTGAAACCATCCAGGGTCATCCACATTACACGCTGACACATTCCTCCCCACTGAAACCATCCAGGGCCATCCACATTACGCGCTGACACATTCCTCCCCACAGAAACCATCCAGGGCCATCCACATTACGTGCTGACACATTCATCCCCACAGAAACCATCCAGGGCCATCCACATTACGCGCTGACACATTCCTCCCCACAGAAACCATCCAGGGCCATCCACATTGCACGCTGATACATTCCTCCCCACAGAAACCATCTAGAGCCATCCACATTACACGCCGACACGTTCCTCTCCACAAAAAACAATTCACGACCATCCGCAATACACGCTGATACTTTCCTCCCAACAAAAATAATTCACGGCCTTACACGCTGACACTCCTCCTAAACAGACAAAATCACGGCCATCACATAGCACGCTGACATTTTCCTCCCGGCAGAAATCATCCACGGCCATCCACAATACACGCTGCTACTTTCCTCCCAACAAGAACAATTCACGTCCATCCACATTACACGCGGACATTTTCCTCCCAGCAGAAATCATTCACGGCCATCCATAATACACGCGGACACTTTCCTCCTAAACAGAAACAATTCATGGCTGACACTCATATTACACTCATCCACTTTCCTCCCGGTAGAAATCATTCACGGCCATCCACAATACAGAATTAATCTAGTGTAAGCTCTGGGGTCAATGTCATAATTAAAACAGATCAGATCTCAAGCAATTGTAGTATAGCATGGTATAGGTACATGCATTATCTGTTTGTTATTTTAAGAGTAGTTCAAGATCTGAAGAAGTATGCTATTTATCGGAATGTACATGGCTCAAATTACGGATGTTCGTACTAATCTTGTAAGTTTTCCGTCTGTGGATAAAGTACTTTCCAAGCAATAAATAAAAGAACAAAAAGAATACATACGGAGAATAGAATCACGTATAAAAGGCACCCATCTCCTTCTGCGGCGAGCAGACCCAGAAACAGAAAGTTTGTGTTGGATGTTTTGCCGCAACAGTTAATTAAAATAAACAAATTTAATGGCAAGGAAAGAAAATTGAGGCATTCTAATGATTTAATTATAAAGTCTCGTGTGAGCGATTGAGCAATTGGAACTTGTTGAATAAAGTCGGTTAAAAAGCAATGAATGTGACACTGTGTTTGCAGTGAATGGAGCTAGCAGGGAAATTGGCAAACATTAAAGTCTGAGAAATAGAAAGTCATGGTACGTATTCCATTCTATTTTATGTATTTGTAAACGTATAGCTTATTCACGTGTAAATATAAAACTGTGTTACGTATATATTTTAAAACATTTCTATTAACAGACGTTTGATATTATTTGCGATTAAATACAACATTTTAATGGTAAGGATTTCGTTTTAAAAATGCACATTTTATATTTGTCCAATTGTTGAAATTTACATGTTAAAATGTTATATGTAGAGATGAAAATACATGACAAATATATTCGATTAAAATTATGCATAAAAAAGTTCACAATTTCAAAAACAGTGCGCTAATATTCAATGTTATTTGTTACAAAAAACAACATTACACGAGCTGTATATTAATGAAATCCATCCATTTTAACATTTTTAATATATTTTGAGAACTATATAATGCTATTTTGACCATAGGCAAGTCATTTTCATTCTGGGTCTCTATGTAGTTCCATTTCTCAGTAACAATTCCTAACGACAATGTAAGTATTGTGCGTGTACAACTTTTAGCACGTTTTATTAATGTTCATGGCATACAAAATAATCCATTGTAATATCGCTTTAATGAACAGGACAATATCTTTAACAAATACACATTCAATATGTTCATATTTCTTATGATACATTTCTTATAATTACTTCTTTAGTAATGTGGAAGTCGTGATAGCGCAGTGAATGCGCGTTCGCTTCAGGTGTGAAAGGTCCGGAGTTCGAGCCTCACTGGAGCCGTTACGATTGTGCCCCTAGGCAAGGCATTTAAATCCCACATTGCCTCTTCTCCCTCCCTCGTGGCAATGGATTCCACCAGGAATGAGGTCTCGAGAGTGATTAATATAAGTTGTAATAATTTGTTTCGCAATCGACTAAAACAAATTTATATAAAAACTTAACATTATACTTACATTATAATTATTATGTGTCACTAGTTATACTTACATTATAATTATTATGTGTCACTAGTACTTGTATTATTATTGTGCTGCGTGTAGTATATATAAATATATATTGTTGTAATGTCACGTAGACATATATTGCTGTAATGTCACGTATATATAAATATATATTGTTGTAATGTCACGTATATATAAATATATATTGTGGTAATGTCACGTATATATAAATATATATTGTGGTAATGTCACGTATATATAAATATATATTGTGGTAATGTCACGTATATATAAATATATATTGTGGTAATGTCACGTATATATAAATATATATTGTGGTAATGTCACGTATATATAAATATATATTGTGGTAATGTCACGTAGACATATATTGCTGTAATGTCACGTAGACATATATTGTGGTAATGTCACGTATATATATTGTGGTAATGTCACGTAGACATATATTGTGGTAATGTCACGTATATATATTGTGGTAATGTCACGTATATATATTGTGGTAATGTCACGTATATATATTGTGGTAATGTCACGTATATATATTGTGGTAATGTCACGTATATATATTGTGGTAATGTCACGTATATATATTGTGGTAATGTCACGTAGACATATATTGCTGTAATGTCACGTATATATATTGTGGTAATGTCACGTAGACATATATTGCTGTAATGTCACGTATATATATTGTGGTAATGTCACGTAGACATATATTGCTGTAATGTCACGTATATATATTGTGGTAATGTCACGTAGACATATATTGCTGTAATGTCACGTATATATAAATATATATTGTGGTAATGTCACGTAGACATATATTGCTGTAATGTCACGTATATATATTGTGGTAATGTCACGTATATATATTGTGGTAATGTCACGTAGACATATATTGTGGTAATGTCACGTATATATATTGTGGTAATGTCACGTAGACATATATTGCTGTAATGTCACGTATATATATTGTGGTAATGTCACGTAGACATATATTGTGGTAATGTCACGTATATATATTGTGGTAATGTCACGTATATATTGTGGTAATGTCACGTATATATATTGTGGTAATGTCACGTAGACATATATTGTGGTAATGTCACGTATATATATTGTGGTAATGTCACGTAGACATATATTGTGGTAATGTCACGTATATATATTGTGGTAATGTCACGTATATATATTGTGGTAATGTCACGTATATATATTGTGGTAATGTCACGTATATATATTGTGGTAATGTCACGTATATATATTGTGGTAATGTCACGTATATATATTGTGGTAATGTCACGTAGACATATATTGCTGTAATGTCACGTATATATATTGTGGTAATGTCACGTAGACATATATTGCTGTAATGTCACGTATATATATTGTGGTAATGTCACGTAGACATATATTGCTGTAATGTCACGTATATATATTGTGGTATTGTCACGTAGACATATATTGCTGTAATGTCACGTATATATATTGTGGTAATGTCACGTAGACATATATTGCTGTAATGTCACGTATATATATTGTGGTAATGTCACGTAGACATATATTGCTGTAATGTCACGTATATAAATATATATTGTGGTAATGTCACGTAGACATATATTGCTGTAATGTCACGTATATATAAATATATTGTGGTAATGTCACGTAGACATATATTGCTGTAATGTCACGTATATATATTGTGGTAATGTCACGTAGACATATATTGCTGTAATGTCACGTATATATATTGTGGTAATGTCACGTAGACATATATTGCTGTAATGTCACGTATATATATTGTGGTAATGTCACGTAGACATATATTGCTGTAATGTCACGTATATAAATATATATTGTTGTAATGTCACGTATATAAATATATATTGTGGTAATGTCACGTATATAAATATATATTGTGGTAATGTCACGTATATAAATATATATTGTAAATATATATTGTGGTAATGTCACGTATATATATAAATATATATTGTGGTAATGTCACGTAGACATATATTGCTGTAATGTCATGTAGACATATATTGTTGTAATGTCACGTAGACATATATTGTTGTAATGTCACGTATATATATATATATTGTTGTTATGTCACGTAAACAGATATTGTTGTTGTTATGTCACATAGACATATATTGCTGTGATGTCACGTAGACATATATTGCTGTAATGTCACGTAGACAGATATGTTGTAATGTCACGTATACAGATATTGTTGTAATGTCACGTAGACAGATATTGTTGTAATGTCACGTAGACAGATATTGTTGTAATGTCACGTAGACAGATATTGTTGTAATGTCACGTAGACATATAGTGCTGTAATGTCACGTAGACATATATTCATATATTACTGTAATGTCACGTAGACAGATATTGTTGTAATGTCACGGAGACATATATTGCTGTAATGTCACGTATACATATTGCTGTAATGTCACGTATACATATTGCTGTAATGTCACGTAGACATATATATTGTTATAATGTCACGGAAACATATATGTTGTTATGTCACGTATACATACATTGTTGTTATGTCACGTAAACATATATTGTTGTTGTTATGTCACGTAGAGTATTATTGAGAGTAAATATATTGTTATATAATTTATTTATTTTCCTTTCAAGGCGGATATAAAGTTTGAGGGGATAACGGAGGAACAGTTAAAAGGTAGGAATATTGTAACATATTTTGCGTAATATATAATCATTTTATTACCTCCATATACATGAAGAGCACAAGTGAACACACATAATCTACAATTGCACGTTTAACATGGACACATATAAACATACATATATACAAAGTAGTACAAGTGTGCAATAATGGTCATAATAAATGACATAACCATGCAGCTATTAATTAGTGTACTGCTATCAATAACTCTGCACGTCTAGAGACATACAGTTTGTTTAAAAATGAATTTATCTTTGAAACTTACCTTGATTTTATTAAAGAAAACAAATACAGAATTGCCCTTACACGATTTAAAACATCATCGCATGATTTAGCTATTGAGCGTGGTCGTTACCTACACCTGCCACGAAACGAAAGATTATGTATTTATTGTAATTCGAGAATTTTGGAAAATGAATATCATTTCATACTAATCTGCCCACATTATGCAACTTTAAGATCGAAATTTATTAAAAGATATTACCATACCTGGCCGACTATACAGAAATTTATTAATCTCTTGTCATGCAAATCCCAAAAAATCACTATCGATCTTTCCAAATTTATATATTTTGGAAATAAACAACGAACCTAACACCTTTTTATATCATATACATGTATTTGAATACTAATAACCTATAATTATGCTCTTTTGTAAAATTCCATGTCACTGCCTGTTTCTACTGTTTAATTGCTATAAACATGTGTCTGTTTTATGCAATAAACTTATTGTATTGTATTGTATTGTATACCGCTCATCATAACTTGCTGACACGAAATGCAAGGGAAAGAGATGATGGTAGCACACACAAGCTGATACATGTGTTTATAACCGGAACACATTTCTTCAGTAACGGTTCAGTTGCCTAAAAGCAACACACTGTTGCGTAGCAATGTACTTGAATATATGAAATATGTTATATATGAATGTACAATGTATGTTATATATGAATGTACAATGTATGTTATATATGAATGTACAATGTATGTTATATATGAATGTACAATGTATGATATATGAATGTACAATGTATGTTATATATGAATGTACAATGTATGTTATATATGAATGTACAATGTATGTTATATATGAATGTACAATGTATGTTATATGAATGTACAATGTATGTTATATGAATGTACAATGTATGTTATATGAATGTACAATGTATGTTATATATGAATGCACAATGTATGCTATATGAATGTACAATGTATGTTATATATGAATGTACAATGTATGTTATATATGAATGTACAATGTATGCTATATGAATGTACAATGTTATATGAATGTACAATGTATGTTATATATGAATGTACAATGTATGTTATATATGAATGTACAATGTATGTTATATATGAATGTACAATGTATGTTATATATGAATGTACAATGTATGTTATATGAATGTACAATGTATGTTATATGAATGTACAATGTATGTTATATGAATGTACAATGTATGTTATATGAATGTACAATGTATGTTATATATGAATGTACAATGTATGTTATATATGAATGTACAATGTATGTTATATATGAATGTACAATGTATGCTATATGAATGTACAATGTTATATGAATGTACAATGTATGTTATATGAATGTACAATGTATGTTATATGTGAATGTACAATGTATGTTATATATGAATGTACACTGTATGTTATATATGAATGTACACTGTATGTTATATATGAATGTACAATGTATGTTATATATGAATGTACAATGTATGTTATATATGAATGTACAATGTATGTTATATATGAATGTACAATGTATGTTATATGAATGTACAATGTATGTTATATGAATGTACAATGTATGTTATATGTGAATGTACAATGTATGTTATATATGAATGTACACTGTATGTTATATATGAATGTACACTGTATGTTATATATGAATGTACAATGTATGTTATATATGAATGTACAATGTATGTTATATATGAATGTACAATGTATGTTATATATGAATGTACAATGTATGTTATATGAATGTACAATGTATGTTATATGAATGTACAATGTATGTTATATATGAATGTACAATGTATGCTATATGAATGTACAATGTATGTTATATATGAATGTACACTGTATGTTATATATGAATGTACAATGTATGTTATATATGAATGTACAATGTTATATGAATGTACAATGTATGTTATATATGAATGTACAATGTATGTTATATGAATGTACAATGTATGTTATATATGAATGTACAATTGATGAGACAGCAATAAAGAATATATATTCGGAAGTGGTTCCGGTTTTATTACAATGAACACAGAAGGGAACAAATCGGGACCAAGAAATTTGTTCGGTTTGGAGGGAATTCCATGTTAGAGGGGTTCCAGTTTGAGGGGTTTCACTGTATTATGTTTTTTAGGGGTTTCACTGTATTATGTTTTTAGGGGTTTCACTGTATTATGTTTTTTAGGGGTTTCACAGTATTAGGTTTTTTTAGGGGTTTAACTGTGTTATGTTTTTTAGGGGTTTCACTGTGTTATGTTTTAGGGGTTTCACTGTATTATGTTTTTAGGGGTTTCACTGTATTATGTTTTTTAGGGGTTTCACTGTATTATGTTTTTAGGTGGTTCACTGTATTATGTTTTTTAGGGTTTTCACTGTATTATGTCTTTTTATGTACACGTTTGTACAATTCAATTGATGAAACAGAAATATGGAATATATATGCTATATATGTCGCTACGCAGGGTACGATTAATAATGCATATCCAAATAGAGATAAAGAGAGCTTCCGTGTTATAAATTGGTCAGTTCATATTTTAGTTTATGCAAATTTATGTTATCTCGATTGCGAAACAAGTTCTGACAACTTATATCAATCACTCTCGATATCTCATTCCTGATGGAATCCATCGTCACAAGGGAGAGAGAAGAGGCAACGTGGAATTCAAATGCCTTGCCTAAGGGCACAATCGTAACGACTCCAGCGGGACCCGAACTCGGAGTCTTTCGCACCCGAAACGAATGCGCTACCACTGCGCTATCACGACTTCATATTCTCCGTGATGTGTACATATTGGTAGAGGGATTTGTAAATGTGAACCGATGATAAGTAAAGCTTCCTGTATCTTGTAAGGATTCTGCAGACGCAAATTAATCAACATTCTAGAATTACTTTACGAGGAAGTAAGTCATTACTACGTCGCCATTAATTTGAGCTCCTGACCCAGTTATTTGCCAAGCTTGATAGATGATTATATTCTTTTACTTCCTCCACAATTGAAGAGCTTAATACAAAATCAAATAAAATTAACAGTCTTTCAGATGGGACGTTAAACCGAGGTCTCGTGTCGGTGCTTTACACCGTGCACGTAAAAGAACCAGAGGAGACTCTGGGATGGGTCTCTCTCTGTATCATTGCACTATCCTCCAACAATCTAATATGACTAATCTCTTCAGGAGGCGTCGCTCATATGGACAACCGGTAGCGACGATAAATAAACGTAAAACACACACACGCCTTGCTCAGTGACACTACATACGTGCCGTGACTGAGTATCGAATCCGGGACCGTTCGATTCCTAATACGACGCTCTACCATTGGACCACGGACCCCACACAAATATTGGTAGGATATAATCAAGCAGGGGGACTAGAATGACGGCGGAAGTTTCTTTTCAAACGCGTTATTTGGCCCGCACGCATACATACGCCGACCGAGCACACGAGATGAAGCATATCGTGCTTTAGAAACTTAATATAAAAACTAGCGCCAATGCTAATAATCCTATTTGAATATCATGCGGAATCCACGAGCACAGGCAATATTAATATAAGGGCTATCAATCACCCTAAACAATGTTGTCATATTTCATTGAAATGGTGGATCTTATGCGAAACACAAGAACACATAATGGATTCTGATCGAAGCACATCACAACACAATGTATCCTGGGAACAGGCGTCGATATATTTTGCCTGGTCACTCAAATAAATATATTTTAACACCGAGACCATTAATTGGGCCGTATTGAGTTTCTGATAATATCCACTTTTTTCTTCTTTTTTTTGCTAAAAGCTAAAAAGTGAAAAATCGACAGACTGGGACACATGCTGAACACAATGTATACGCTACGAAGTTCAAAACAACGACTGACTTTCCAAAAGCATTCGCCAATGTGAATACTGAGCATATAATGTCTAATTTACACGTCTATGGAGTTTATTGAGCAACACTGCAGTGGATTAAAAGTATAATAATAAAGTAGTGTTGTTCATTCATTCTGTATATCTCTTTTCTCCTTCTCTATGTTCATTTACTTTTTGTTTCTCATCTTCTAATTGTTGTTTCTCTTTCATTTAATGTTCTGTACTCTTAAGTATTACATATTTACATAACTATTATGAATTAAGTTTAGTAATGTTATATGTAAGTACATATATGTTATCATTCTAAAACATTACATTTTCCCTAAAGACAAATCATTGATTTATGAAATTGTAAATTATTATGCCATGAAATGTTTGTGTATATTATTTAGAAAGGAGAGGACAATGACAAGCTATACAGCTTTCTGTCCAATTCCTTATATCAGTTGTTGTAAATAATCATGTATTGACAGAAAATAAATATGTTTAAACTAATAAAGTATAATATATATCATGTGTGAATGGTGGTAAGCCACATAAAAATCCACTGTGATAAAACTGCAATTAAAAGTGTTTATTGGATGTTGTTTGATGTAACATTTATACTGGAATACTCGTGAATTTCAGCTTCAGACGTTTGTTGACTTTGATTTTCATTTTCCCACTCGGAATTACCGCAACAAAACGTAAACAGAAAACAATAGAAAGGGACTAATTTATTCACCTATTATTTCGTTTACAAGCCCGTGGGGCGTTTAACATAGATCTGGACTATATTCTGACAGTTTAAGAAACTTGCACATCATTGTATACATTTGTGATATTGTGCTTCTGGCTATACGTTGTACCACAAACTAGATAATCTTGGGATTACCATACTTTATCAGCCAGGCTATTCAGTGTTATTGATCATAGAGTTTGAACCGTTATCAAGAGATGACACTACAGAGGTCAAAGTACCTGTCTCTTCGTGTGCTGCTACACTTAACAGGGATATACCATTAAACACCGAGGGCGCCGGCGGCACTGTCTGCTCTGGTGTAGATAATGACAATATAGAATATAATCGTCTCGTCACCATGTTCCGTGACATTCCGAGTGAGTTATTTATAACTCGTGTTCTTAAAGACCATGCCAGCTGCGAGCCCGATTTAAACAAAACGAGAGAAATGCTGTTTGTAATTGTTCGTGAAAACGATGATTTTCCATACGGACTTCAGGCGGAATTGAGACGGCGTATCTCCAGAACGAATGGAGAGCCGGCCGTTGTGAAGCTAGCTCAGGATATACATACCTTAATGTCTGTGCTGGAAGGAGATGACTTTACGCTGCTGAGGACTTATTGAGATTTCAAAACCGCCCCTCACAACGGCTATTCACGCCGTCAACGCCATCATCCACGCTTCCGGCTGGTCAACCTACACCGAGAGCGCGCACCAGCTACGTAGCTGGTACTTCTGGTACATGCCAGTGTTCCAATGACGTTACCACCATGAAAGATACGATATCAACATTACAAGGAGACTTGTTATTGCTCAAACAGTCGACTGCTGCGGTTGAAAAATTCAGGTCTGACCAGATGACTGAATTAAAGGAAACAGTTATTGCTGTTAAGCACGAACTTTCATGCTACAGGGACAAACTAATTGGTGAAGTAGTGTCTATACAACACACTATCCTGGGATAAGCATACTGACAATGTTCTCAAAAAATGTAACTCTTATTTATATTTATTGTCTCGTATGAAAAAGGTATCTCTCTATTCCCAATCGCAACCTCTTCTACAATGCTTACATATTGCCTCACTTAGACTTTTGTTGTGTGATTTGGGGTAACTGCAACTCATATTTAGAAGATAAAATAGTTCGGTTACAAAAGAGAACAGCTAGACTAATTCTAGATCAGGACTTTGACACTCCATCGCAATTATTATTCTCCCAACGAAAATGGATGACCTTTCCAGAACGAGTCATATATCAGAAGGCTATACAAATGTATAAAACATTACATGGAGCTGCTCCAGACTATTTAAAATCGTCCTTCACTTTTACTTCTGATATACATCCTAGAATTCTTAGATCAACCTCAGAATATCAATTATACACACCAAGACCAAATTGTGAATTATTTCATAATACATTTGAATTTTCAGGATCATCTATTTGGAATTCATTGCCTCAATCAGTTCAAATTCTTCAACTATCCAACAGTTAAAAATTCTCTACTTAAGGTGGAACTATAACAATTCAAACTAATCGCGCACTTCTACTGTTATTATAAACGTGTATTGCCATTGCTATATTTATTAGAATCGGAAAATTGCTGTCCTTAAGTTGATTTCATACATATTTTGAAGATACCACTACAAGTCAAATCTGCACATTGTTAGATAGATCTAGTATCATTAATTGTCTCATTCCCATTTTCTACTCTGCTAGCCAATTCCATATATCATCATATTCCATTACATATTAAATATAGTTTCTCTATTTTTCAGCTTTTACATTACTATATTATTCCAATGTGCAGTTCTCACTTATAGTGCTATCTTTTGATTGCATTTGATTGTATATATGTTGAGGGCCTCATGGTAGATTAACTTTTGTTAAATGAGTACTCTCGTTAAATAAAGTCTTATTATTATTATTATTATCAATGAGTCTCTTAAGTCTATACCCGCTGCTGGTGTGACTATTATCAACAGAGTCAAAGCGCTGGAATCATTTCTCGACGCAACGAACTTCCACTCAGTTAATAGTGTTCATCCTACGCAGCAAGATGTCACATCATCTTGTATTGCTGAATTTGATTCCATGGAACCTCGGGAAGATGACTAAAAATTCGGTCACCTCTCTATGCCGGGAATTTCTGATGTGGCTCAGATAGAATCAGTAGATGCTGACGTCATTGACACATTTTTAACATTTTTATCTGCCAAATCGAGTGATTGTAGTACTCAGTGTGATTTTAAACCCTTATTGCGTGATGTCGGTACGCAGTGCGAGGTTTCTTTACAGACAAATAATTCTTCTGAAAAAGCATTGCAGTCTGTTAGAAAAGGCAAAGGCGGTCGTGGGAATGTTAACCCTTCAAACCGTAGGCGTGCTAATGCTAATAGTGGCTGGGAAAAAACTCCGATTAGTCAGGTGACATTTACCGACATCATTGCTGAGATTGGAACTCCATCTCAACCCCGTACACACGGTATTCCCGTTCGAGTTACGGAGCGAAGCCGATCACAAGACGATGCTGTTTCCAATGATGAGTTTAATGGTCAAATAAAACGAAAACCACAGCGATATTTTGTGAATGGCTTCAAAAACACAATAACTGATTTTAAAATTGCCAAGTATGTGTCAATCCAAGGTCTGAAGGCAACCATGGTTCGTATTTTCCCTAAGAGACGGGTCCCCGACGAAGTTATTATTCGTCTGAACATAGAATCTGATGATAATTGCTCCCTTGTAGAAGGTCCTGACTACTGACCGAATGGAGTTACATGTTGTAAATGGCTTTCGCGCAGTGAACTTGTAAAGTCACGTAAAACTAGTGAGATGGCGCCACGTTTAAGTAGGCGCAACTCAGAGTGGTCTACCCATACCCACAGTAATGCGCTTGGCTTCAGTCGTGTAAATGTCGGATATCCACATTCGGATTACATTTACTCGCATCTCTATAGTCTTGACTAGGTGTCATGATCTGAGTTCTAATGTACACGTGACAAGATAAAACTCGTTTCTGTCCATTTATGGCCAACATAAACTTAAATATATCATCCTGGAATGTTTCCGGGTTAATGTCTAGCTGTAGCTATTTATATGACATGCTTAGTACACACTCTATAGATATATGTGGTATAGCTGAACACTGGTTATTTGAGAATAACATGTAAATCTTGAACTCCATTCATAGTAAATACAAAGCTCATGGAGTATCTGACAAGTCATTATTAATGCCAAGCAAACGTAAAGTAGGGAAAGCCGGTGTGGCATGTTAAACATGATAGATTTATCACACCCTTAGTTACTGATGATGATAGGATAGTTGGCATACAATTACAGCATTCCAAGGATCAGTATCTGTTTTTATTTCAAGTTTATCTACCATGTAAAAATCATTATATACATGTATTTAGGGATTATATTGACAAATTATACAATTTATGGAGTTTATATAATGAAAATGGAACTGTGGTGTTTTTAGGTGATCTAAATTCTACATATAATGGGTTGAGAACAGACAATAGAGACATTTCAATTCTTAGTTGACACCAATTTAATTGTAGTTAATTCTCACAGTACCTTTGTGTCGTATGACGACAGATTTGAAACGTTCCATGACTATATACTATTGCCGGTTGAGAAAATGTACTGTGTAAAGAAATGTGAAATAGTGGATGATCATTCTCTCAATGTGTCACGACATAGACCTATTATCTGTTGTTTGTTGTTACCAACTGACAATGCTCAGAGCTCTGATACATGTACCTCTCAGCTAAACTCTGCTAACATGATACACTGGAGACGTGTAACAGACGCAGAAATCGAGCTGTTTACGCATAGCATGGAAAATAGTGAATACTTACAATCTCTGAATGATATGTGCATACAAACTAATCCCGATATCGACCGTTTGTACGAAAATATAGTGCACTGTGTTACACACATTTCAGCATCATCCTTCAAAAAGCGAAAATTTAGGCAGTTTTTAAAGCCATACTGGTCTCCGCAACTTACGAGGTTGAGCAAACATGTGAAAAATCTCCGCTGGAAATGGGTTCTAGATGGAAAACCTCGTTCATATGTGTATCAGTCTTACGCAGATTACAAAAATGCCAAACGTGATTTTCGTAGATGCCACCATGTTCTACGCTATTTTCAGCGGCAAGATGATGAACTAGACAAAACTGCCGAACTTGATAATAGTGACTTCTGGAAACTTATTAAAAGTAAGAAACATGTGCAAGGTAAATTGCAAAGTTCTGAACTTAAATTTAACGATGCCGTGTATAGAGATCCCGAGGCTATCACGACTCAGTGGAAACATTATTTTACTGATTTATATTCGTCTTCAAACGAAGAATGTTACGATGCACGTTGGAAATATGTTATCGATGCGCGCATACATGAACTAACATCACTTTCACCAGTTGCTCACAACGTATACTTCACGCGAATATACAGTGGTAATGTCGAAAACGGAGTTCAAAATTGCCGAAAAGGGAAAAGCTGTGGTATTGATATCATTTACTACGAACATCTAATATATGGTGGTGTACAATTGGTTAATATACTTGCGAAATTATATACGGCAATGTTATACTTTGGTTATGTGCCAGTAGACATGAATACAGCTGTCATTGTTACACTGCACAAAGGTGGCCGAAAGCGTAAAGACGACCCCAATAATTACAGGGCTATTTCCTTGACGTCTGTGTTGCTGAAATTGTATGAAACTGTGTTGCTAGATCGATCTGAAAACTGCATATTAAACTCTTTAAGTAAGCAACAAGGAGGCTTTCAGAAACAGTTAGGCTGTCTCATGTCGTCATTCATGCTTGCTTTCAGCATGAATGACGACATGAGACAGCCTAACTGTTTCTGAAAGCCTCCTTGCGAAGGAACACAAAAGTAAAGTCTTCGTTTGTTTCTTAGATGCCCGCCAGGCGTTCGATAGAATCTGGCACCAAGGCCTGCTTTACAAACTATCCGAGACAGGAGTTGACCCTTACATATTTCATGCTTTTCTCAACATGTGTTCGTCAATGCAAAGTTGTGTGCGCAATCAAGGGTATCTATCCGACTGGTTTAAGTTATCGCAGAGCACGAAACAAGGCGGACGTAGCTCACCGTTACTGTACCTCCTCTTTATAAATGGACTAATACTTGAACTTGAGTCCAGTAACCTCGGTATTTGTGTGTACAACATGAACATCTCAAGCCCTACTGTAGCTGACGACATGCTTCTAATTTCATTCTCGAAACACGGACTTGAAGATATGTTGTATATCTGTCACAACTACGCAAATAAATGGCGTTATGCATACAATCCAACCAAATGTGCTGTAATCGTATTCAACGAATCATCGAACGATTGCGCCAAGAGTAACAGATTACTGGAACCTTGGCGATAACGCTACCAGTGAACGGGAACAGTATACACAGTTGGGTGTTCTAGTGGATAAATACATGTGTTGTACCAACTCAGTGAGTGACGCTAAAACAAAACTAAGAGGCACATTGTTTAGTATCATGAACAGCTATCTAACCAATGAAAGTAATCCTACTACATGGATAACGATTTATAAGTCTGTTATGCTACCTAAAGCTATATACGGGTGCGAACTCTGGAGTAATGTTTCGCCCTCGCACATGCTTTCCTTAGAAAGATCGCACAGATTTTGTGTGAAATTAGTACAGAATCTGCCTCCCTACACGAACACCGATATTGCTTTGAGTCTCCTGGGTGTCTATCTATAGAAACTGAAATAAACTATAGAAAACTCCAATTCCTAGGACAGTTGTGTAGATTGCCTTGGATTTATTTAGCAAAACAGATATTTATACAGAGACTTGTACATTACATCAATGATGAAAGGCAGATACTTGGCTACATCCCTGATATCTTTAAACGTTTACATCAGTACAATCTTGCAGACTATCTGATAAGGTACAGCATGTCTGGAATATTCCCATCGAAACATGTCTACAAGCATGACTTCTCAACAAGACTAGATCGTGTTATATGCAATAGTGAAGTCGTGGGTGTTGAGAATATTATGAATCTCAACAAACCCTGCTTGTTCTGGACCTTGGGAGCAGTGAGCCCAGAACTGAAATACCAGTGCAGATGTGCGGTAGAAACAATTGCCAAATTACTATCGTTTACAAATCATGTCAATTGTTCAAAATGCAATTCTCTGGTAGAAAATGTGATTATACACAAGATTTTTATGGAAGCAGATATTACAAGTCTACCTTCTTATGATCAGTGAACGGCCAGTACAACAAGTGTTTGATATGTTGACAGGTCTTTCTACATATCCAATTAGTGGTGAGAGCTCTGAAGCTTTACAATTACAGTGTCTTAAACTAAGCTATAGAATGCTCATGTAACCATAACTATATGTGTGTGTACAGTGTATTGCATCTTTGCTGAATGGCATAGCCATCAGATACATTAACTCCCTACGAACTTTCTTGTGTTTCGTTTCGGCAAGATTGCTCACTGTGGGGTTGTTCGTATCATATGTTTGCCATGCCTTTTCAACTTCACCGTTATATGTATATACAATATACCACTTTAATATTAGTGTGGGAACTTTCATCCTCAGTTTTAGTATGAATGGCATCGCACTCAGATCATGCCAGGTACACAGACTGGTTGGCACATATATTTGATTCATACATAATTATATTGTATATACATGCACGTGTTGATAGTTCAATTTATATAACGAATATACCCCCTCACATTCAATTGGAGAGAGTATTTAAGGGTCATCATGTGGTCTGTCGGACGGAATATTGTATCTAACTTGCTATCTTTGCCCGCACATGTGTATAATAATTATATATCTAAACTGTAAATAAATTATAAATTGTACTTGTATATAACAATGTATGTATGATATAATTGTAATACAGTATAATAATACAGTATAATAATACAGTATAATAATAAAGTCTAATAATAAATATAATAATAAAGTCTAATAATAAAGTCTAATAATAAAGTATAATAATACAGTATAATAATAAAGTATAATACGTCTTTATGAACAGGAAGGAATGTGACGTCACTGCATTTATTCCAATGAGTTTGCTTCCTCTAGTGTTGCTTAGGGAGCAGTACGGGATTAGTATAGGCATTAGTCTTAGCAAATAGTAATCATTATAACGTCTGGTAAAATGACGATTCTGATTGGCTTATTCAGCCCATGCGAACACGTAACATTGAATCAATAAACAGTGTTTTGTGGGCTACACACTTTCAAACGTGAGAGTAGGATTACATATAACGGTTATCCGCGCTCCTGATTTGACGTGTGTTTGTCATTGGAGTCAATACTAAGAGCGTGATACTGTCGTTTATTTAACTAAGATTAGTCTACAAATAATATGCATAGGTACACATGTCAGATATAACGGTAACTCTGTAACATAAATCGTGTTATTCAGGATACACGCGTTGTATTACGCATGGATGTCAACCCTATTTACATTATTTTGTTATATCAACAAACCGCGTATACGACGTTTGTTTATTAGTTGAAATACTCATTATATATTTGTATATATTTAGGGGGAAAATAAACAATTTAATAGGAAATTACATAAATTTGCGTTTTCACCGATGTAATGTCGCTTTAATATTCATAGCGGACTCCTTTTTGTATTATGTGACGAATCAAAAAGACGATTTATTTTGTAATTTGTAAAACATTAGTTGTAATTATAACACTTGAATGTTATTTTTTCTGCGTGTCATCGAGTTATGAAATGTGAGTTATTTTTATACCTAATTTGCACAAACCGAAGTATTGTCTATTAGAACTAGGTGCAAACAATAATTGACAGCTCGAAGCACAGAAAAAAGAACATTCAATTGTTAAATGTACGAATGTCTGTTGACAGTACACCCAGATATCTCGCAATTACATCACGGATAGGAGCATAAACACCGCAGTATTATCTTAGAAAACTTTAATAATAATGTGTATTATTGATTTAAATATAAATTATTAATTGTTTTAGCCAACACGGAGATATATCCGTGACAGAAAACTTTCAATAATTTAAATATTATTTTAATTATAATTTAATAAGTGTTTGCGGTAAGCCTTGAGAATATTCCGTGAACGTATATCAAAGTACAAATCATATATAAACAATGCATATCCAGGGGAATGAAGCTATTTGATGAGCCTGTTAGTTTAATCATAATAATTGTTATAATTCTACCGAGAATTTTCACATGATACATATCTCTATAATTGTGTTCAGATTTGTTCTGGGTTCAACCAGTTTTAGTCTTAAAGCGACATTACATCGCAAAAAGTAACTAAGATGCATTTTTTTTCACGTATAAATGCGTTGCTACTACAAATTCTTCCGAATACATTCGAACACTAACATTGAATCAATAAACAGTGTTTTTGTGATCTACAAACTTTCAAAATTGAAAGTAGGATTTCATATAACGATCATCCACGCTCCTGAATTGACGTTTGTTTGTCATCGGAGTCAATACTAAACGCGAGATAATATCGTTATAAAGATAATTTAACTAAGACTAGTCTACAAATAAATATGCATAGGCACACATGTGAGATATAACGGTAAATCTGTACCATACATTGTGTTATTCAGGATACATGAATTGCATTACGCATGCATGTCGACCATATTTACATTATTTTGTTATGTCAACAAACCGCGTATACGATGTTTGCTTATTAGTTGAAATACTCAGTATTTGAGGCAAATATTTGGGGGGAAATGTATACCATATAATAGGAAAATACATTCTGTAGAAATTTCGTTTTCACTGATGTAGTGTCGCTTTAACTAAGCCACTTACACAACTCAAACTCTGTTTGCAATGGGCAAGACTTAGACGATAGAAAAGGGGAATTTCATATTATTATTATATACCAAACTTATATAGCGCTCTTTTCATCTAAAAATAAAACGTTCAAAAGCGCTTTACAGCCTAAATATCACAAATATTGATAAAAACTTCCACATACAATGAGATAAAACAAGACAAAATAGCAAACACAGTTACAATGCATTCTAAATATGCTATAAAATATTCGGATCTAAAATCATAATAAATTAAAATATAGGTAATAATTAAATAAAATGTGTTCATTTGCAGTCTTAATCCTGATTGAGCACAGACACTGTTCGATATTTATGTTCCATATGAACATTTAAAAAGGTGTGTCTTCAAAGCCTTTTTGAAAGAACACAATGTTGTTACACTTCTAAGATTTGATGGAAGAGAATTCCAAAGTTTTGGGGCAGCAGTCATGAAACTTCTATCTCCGTATGTGACAGTCCGACTTTTAGTTTATACAAATTTATTTTAGTTCGATTGCGAAACAAGTTATTTCAACTTATATTAATCACTCTCGAGACCTCATTCCTGATGGAATCCATCGCCACGAGGGAGAGAGAAGAGGCAACGTGGAATTTAAATGCCTTGCCTAAGGGCACAGTCGTAACGGCTCCAGCGGGGCTCGAACTCGAACAGTCCGACTTCTTGGTAACACAAGAGTAGCTGCTTCATGTTTAGACCGTAAGTCTCTCCTTGGTATATAAACCTCAAGCAATTTTCTCATATAGATCGGTGCTTCTCCATTCAATGCTTTATATGTGTGAGTCAATATTTTATACTTTATTCTTTCTTGAACTGGTAGCCAATGCAGTTCTTCTAGAATGGGCGTTACTTGACTGAAACGTATTAAATATATTTTACTAACAACATATCTTTGATTGTTTGTGGATTAAAATAATATTTTCCAAACTATAACATATTCGTACTCGGTTTTACGTCCGCATCCGTGGTCGAGTGGTTAAGGTCGCTGACTTGTATACCACTGTAACCTATCATCACTGATGGTCACGGGTTCGAGCCCAGCTGAGGCCGTGTCTCATTTATATGAAAAAGTTGTCAATTTCTTACGGAGGTTGGTGCACCCAAGTACTGGTTAACCACTGGAGCCTGCCCAGGAAAGGTGTTGTTAAGTAAACTGCCCGCCGGCGATATAGCCCGAAATGGTGCTGATGCAGGCGTAAAACCCGAACTATAACATATACGGTTTTACGATATACTGCATGGTACCCATACCGATAACGAATCTGAATTCGATTCGATTTTAACATTTAAATCAATATGGAAACCCGTTCATAGATCTCATTCCCGAAACAATTCGAATTTGAATTGTTTGAGAAACGATCTAAGTCTAGCATAGAACTGACGATCAATCGAACCATATCACATGACCAAGCACGCACTCACAGTCATGTGATCATCTTTATATGCACCAATAATTCGCACACACAATTGTGTGCCAAGTATTGTTAAGACATACGTTCTGAGCTATACAAAGTAACGTTCTGAGCTAGACTAACGTAACGTTCTGAGATAGACTAACGTAACGTTCTGAGATATACTAACGTAACGTTCTGAGCTAGACTAACGTAACGTTCTGAGCTAGACTAACGTAACGTTCTGAGATATACTAACGTACCGTTCTGAGATATACTAACGTAACGTTCTGAGCTAGACTAACGTAACGTTCTGAGCTAGACTAACGTAACGTTCTGAGCTAGACTAACGTAACGTTCTGAGCTAGACTAAAGTAACGTTCTGAGATATACTAACGTAACGTTACAACATAAACACACATTAAAGGTACTGCACTAAATATGGACAACATAAACATACATTAAAGGTAATGTACTCCAGATGATGGTCACACCATATCAAAGGTACTGCACTCAATATGGTGGACAACATAAACATACAGTAAAGGTGATGTACTCCAGATGATGGTCACACCATATCAAAGGTACTGCACTCAATATGGACAACATAAACATACATTAAAGGTGGTGCACTCCAGATGATGTTAAACAGATATTAAAGGTGTTGCTCTTGCACAGATAATGGTCAATATATATTGAAGGTGCTGCGCTCTAGATAATTGTATCCGTGATGTGATGGCTATGGTATAGTGTATATCTCGTAGACGATTGGTTGTGAGTAGTTCGAGCAATACTAGAATAGCGGTCACTGTACCTTTGGCAAGACACTTAAAACATACATCGCATTTTCTCTCTTCTGACTCATGGCGATGCATTCAATCAATCAGGCGATGAATTCAATCAAAGATTGCTCTAGGGTGCATATATCTGAGGTTAAAATAAATTGCTTAGCAAAAGAGTAAACTATATGTGTATAAAAATGAATGTCAAACTATATTAAAAGTACTAGCCTTCAGATGCTGCTTAAAATATATTTGATTTTTGCATGAAATGAATATTTCTCAGAGTGACATTATCTATAGCAAATGATTTGCAAATGTTTCCAAAAAATCGAAACATGAAACCTCATCTCGCCACCACCGAATTTTGATCGAGGTTTGGTAACATGTGGACTTTTCTTTCAAAGCTTTACATGATATAATCTAGTAAATGTTGATCTCCCGGAAAGAAACTCAAACTCCTGTTTATTAATTACAAATTATAGATGGATTGACGTTCATATAATTGTTTAAATGGATTGATTTCATATAGTTGTTTAAATGGATTGACGTTCATATATTTGTTTAAATGGATTGACGTTCATATAATTGTTTAAATGGATTAACGTTCATATAATTGTTTAAATGGATTAACGTTCATATTATTGTTTAAATGGATTTACGTTCATATAATTGTTTAAATGGATTGACGTTCATATTATTGTTTAAATGGATTAACGTTCATATAATTGTTTAAATGGATTAACGTTCATATATTTGTTTAAATGGATTGACGTTCATATAATTGTTTAAATGGATTAACGTTCATATAATTGTTTAAATGGATTAACGTTCATATTATTGTTTAAATGGATTTACGTTCATATAATTGTTTAAATGGATTGACGTTCATATTATTGTTTAAATGGATTAACGTTCATATAATTGTTTAAATGGATTAACGTTCATATATTTGTTTAAATGGATTGACGTTCATATAATTGTTTAAATGGATTAACGTTCATATAATTGTTTAAATGGATTAACGTTCATATTATTGTTTAAATGGATTTACGTTCATATAATAATTTAAATGGATTGACGTTCATATAATTGTTTAAATGGATTGACGTTCATATAATTATTTAAATGGATTAACGTTCATATACTTGTTTAAATGGATTAACGTTCATATAATTGTTTAAATGGATTAACGTTCATATAATTGTTTAAATGGATTGACGTTCATACAATTGTTTAAATGGATTGACGTTCATATAGTTGTTTAAATGGATTGACGTTCATACAATTGTTTAAATGGATTGACGTTCATATAATTGTTTAAATGGATTGACGTTCATATAGTTGTTTAAATGGATTAACGTTCATACAATTGTTTAAATGGATTGACGTTCATATACTTGTTTAAATGGATTGACGTTCATATAGTTAAATGGATTGACGTTCATATAATTGTTTAAATGGATTGACGTTCATATAATTGTTTAAATGGATTGACGTTCATATAATTGTTTAAATGGATTGACGTTCATATAGTTGTTTTAATGGATTGACGTTCATATAGTTGTTTAAATGGATTGACGTTCATATAATTGTTTAAATGGATTGACGTTCATATAGTTGTTTAAATGGATTGACGTTCATACAGTTGTTTGTTGGTTGAGAACACTATCCTCTATCCTCCAACAATCTAAAATGACTAATCTCTTCAGGGGGCGTCGCTAATATGCGCAACAGGTAGCGACGATATATAAACGTAAAACACGCACGCACGCACGCACGCACGCACGCACACCACCACACACAGCATGTAATATTAATGATAGCATAATGTGTGTGTTCTACGCTTATTTAGCGTCGCTAATGGTTACCCATATGAGCATCGCCTCATGAAGAGATTAGTCATCTTACCAGTATAACCGAATAAATACCAGTTACTTCTTAAACAAGTTAATATTGTCCCCGACACAAAATACGCTCGAAGATAACTCGAACGATAGGCCGATTTCAATTCTCCCGGCTATATCCCTTATTTTAGAACCAAGAACGACATACATGTACGCATGCATCTAGGGCAGTATATAGTGGCTAACTTATTTATTTACGTTAGTCTGGCTTTAAGTCAAATCATTCATGTCAGACGGCTCTCACTAAAAGTATTGCCGACAGGGTTACTGCCATAGACAACAACTAAATAGTAGGCACACTTTTCCTTGACTTATCAAAAGCATTTGATTCGGTCAATCGCAACATCTTACTTTACAAAATGAAAGATTACAAAATAGACAGTTCCACTATTTCTTCGTATGCATCTTATCTGAATAACAGGACTCAGTTAACACACATTTCTTGTATAAAGTCAAAGCCAGTACAGTAGTATCCGGTGTTCCCCAAGGATCTATATTAGGTCCGTTGTTGTTTCTACTCTTTATCAGCACAACACTCCGTGGCAGATATCTTTGCAGATGACATGACACTACTAGTCAATCCATTGATACTATAGTGACTTCTTTTGCTAATGATCTTGAAAATGTTGATGAATGGTGTGATTTGAATCGCATGTCAATAGATGCAACATAAACTAAAGTCATGTATATTTCTTCAAGCCCGAAGTCTAGTGCTATATATATACAGATGCTCGTAATATTCATTATAAAAATAGCATTATATCATGTAACTCTGAAGATAAATGTATTGGCATAACAATAGACAATACACTGTTGGAACTCTCAAATTGATAATGTTATCAAAAATGTAATTCCATGTTAGGTTTATTGTTTCGTATCAAACCATTCCTGTCTATACATATGCGCAATGTGTCCCCCTCGTGGTCGAGTCGTTAAGGTTGCCGACTTCTATACCACTGTAACCTATCATCACTGATGGTCACGGGTTCGAGCCCCGCTCAGGCCGTGTCTCATTTATATGAAAAAGTTGGCAGTTTCTTACGGAGGTTGGTGCACCCAAGTACTGGTTAACCGCTGGAGCCTGCCCAGGAAAGGTGTTGTTAGGTAAACTTGCCGACAGCGATATAGCCCAAAATGGTGCAGCACGATGCAGGCGTAAAACCCGAAATATAACATATATGCGCCGTGTGTTTTTAATTCCTACATTTGACCCCGTCTAGACTACTGTTTGGGGGGAACTGCAATGCATTTATTTAGAAGATAAAATTGTTAGATTCCAAAAATGAGCTGCAAGACTTATTCTTGACAAAGATATTTACACTCCTTCTTCGGAACTTTTCTCAGCACTCAATTGGATGGTTTTTCCAGAAAGCGTTAGCTGTATAACAAAGCCGTCTTAATGTGTAAACCAGTAAATGGCCTAGCACTTGCCTATCTCCAAGAGTGATTCAGGTTTAGTTTGGATGTTCGAACTCAAAATGTGCGATCAGACGGGGGATCGAATCTGCGATCCTTGAATTCGAAGTCCAACGTGTTAACCACTGGAACACTGACCCGTCTATTGGGAGTATTGTGTGTTTTACGTTTATTTATCATCGCTACCAAGGGCTCCTGAAGAGAATAGTTATTTTAGAGTTTGGAGGGTAGTGCAATGATACAGACATAAATCCATTCCAGACTCTCCTCTGGTTTTTCACGTGCACGGTCTAAAGCACCGACACGAGACCTCGATCAGATCTGAAAGACTGTTAATATGTTATTACGGTCAGATGGGGGATCGAACCTGCGATCCATGGATAGTATTTTGTCATACCTGAGTTTTTATATACGGGGGGGGGGGTATATCCGCCTGTCAATTAACATTGGGGGATTATGTCCGGGGGGGTGGGGGATTATACCCGCCTGTCAATTAACATTGGAGGATTATGTCCGGGGGTTGGGGGATTATACCCGCCTGTCAATTAACATTGGGGGATTATGTCCGGGGGGTTGGGGGATTATACCCGCCTGTCAATTAACATTGGGGGATTATGTCCGGGGGTTGGGGGATTATACCCGCCTGTCATTAACATTGGGGGATTATGTCCGGGGGGTTGGGGGATTATACCCGCCTGTCAATTAACATTGGGGTTATGTCCGGGGGTTGGGGGATTATATCCGCTTGTCAATTAACATTGGAGGAGTATGTCCGGGGGTGGGGGATTATACCCGCCTGTCAATTAAATTGGGGGATTATGTCCGAGGGGTTGGGGGGATTATATCCGCTTGTCAATTAACATTGGGGATTATGTCCGTGGGGTTATGTCCTACACTCAGTTGACATGTACAAATATCACAATGATTATAATGATTCCATTGCTTAGAATTCAAAGCGTCATTCAGTTTATTCGACCGGGATGGTGATGGTCGTGTTACCAAGGACGAGCTACGGACAGCCATGCGAAGTCTGGGACAGAACCCTACAGAAGATGATCTAGACGATATTATGATGGAAGTCGACAAGAATGGTGAGTGCTTAATTCACGTTGGCCTAATCTCCCCGTGTGAATAGAGTTGTTGCAATACTAATATAAGCGTGTTATCACCGGCGCCATTGCGATCACTTTATTAGAGTTGTTTGCGTAACTTGCTCTGGTGTTAGTTTATATACATGTATCAATATGCATATATATGTATCTATATGTATCAATATGTATCTATATGTATCTATATGTATCAATATGTATCTATATGTATCAATATGTATCTATATGTATCTATATGTATCAATATGTATCAATATGTATCAATATGTATCAATATGTATCAATATGTATCTATATGTATCAATATGTATCTATATGTATCTATATGTATCAATATATATCTATATGTATCAATATGTATCAATATGTATCAATATGTATCAATGTGTATCAATATGTATCAATATGTATCAATGTGTATCAATGTGTATCAATATGTATCAATATGTATCAATATGTATCAATGTGTATCAATATGTATCAATATGTATCAATATGTATCAATGTGTATCAATATGTATCAATGTGTATCAATATGTATCAGTATGTATACGGTGGGTAGATTTAGCATAAATGGCAACACGATTATATGGCGTTGTAAATTTTGTATTTGAACTGAAATATAAAAAGTATGTACAAACATGTACGCATCCATTAGTGCCATTGCTATAACATTGATATTATGTGATGCTTGAAATAAAATACTAGACACGTTTAAACATGATTTATTTCAGTATGTTTACATGTAATTAAACAATGAACATTTTACATATAATTTAACAGCAGTAGACTGAGCGTGATTAGAACGAGAACACTTATATAGTTCTTCTCCCTATCAATTGTTTAGGCAGGAGAATAATATATATATATGAAAATACGTGACGTGAATTATATTATATGCTAAAGAATGTCAGAAGTTATTGTATTAGTGAGTCAATAGTTTTGGATGTTAAAAAGAAAATGGTTAACATTTTAATGAATATTTGAAGAAAGATCAAGAATATGACATCAAATCGAGCACGAGAAGAAGAAGAGATTAGATTAAAGAGATGTGGTTGAATAGGATCGGTTGTTGTGTCAATAATGACAGCATTCAGATTGGAATCCGTCATGTGAACATTTTAGAAATCATCAATCTCAGAACCTTTCACTGCTAATAATGCATTCGTGTACAGCAAGGAAAATTACGTTGTTTGTTGCAAAATCATTATTGTGTTGACGCGGTGTTGACGCGGTGCTGACACGGTGTTGGTGTGGTGTTGTTGCGATGTTGACGCGGTGTTGGTGTGGTGTTGTTGAGATGTTGACTCGGTGTTGATGTGGTGTTGTTGCGATGTTGACGCGGTGTTGGTGTGGTGTTGTTGTGATGTTGACGCGGTGTTGGTGTGGTGTTGTTGCGATGTTGACGCGGTGTTGATGTGGTGTTGTTGCGATGTTGACGCGGTGTTGATGTGGTGTTGTTGCGATGTTGACGCGGTGTTGATGTGGTGTTGTTGCGGTGTTGTTGCGGTGTTGTTGCGGTTGTTGTGGTGTTGTTCGGTGTTGGCGTGGTGTGTTGTGGTGGTTGCGGTGTTGACGCGGTGTTGTTGCGGTGTTGACGCGGTGTATTGTGGTGTTGTTGCGGTGTTGATGCGGTGTTGTTGTGGTGTTATTGTGGTGTTGTTGCGGTGTTATTGTGGTGTTATTGTGGTGTTGTTGCGGTGTTGATGCGGTGTTGTTGTGGTGTTGTTGCGGTGTTGACGCGGTGTTGTTGCGGTGTTGATGCGGTGTTATTGTGGTGTTGTTGCGGTGTTGACGCGGTGTTGACGCGGTGTTGTTGTGGTGTTGTTGCGGTGTTGACGCGGTGTTATTGTGGTGTTGCGGTGTTGACGCGGTGTTGTTGTGGTGTTGTTGCAGTGTTGATGCGGTGTGTTGTGTTGTTGCGGTGTTGACACGGTGTTGTTGCGATGTTGACGCGGTGTTGTTGCGGTGTTGACACGGTGTTGACGCGGTGTTGTTGCGATGTTGACGCGGTGTTGACACGGTGTTGTTGCGGTGTTGTTGTGGTGTTGACGCGGTGTTGTTGTGGTGTTGTTGCGGTGTTGACACGGTGTTGTTGCGATGTTGACGCGGTGTTGACACGGTGTTGTTGCGGTGTTGACACGGTGTTGACACGGTGTTGACGTGGTGTTTACATGGTGTTGGTGTGGTGTTGTTGCGGTGTTGACGCGGTGTTGACACGGTGTTGTTGCGGTGGCGTAGTAGTAATGTTTGTTATTATGATTTTATTTGGGATATAAATCGCACCAACAGCTTATTGTCATATTACAACTATCCATCTAGTATTGGGGGAGGAAATCTTAGCAATATTTCAGGCATGGGCATGCATTCTGGTAGAACCACCGACCTCCTACACGCAGGCCAGGATAACGTTCTCATATGAAATAATTCGAAACCTCGGTTGGGTTCGAACATACAGCGATGAGGAGCAAACGATTTGAAGTCAACGACCCAAACCATCCGGCCACGAATGCCACTTGACAAGTGGTCAACCTCGGATAGAAGAAAGCAAGAAGAGTTCAAATTTCTTCATAACAGATGGAATACGTTGCATGCTAGTCCTATAATAAGTTGCGTGCATACTACCAGATCGTTCGGAAATACGTACTATAATATGACATCTCGTATTGCACGGGATTACGCCTAGGCTGTGGTGAAGGGCCGTTATACCAATATAGGCCATCTGAATCCCTAATGGAAAGTACTCAGCTTTTCAAAGTATTTTAATATATCCTATTTGATGGACTGATACCAAGTATGGGTTGATCTATACTGTCTGCTGATATCATTTATTGTCATTGTTTCTATCCTAGATGGGACTGGATGGAAGACATAAATATGTCTCGTTTATGGAACGTTATTCCATACATCAAATATGTGTACATTTATATTACCATGTCCTACGAGAAATGACTAACATAAAACACCTAATGAATATATGAGTAATCAGGAGCCTTCATTCATTTAGAACTTCATTTAGAACATATGAAAATAGTTTAAGTTTAAACTTTATATTTATTTTACAACGATTACGAAGCATGTTCTAACAACTTATATTAATCACTCTCGTTGGCGCGGGTGAAAAGGTAAATTTGGTCATTCGCGTGGGAGGAAACCAGAGTAAGCACACCTGTCCGATCTGGCGACAACCGTACCATCTAACATACTTCCCGGTCCGAGGATCGACCCCGGGTTGCAATGGTGAGAAGCGAGCGCGCTAAACACTGCACTAATCGGAAAACCTAATTAAACGCATGACACATACTTATGTCTTCTAACATTAGCAGCTGACAACGAATTGCATACTTGGTCTTAGGGTTGCTTTGAAGCATTCTCGTCCTCAATAATTGATATTACCATCAATGATTCATTACTTGCTGGATCGACAAGACATCTGAGGTTGCGCATGTATCTGAAGTATTCCAAGATTCAATTTCACGCTGTTCATCCTTGTGATCAATACGTGTTCACGTAACTATATTTAGTTTGTGCTCGTTTAAATGAAATGTCAAGCGAGATTAAGCAAACATCGCACTCTTGTGATTGGAATTGCATTAACACTGATTTGCATAATACCAACATTCGTTCCTTCAACACGTGTGCGGCCATCTTGAATCGAGAATGTACATGTTACATACATGTTCCGTATCATATCAAACGCATAGACGCTTGGGATCTGGACAAATGCTTTCTGGTTCAAAAACTAAATCAATTTTGTTTGTTATTTTAAGACCATTATTATACACCATAGACTTGACACTGTGCATGCAAATTGATTAGGCCATAAACAGGCACGTTTTAATTTGACACCCCTTCACTATCAAAGTCATACTGTATATACACTGTATGGCCATTTGTCCAGATCCCAAGCGTCTGTGACCAAACGTTAAATGTACTAGCTACGTACTTCAAAAATGCATGCTATGAATAGTTAAGCTATATTTAAGAAATATTTGTTCTGCCTGAAATGTCAAGTTGTGCTTTATATTAGCTGGATCAGTTTGTGTTTTAATTCAGTGTGTGCGTGTGTTCTGTTTTGGAAGCATGTTTATATAAGGAAAGGTGCATCTAAACATTCTAGAACATTGCCATTGATTTACAGAATTGTATTCCTTTAACCACGGCCAATATAGTTCATACCCCGATGGAAACTATTAAGCCGCGATACATTCCTTAATCTCATATGCTAATATATATATATCTAATGTCAACCATAAGCATACACATTACGGACAGTTGTGTGTAAGGTTCGTAGAGGTTGGTTCCCCGCCATAGTGCCGTATAATGCATAGTAAGAGGATAATAAACCGGGTTGCCTGGAAATTGGACAGGAATAAGAGATATGAAATATACTAGAGGACATAGAAAACGCACACCTACATTATATACTAGAGGACATAGAAAACGCACACCTACATTATATACCAGAGGACATAGAAAACGCACACCTACATTATATACAAGAGGACATAGAAAACGCACATCTACATTATATGATTAGTATTACATGAAATACGAAGGATTTCATCAAAGATATATCACATCTTTTTAAAAAAAACACAAACTGAACAACTTTAAGAAAATGTATATATGTATTTATATAGTTATTGTTTTTCTATGTCCTCTAGTATACATGCATTATGTCTTTATTTGTGTGTGGCATGTGGCAATGCCTGCAAGTAGGCAAGAAGACACATATCATTTAGTCTTTTATATTTCTTTAGGCAGCTGTTGAAACACTTCTCTAGATCTAATACTTATTATGATAAGTATTGGGACATATGGGTGTCAGTTGATTTCACATAGTGTGTGTGCCTTATGCTTATTTATCGTCGCTACCCGCTGCCTATGTGAGCGACACCACCTGAGTACCCGGTGTTCTTTCAGCCATGTATGTAGCCCATACATAACACTCGCATTATAGCCAAACCTTGAGCTCTGCTATAAAGCTTAAACTTTAATTATTTTACAACGATTGCGAAGTACTATCAGGAGTCCCCCAAGGGTCGGTGTTGGGGCCTCTTCTGTTTCTGCTCTACATAAATGACCTTCCCGCAACTGTAAAGTCCCAAGTCAGACTCTTTGCTGATGACTGCGTTATTTATAGAACCATTCATTCTGCTCAAGACTCCATGCAATTACAGTATGATCTAGACAAACTAGCAGAATGGGAGCAGAAATGGAAGATGAGTTTCAACATCAGTAAATGCCATATCATGCATGTCACAAGATCAAAACGAAAAATCACAACAGTATATACCCTGCACAAACAAACTTTATCTACCGTATCCCAAGCAACTTATCTTGGTGTAGAAATTTCATCCACTCTCTCATGGACTCCGCACATAAATAAAATAACCAGTAAATCCAGTCAGAACTTAGGCTTCTTAAAAGGGAATTTTCATTCGGCACGCAAAACAACTAAACAGGCTGCTTATAACTCTATTGTCAGACCTACATTAGAATATTGCTCATCAGTATGGGATCCACACACACAGAAAGACAATGACAAAGTTGAAAATATTCAAAAACAGGCTGCATGCTTTGTCACCAACACATACAGCAAGACACCGGGCACAGTTACAAACATAATGAATGATCTGAAATGGAACTCCTTGCTCTGTTCTATAAAATGGTAAATAATCATGTAGCTGTCAATCTATCACAATATCTCACACCTTACAGCAGACAGTCGCGACATTACCACCATTTGGCATATCACATTCCATTTACAACAGTTGACTATTTCAAGTGCTCATACTTTCCGAGAACAGTTGTTCAATGGAACATACTGCCATCTCATGTAGTCAGCGCTGATTCTATCGCAGGATTTAAGTCAGCGCTGGCTGCATCGATAATGAAGCCATAACAGAACACACTTGATTTTTTTATCTCGTTCTTAAAAAAACTACTAACCTCTCTTTGCACACGTTCTAGTATATGTACATTGTAGGCTTAAGGGCTTTTAAGGCTTAAGGTTTTAGATTTTTGCACCTTTTTTTTATCACACTACCAGTGTCCTTTTTGATGGAATTATAGTAGCTGAGGAGACCTGGTAGCTCACTTTTCAAACCCCCACGCATGGCCATAATAGCTCAATTATTGACTGTTAGCCAATAACAGAGAAGAACAACTTATATTAATCACTCTCGTTGGCGCGGATGAAAGCGTAAATGTGGTCATTCGTGTGGGTGGAAACCGGAGTACCCAGAGTAAACCCACCTGTCCGACCTGGCGACCACCGTACCATCTCACATACTTCCCGGTCCGAGGATCGAACCCGGGTCCATTGGTGAGAAGCGAGCGTGCTAACCACCTTTTCAAGGAGTAAACAAACACACTATAATAATCTTGCTAGAATTAGGATTTACCATTTTGAATAACGTATAAATTGTAAAAGAAGCGAACGCGCTAACCACTGCGCTAATCGGACAGCCTGTTTTAACTTTGATATATATTTTCAAGCGGACTATTTCCTATTATGTTCGATCCGTCTGCTTTTATAGGTAATGGTACTATAGAATACGAGGAATTCATAAAGATGATGGGTAGGCGAGCGAAGGAAATTGATGAAGTGGAAGAATTGAGAAAGTCATTCAAGGTGTTCGATAAAAACGGTTAGTTTAATCATATTTTATTGCATTCTTTATATTCAATGTACAATACAACTCAAATTTACAAACATGTTACAGATGAAATAAATAAGATATATGGTACAGACATTATCAGTATGTATATATATGGAGAAGCAAAAGGGTTGGGCCACAAGTTTTAACAACATTAGTTTCGGCCCGCAGCAAAGAGACTGAATATAATATAAGAGCATTGCAAGTTTTTGATTACAATTAAGGGGATAATAATGTAAGACAGTTGCTAGGTACCAGTTGTTTCAGATTAACTATGCTTTTATAAACAAAGATTGCGAACCTAATTTTAAACATGCAAGTTGTCGTACAGGCGCTAGGTCAATAATTAACCGATATGAAATCTTGCTTTATTTTAAATCAGTGGCGAGGAGGGGGGGGGGGGGATGATAAGAATCATTGTTTTCCTAGCATCAGTTCGTTGGTTCGGATCATAGGACAACGTGACCCTTCGTGTAGGGGGGAATCGGAGTACATGGAGAAAACACACATCTCCGATGCAACTATAAGCTAAATGGCTCAAATTAGGCGACATCAGTGACGGCTTGAGTCCGAAAATGTTCACGTCGACAATAAATCAAGCTGCAGATATATTTCTTTATTTTACTATTTTACGCCTCATCGCATATTCCAACATTTTGATGGGATAACGGTATAGTAACTATATTGTGATTGCTGAGGGCTAGGCAGGGTATATACCCATAAAATACATACTTTTCGCGAGTCTCAATATTCTTTAAAAAAAGCTGCGCATACAGTTCGCTGTAGCCTGGGAACAGGTGTTGATATATTTTGCCTGGTCAGTCATATAGATATATTTCAATACCGAGATCATTAATTGGGTCGTATTGGGTTTCTGATAATGTCATTTTGCCAGAAGTAAATTAGTGAAAAATCGACAGACTGGAAGCCAGGCTAGGTTCGATGTTGCGCAATGCATATGTCCGTAATACAAACAATAATACGTAATCTTGACAACATTGTTTTTAGGGTGAACAAGTTGTTTTTCAGCGTAATAAAACTGTTATTTGGTATGTTGACTGGGTATATGAGTATATAGTGCGGATAAGGGAGTATCACTCATATACAGTCAAACCTGTGTTAGTGGTCACCTGTATTAAGCAGCCAGTTTCCAGATTCCCAATATGTTGTTTTATTATACATTTGACCTCTATTAAGCGGCCACCTGTGCTAAGCAGCCACTTTCTGTGATTCCCTTGGCTGGCTGCTTAAGACAGGTTTGACTGTACCATGTTAACAAACAAGATAACACATACTCTTTCGTAGGAAAGCATGCAATAAGTATAATTTATTTCCTGAAAGGAGACGGTGCAATAAGCTTTGACGAGCTGAAATACGTACTGACACATATGGGAGAGAAGATGTCGGATTCTGAAATCAAGGAAATGTTGGAACAGGCAGACACTGACGGTGATGGACAAATAAATTATGAAGGTTTGTGTGTCAATACATTGTACGTACAGTCTAACGTGTGATCGTGGTCACCTCCATTAAACAGCCAACATGTATTAATCAGCCAGTTCCAAGTTGTGTGTCAATACATTGTACGTACAGTCTAACCTGTGATCGTGGTCACCTCCATTAAACAGCCAACATGTATTAATCAGCCAGTTCCAAGTTGTGTGTCAATACATTGTACGTACAGTCTAACCTGTGATCGTGGTCACCTCCATTAAACAACCAACCTGTATTAATCAGCCAATTCCAAGTTGTATGTCGATACAGTGTACTTACAGTCTAACTTGTGATCGTGGTCACCTCCATTAAGCAGCCAACATGTATTAATCAGCCAGTTCCAAGTTGTATGTCAATACATTGTACGTACAGTCTAACGTGTGATCGTGGTCACCTCCATTAAACAGCCAACATGTATTAATCAGCCAGTTCCACGATTACCAATATGTTGTTTTATTATACATCTGCCCTCTATTAAGCAGACACCTGTGCTAAGCAGTCGTTTTCTGTGATTCCATTGACTGGCTGCGTAAGACAGGTTTGACTGTATTGTCAAACTGTGATACAACGATGCACGAGAAATGGCTGAAACAACTACGACATATCTTCAGTAAATTTGAATAGATTTTCGTGTTCCGTTGTATATGTGCACCATTCGCAGAGCATATATGTGTGTGTTTTACGTTTATTTATCGTCGCTACCGGTTGCCCATATGAGCGACGCCTCCTGAAGATATTAGTCATTTTAGATTTTGGAGGATAGTGCAATGATACAGACAGAGACCCATTCCAGAGTCTCCTCTGGTTCTTCTACGTGCACAGTGTAAAGCACTGACACGAGATCTCGGTTTAACGTCCCATCTGAAAGACTGTTAATTTTATTCGGGTCAGACGGGGGATCGAACCTGCGATCCCTGGATTACCAGTCCAGCGTGTTACCACTGCACTACAGATCCGTCTGTGCAGAGCATATACATTGTGGCACCGGGTTATATTGTCCCGGTATTCTCGAGAAAGAATCGTTCATATGCTGTCCGTTAATTGTGAACTAATTAATCAATAACCAGAATAATGACCGCAAGCTAATTGCAGTTTTTGTGTATTTAGTATTTACAATCGCATTTGTTATTTAATTAAGTACTCAATCAACAAAACCACAGGGATTCGGCACGTTTGGGGGTACTGGTATATATATTTAAGTATAGGGATTCTACTCTGTGGAATGTCAGATTTCGCATCGATCAGTAAAATGGCCCTATCTGAAACAATTTTGTACAAATCTGTCCAAATATAACGCCTATCCCGAGTCTTTATATTGTTCTTCAAATTAAACACAACTTTAAGCTGCATGCATGTATACTTTGCAAACAATTGCCACATACATTGGCCATAGCAGGTCACATTTCCATACTAGGACACGGGTTCTGTCAAAAACAAAAACAATCTTCGACGGGAGAGTTTTAACAGTGAATAACATTATCAATAAAATGTGTTTCCACTAAAGGCCGTTTCACACTTACACCGAACCGAAACCGGAACGAAAAAATATAAGTACGTTGGACCCTATGGAGGCTTTCACATCTACGCCGAAACCGAAACCGAACGCCGAAACGAAAACATGCACGAATTGGATTTTATATTTTTCGGTTTCGGCGGCCAAATATAGCATCTATGCCAGGTCTGTCCAGCATCACACAACATATAATTAAATTACACAACTGCATATAAACGACCACGTGCGTTGTATATAATTTAATTAGTAATAATGGAAGCCATGAAGGGATTGTCAAGCGAGACAATAGAGGCGATTATTTTAGAAGTGCAAGACTACAGATGTTTGTGGGACAAGGCTCAGGCCGACTATAAAGACCATGACTTGAAGGAAGTGACATGGAACAACATCGGGAAGTCTGTAGAATTATCAGGTCTGTGCTAAATTATACATACATGTGCATGTTATTGTACTATACGTGTTAGCTTTTCTAAAACGCTTGTCATGTGTATTATTATCATTATTGTTCTGTGATGGACAATCAATTGGTGACACTTTCTTCATCATGTGCGTGTGCTTATTCAGGAATCACATTGCTAGTGTCCGGTTTTCCATGTGTCCGTTTTCGTGTGCGTATGCGGGAAAGCCAATTTTTTCTATATAAACAATGATTACCACCTATAATAATTACCAACAACACTGCACACATACGCAGACGTGCACATTGACGGTTCTCCATGTGCGCGTGTGCGTGAAAAATAGTTTGCTATATGAGCGATTATTACCTATGTTGTATGTGAATACAGGTAGTCATTGCTCATACAGCAGACTTTTTTTCACGCATGAGCACATGCGCACCTAGGAACTGTCTGTCCGCTAGTATATTGAATGACCATTTCAAGGCGGCATCACTATCATAAACCTGTATGTGGCTGTGCCTCGTCTTATACATTGCTATGTGACTGTGAATGAAGCAAAATGGCTGTGACCTATGCAACCAATGTAATTCCAGATCAGCCTATTCATCCGCACGAAATATACGCTCCCAGTTGTAATTTTAATTCTTATATTTTTTATATTTATATTTGTTATTTATAGGGTGGAATTGGCTCGATGGCCTTCCATCCCTGGGGTTGTAATTTTAAGGACATTTATCTTTTATATCAGGTGAGCGTGTGAAAAAGGTATGGAGCAACCTGAGAGATACCCGTACGAGGTACATGAGGGAGGACGCGAAGATACTTTCCAGTGGCTCTGCCTCAAAACGCGGAAAGATGGAGTCTTGGAAGTGGGCGAAAATACTGGCTTTTCTGTCAACTGCAGAGTATCCGAAAAGGTGAGTGTTATATCCGCTAACAAATGGGTGTTGTTACAACGTGCTTTAGACGTTGCGCGAATGTTGTGGCGCCACTGCATTACACCGTTGTAAGGCCCTAAAATGGCAAGTTAATGTTCAGAGGACGTTCTCGTCATTACAAAATAGCTTTGAGACAACGTTTCTACAACGTTGACACAGTAATTTATTTTTCGCAACATAATAAAATTATGCCAGCGTAGCAGCAACATTGTGTCAGCATTGCCACAACGTTGTATTGACACGGTGTGTTTGCTGGGATGGCAATTACCACCATAATTTTTATTATATAACAATATGTCTAGTACAGTTTCGAATATGCAATACAAGTCAACACGGTTGTGTGATCCATGGAACCCGCTGAGCATGGCTACTAGAAAAAAAATGCAACAAATTAAATTTGACAAAGGAATACACCATAATTGTCCACATAATGTGGGCAATTATGGTGTATTCCGTTTTCAGTCTTAATGTGTTGCACTATTCTAGTTCTTTGTATCATAGGTACGTGTCTTTCACATGTGGAAGGGTCTACATCGACCATCTTTAACTCATCGGCTCATCGTTTTTAGAACGTTGTTCTACATGTGGGTGAACACCGCGGATGCACTGGTGAAAGACGCGTCTGAGAACTGAATACACCATAATTGCCCCCCTATAATGTGGAAAATAATGGTGTATTTCGTTTCCACGTAGGTCTTTCACCTGTGCGGGGTGTTGGATTGTGCTAATACAATATATTCTGTGTTTCAGTACAGTCAGCAACATTCCAGAGATGGAACCAGGAGGACAAGATGATGAGTCACAGTCAGATAATGATGCGTCCATTGAAGACGAAAGTGGAACTTCATCTCGACCACCTTCGAGAGCGTCTACACAGCAAGAAGTGGTCGGTCCGAAGTTAACTCCAGGTAGAAGGCAGAAGAAACGTATGCCTAATGATGAGCTGGAATCATTGTACATGTCATATTTAAAGAAAAAGCAAGAGAAGCAAGAACCAGAAGCTGATAAGGATGCTGAGGCTGATAAGCTTTGGCTGTTGAGTTTGCTTCCGAATTTTAAGGGAATGCCGCTGAACAAAAAGAATCGCATAAAGTATGCAATTCAAGGGTTGTTCCTTGAATCGGATGACCTGTCGCCTACACGAGGAGAGATGCCTCGGCAACAGCAACTTCATATGCAAGTGCCATATCAACAACCGGCGTCACATCAGCAGGGATATGTCTTCAACCAACAACCACCAATCAGTAATAATAGAGGCACAGGCAGCGATACTGATAGTGTTCAACAATCATATGATAATGATGGTGGTGTATACCAAACGTATACCAATCTCTAAGATAAAGTTGATGTTTATATGAGACGCTGTTGTAAGTGTTAATTACAGTTTCTGATGAAGACATCACTATGAATCTATTGACTGTCATATCACCGATTCATATATATGCTATCAAATAATGGAATATGTTCTATCACAAACGCAATGTTTGATATCACACATTCAGTTACTTGATATCACTAACTTGATTGAGGTTCCTATTTCAGTAGCATTTGTGCACCTGAATATACACATCATTATTCACTTATGTTTTCGTCTTTATACGAACGTCCATTTAACGTTCCCCTCGAATTATTGAATACTGCCATGGTACAGCTCCTTCCTCTGAACCGAAGTAATCTTTGTACCGATTCCTAACTTGGACAGAATGTGCCTTTGGTCTGTTACGTGTAGGCACTTGTGGTATGCTGTGAAGCCCAGCATTTTCTTGATTCCCTTCGCAAACTGCTTGTGGCATTCCACTGTCATCCATCCCATGTTGTCCAATAGAATCCTTTTGGATAAAGTTATGTAACACTATTGTACCTTTAACTACTTTAGTGGCATTGTCAGGATGCAAACGTAGTCTCCTGTTGTATATCCTCCAGCGTTGAGTTAACAAACAAAAGGCATTTTCTGATATTCGTCGAGCGCGCGACAACCTGTAGTTAAAGATACGTTTGTCCTCTGATAAGTTTTTTCCAGGGTATGGTCGTAGCATGTAATCTTTCAGCGGAAATCCTTCATCTCCAACAATCACATACGGTAACGGGCCGTGTTCCTCAGCATTTCGTAATGGCTCTGCAGGTGGTATGTTAAACTGTTGTTGCTCAAGGGCTATCCCCATGGGACATTTGTTTAAAATTCCACTGTCACTGCTGCTGCCAAAACTCCCTATATCTACGGCTGTGAATAGGTAGTCTGCGTCTACTATAGCTAACAACACTATAGAGAATGTCTTCTTATAATTGAAATATAAGGATCCGGAATTTGGAGGTGCTTCAATTGTCACATGTTTTCCGTCGATAGCACCGATGCAGTGAGGGAAGTTCCATCTTTCTTCAAATCTTCTTGCGCCTTCCAACCATGATTCTTCAGTTGGAACAGGGAGTAAAGTGTCACTGAGAGACTCCCATAATGCATCGCAAACTTCATAGACAGCATCACTTACTGTACTAATGCCACATCGAAAACTGTATGCGATGGTTGTAAATGCATCACCAGTACTTAAAAAGCGCAAACATATCGCAAGTTGTTCAGGTACACCAATAGGTTTTCTAAAACGTGTCGTCTGACAGTGGAGCCTAGGTGTTAATATTTCAACAAGTTCGTCAAATTTTTCCGGGCTCATACGAAAGTATGTGTAAAATTTGTCTGGATGTGCTCTTAGTTCCTGAATTAGCTTATGGTATTCACCCAATTCTTCACGTCTAGTGTTGATTTCATGTACCCATTTTCTTCTTTGCCTACGTCTTCTTAAAATATGATAGCCCATCAGTAGCATTTCATCATCACTGTCATCTGTGGCTACATGTACATCCATATTGAATTGTTAACTTAAATATCACTGAATTGAATCACATACAGTATAGTTCTATGCAATGCAACTGTGATACACAAAGAATTTCACAACGTGTAAAGTAGTCATAGATTTCGTCCACGGAATCGGCTCAAATGTGAAAGGCCTCCCGAAAACGAAACGATGGAAATCGGTTTCGTTTCCGTTACGGTTTCGTTTCGGTGTAAGTGTGAAACGGCCTTTACGGTTTCGTTTCGGTGTAAGTGTGAAACGGCCTTAACGTGTAGGTTTATTCGGCAAAAATGTACGTCAAAACGAGATTTCGTACAATTTTTCAATTTGTTTTGAAAAGTTCTCAAGCGGCGCAGTTCGCGCTCAAACGAGCGTTCTGATTGGATTATGATTATTCTTCATAAAACAAACAAACATCTAGTTACATTCTACTAGTACCCCCAAACGTGCCGAATCCCTGTGAACAAAACCACTCGAGCAAGGAATTCATTTATAAAACGTGTGACGAAAATACAACCAATCAGCATCATCTACAACCAACCCGGTCCCCGTCTGACCCTAATAAAATGAACAGTCTTTCAGACGGATATGTAGTCCAGTGGTAACACGCTGGACTGGTAATCCAGGGATCGCAGGTTCGATCCCCCGTCTGACCCTAATAAAATGAACAGTCTTTCAGACGAGGTGTCTTACAGACGGATATGTAGTCCAGTGGTAGCACGCTGGACTGGTAATCCAGGGATCGCAGGTTCGATCCCCCGTCTGACCCTAATAAAATTAACAGTCTTTCAGATGGGACGTTAAACCGAGGTCTCGTGTCGGTGCTGTACACCGTGCACGTAAAAGAACCAGAAGAGATTCTGGAATGGGTCTCTGTCTGTATCATGCACTATTCTCCAAAATCTAAAATAACTGATCTCTTCAGAAGGCGTCGCTCATATGGGCAACCGGTAGCGACGATAAATAAACGTAAAAACACGAGGTGTCTTTAAAACAACAGCAATGACGTCGTATTTAGTAGTCATATAACATGACCAACATAGCAATCGTACTTATTTGTTACTACTTAGTGGGGTGTTGAAAAGAAAGATGATACTAGGGGTCGGTCTTACATAATCTCTCTATAACAGACAAAGATAAAAACAAATGTTCTACAACTACAGAGATATAAAATTCTGACAGTTCAAAAAGATAGATAACTTTATTTCCTCCACTGCAGGGAGAGCAATCGATGTTTTTACTCTGAAACAGAATTTTGAACTGAATTTATTAACATGAAATCAGAGTTGATATATACACCGAATCATGCACTTGATTGATAATGACTTTGAGCTGTCCGATTAGCGCAGTGGTTAGCGCGCTCGGTTCTCACCAACCCGGGTTCGATCCTCAGACCGGGACGTATGTGAGATGGTACTGTGGTCCTTATCGCAGGTATGACTGTACTTAAACCATAATTGTGAATTATTGATGGTAATGGATATCACTGGTCTAATAGTATCTTAATTAAAACAGATTAGCTAGAGTACGGGCACTATAGTGTAACACTAAGTTGAATATATATCCAATTAGATTACATTGTCTCCGGAAGTGTAGAGATACTCATCAATTATTGACATGGTGGGGACATACAACAAACTCAAACCAAACACAAACTATTAATTACGACGAGACACATGTATTATTTACACAATACCCTTGTCTTGTCGATAGTCATTTCCCCGTAAAAGCATGTCAAGTCGCTTTAGGTTATTTTTCATTTATATTTCTGTTTCAGTTTATTTTAAGATCGTGTTCAATTGTCGTCTGCAGTTGCATCACTTGTTCAAAGTAAATCCAATACGAGTGCGGTTTTATTAAATATACCATATTCCATAACACAGGGATTCGGCACGTTTGGGGGTACTAGTATATATATTTAAGTACAGGGATTCTATTGGATTATGATTATACTTCATAAAACAAACAAACATCTAGTTACATTCTAATAATCCAATCAGAACGCTCGTTTCAACGCGAACTGCGCCGCTTGAGACATTTTCAAAACAAATTGAAAATTCTACGAAATCTCTTTTTGACGTACATTTTTGCCGAATAAACCTACACGTTAGTGGAAACACATTTTATTGATAATGTTATTCACTGTTAAAACTCTCCCATCGAAGATTGTTTGTTGTTGCTGACAGAACCCGTGTCCTAGTATGGAAATGTGACCTGCTATGGCCAATGTCTGTGGCAATTGTTTGCAAAGTATACATGCATGCAGCTTAAAGTTGTGTTTTATTTGAAGAACAATATAAAGACTCGGGATAGGCGTTATATTTGGACAGATTTGTTCAACATTGTTTCAGATAGGGCCATTTTACTGATTGATGCGAAATCTGACATCCCACAGAGTAGAATCCCTATACTTAAATATATATACTAGTACCCCCAAACGTGCCGAATCCCTGTGTTCCATAATACGACATCTACTATGATTTGACTGTGTGTGTGTTTTACGTTTATTTATCGAAGCTATCGGTTGCCCATATGAGCGACGCCTTCCTGAAGAGATTAGTCATTTTAGATTTTTGGAGGATAGTGCAATGATACAGACAATATCCATCTCACCTCCATATAGATATTACTGGGACTACATGAGATTCTGGCCTTTATTATGAAGTTTGGTTTGGCTACTATATTGTCCATGTATGTCGTATTGGTAGTGGTGTCAGGAGGTGCTTCTATGAGGGAAAGGGTTTATGAACATTGGTTTGGCTACTATATTGTCAATGTATGTCGTATTGGTAATGGCGTCAGGAGGTGCTTCTATGGGGGTAAGGGTTAAAGTACGTTTACGTTTATTTCAGAGTTTGTGACAATGATGACAGCGAAGTGATTGCAGCCCACGTGTCATACTACACACGGGAATTTTAGTGTAAAACAAGCACATGCCATAATTGACATCAGTGGACACGTGCGATATACTCTTCAACAAATGCATTGGACGATAGCAAATCATGAACGAACGAACATATTTTATTCACATAAACTATACAGTTTTTAGTGACATAGCAATATTACATTCTACACTATAAGTATAAAATTATGACAACAAATGTAGGTGATAATTATTGGCATACCATATTACTATAGGGATGAACTATAGTATATAATGTTACATACTCGAAATCATAAAACATTTCTAAATGCAATCCTAATTACAGTGACATCTATATATGCGATATACTGTATTTCAGTACAACATATCAATAAATACTATTTACAACAAGTCACATATAAACCTGATACTAGTGTATTTTAAAATGGACAACATATTGAAAAACCCGTATCTGTATCTTTTAGTTGATTGTTCAGATCAATCAAGTCATATACAGAACAGTATGCAACATACATTAGGAAGGATATATTTTGCTGGACACCGGATAATCTACGTTACGTCGTAGTGGCGACGTGCAGGATCCGATGTGAACGAAAGCGTGCATGTAGCAACATACTATTAATTAATATTGGTTTGATTTGTATTTACCCCCCCCCCCAGTCCGCTATAGCATGGTGATCTTTATTCAAGTTTATCTTAGCTCGATTGCGAAACAAGTTCTTATAACATTAGTTTGCCGGCGCCCGCACATTTATTTCAGAAAAATGGAAAGAAAGTGTTTACAACTTTAAACACACATTTTACCCACATCCTTACATTGCTATCTAATTACAAGATATTATTAGTTAAAGCTATGTCGCTTAAATTTAGATATGAAATAGCGTAAAAATTGCATAGGAACAATGTTTCCAAGCCCATCACTTTGCTAGTAATAGATAATGGCATGATATTTGGTCAAATGATATAAATTAAAGGTGTGCATTATAAGTGTGGGGCATGATGGGAACGATAGGAATTGTTATCTTATAATGTGAACTTCTCAAATTGATAGTAAACATAAGCGACCAAAATTAAAAATTATACAAACGGTGGAACATCACTAATGTTGGCGCGGCGTTTCAAACGTTCTTTAGAAAACATCTGTTTCACTAATGTTGGCGCGGCATTTCAAACGTTCTTTAGAAAACATCTGTTTCACTAATGTTGGCGAGGCATTTCAAACGTTCTTTAGAAAACATCTGTTTCACTAATGTTGGCGAGGCATTTCAAACGTTCTTTAGAAAACATCTGTTTCACTAATGTTGGCGCGGCGTTTCAAACGTTCTTTAGAAAACATCTGTTTTCACTAATGTTGGCGCGGCGTTTCAAATGTTCTTTAGAAAACATATGTTTATGTGTGTCACTAGACAAGTGACAATTTACTCAATTGGTAAAATATTCCGTTGAAATGTTGAGGATTTGATTTTAGGACAGTGTATTATACAAGTTATATCAACTTAAATTTTTGTTAATTGTGTCCGAGGTGTGTCCCTTTTCGTGTGCCTCCTGCCAGATGTGGTTTTTGCTTATGCACGCACGGTATGCCGTTCAATACCATCTATTTCTAAACCGAATCGTCGCTCCATTGTTTTTGGTTTACACTTAATTTGTTCGTCAAAATTCACAACGCCCAGGTATAAATTCAACACATATATGAAACACTGTCGTGACGTCATACCTTTGTACATGTAGTCTTTTGTTATTAATATTGGACTGCTGTCAAAAGACCAGAGTATTTTATTAAATTCTAAGCGTAAATGTACTAAATTAACAATTTTAATTAGTAAGACCGTGATAGTGTGTGTTTTAAGTATAATAATAATAATAATAATAATAATAATAAAGACTTTATTTAACGAGAGTACTCATTTAACAAAAGTTAATCTACCATGAGGCCCTCAACATATATACAATCAAATGCAATCAAAAGATAGCACTATAAGTGAGAACTGCACATTGGAATAATATAGTAATGTAAAAGCTGAAAAATAGAGAAACTATATTTAATATGTAATGGAATATGATGATATATGGAATTGGCTAGCAGAGTAGAAAATGTAGATATAAGCCTCAAATCGATCCAATATGTAAAATATTGGCACTGTCTGTCTTCGGCGATACGCGCCTCACACAGTCCAATATTTCACATATTGGATCGATTTCGGCTTATAACCCATATATAAAATACAATGAAAAGCCACTTATAATAATGAATGTCTTAGATGAAAGGAACAGTCTATATACATGTACTACTTGTGATTGCTTTCCTCATGCTACATGATAAACTCATTTGTAACTATAATATTTGCAGTGTATATTTTGAGGTCCCGACAGATTAATTTTATAACATATGTGTGTTTCACGTTTATTTATCGTCGCTACCGGTTGCCCATATGAGCGACGCCTCCTGAATAGATTAGTCATTTTAGATTTTGGAGGATAGTGCAGTGATACAGACAGAGACCCATTCCAGAAATTCCTCTGGTTCTTTTGCGTGCACAGTGTAAAGCACCGACACGAGACCTCGGTTTAACGTCCCATCTGAAAGACTGTTAATTTTATTAGGGTGGATCGAACCTGCTATCCCTGGGTTACCAGTCCAGCGTGTTACCACTGGACTACAGATCCGTCTGTTTTTATAACATAACTTTATGGGGGTTTATATATAAACCATATTGATCCTAACAATTAATTGATTATCGATAACTCTGCCCGGGCCTCAATTTGTTACTAATATTGACAGTAAAATTCATATATTACTGTAAGTGCACCCAATGCTTATTGGAATTCTCTCCATTGCGTAACATTTAGGCCCCGCCCCATAGGTGCGTGCTATGATGGTTGGTATTAATGATCCATGTTTTACGGCGTATTACAAATATGTGTGTATTTAGTACCAAAAAAAATGATGAAATATATAATTATATATATACATGTATATATTACGTTCCATTTTTTATGTGTTGTGTTTAAATAGTCGCATAATGTCAATAAATATGTTAATTTATTTGCCGTCTCTTTCGTTCATTAGTAATAATAATATACTAGACTGGGTTCCAATCTGTCGATTTTTCACTTTTTAACTTCTAGCAAAATGACATGTTCAGAAACTCAATACGGCCCAATTAATAGTGTGGCGTCCGTGGTCCAGCGTCGGATTTGGAATCGAACGGTCAGGCCACGTAGTGTCATTGAGTAAGCAAGGCACCTCACACAGGTTGCTTAGTACTGGTTAACCACTTAGGTCGGCTAAGCATGCCCAGGAAAACATGTCTAGGTCCCCGCAAGGTGTTTGGCATTAATGGAACATACATACATAGTATCGGTGTTAAAATATATTTATTTGACTGACCAGGCAAAATATATCGACGCCTGTTCCCAGACTAGGAGAGGGGGAGATATATCGACGCCTGTTCCCAGACTAGGAGAGGGGGAGATATATCGACGCCTGTTCCCAGACTAGGAGAGGGGGAGATATATCGACGCCTGTTCCCAGGCTAGGAGAGGGGGAGATATATCGACGCCTGTTCCCAGGCTAGGGAGGGGAGATATATCGACGCCTGTTCCCAGGCTAGAGAGGGGAGATATATCGACCCTTTCCCGGCTGAGGGGGAGATATTCGACGCTTTTCCCAGGCTAGGAGGGGGAGATATATCGACGCCTGTTCCCAGGCTAGGAGAGGGGGAGATATATCGACGCCTGTTCCCAGGCTAGGAGGGGGAGATATATCGACGCCTGTTCCCAGGCTAGGAGGGGGAGATATATCGACGCCTGTTCCCAGGCTAGGAGAGATATATCGACGCCTGTTCCCAGGCTAGGAGAGGGGGAGCCGTCTCATCAGGATCTGCACTTTTTTGCCAGTAATAATTATTACTATTTTTAGATAAAATTACCCATTTTGATAAATGAACTGGTCCAAAGGTAATTTTCTTATTAATTTATTGGTCTAATAATAGCATGCACCAATCCATGTCAGTTACTTGGGGTTGAAAGAGTTAATACATTTTATTACAGATCTGTATGCGTATTTTACGTTTATTTATCGTCGCTACCGGTTGCCCAGATGAGCGACGCCTCCTGTAGAGACTAGTCATTTTAGATTGTTGGAGGAAAATGCAATGACACAGACAGCGACCCATTCCAGAGTCTCCTCTGGTTCTTTTACGTGCACGGTGTAAAGCACCGACACGAGACCTCGGTTTAACGTCCCATCTGGCTGTTAATTTAATTAGGGTCAGACTGGGGATCGAACCTGCGATCCCTGGATTACCAGTCACGTGTGTTACCACTGGACTACAGATCCGTCTGTGATCTTTATGCCTTGCTGTATACTCGTCTGGAGAAATATGCATTAAAGGACAATATGAAACTATTTATATTATATTACTATTAGTTTGCTCCTAATATTATAAAACACCTGGTCACCGATTAGGAAAGTGTGTTGAGATGGAGCTAACACGCATACTAAAGGGGAAAAGGTATGTAGCCTACATAACCCAACTAGTACTCCAGGGATCGCAGGTTCGATCCCCCATCTGACCCAAATAAAATTAACAGTCTTTCAGATGGGACGTTAAACCGAGGTCTCATGTCAGTGCTTTACACCGTGCACGTAAAAGAACCAGAGGAGACTCTGGAATGGGTCTCTGTATCATAGACTATCCTCCAAAAATCTAAAATGACTAATCTCTTCAGGAGGCGTCGCTCATATGGGCAACCGGTGCCATGTACGAGAGGTTGACATATCTGACAGGAGGGTTTGCTATATCCTTCCACATGAAGGACCACATATATGTTTTCAATTGAGTTAATCGTGAATGCAAGTCGTGATAGCACGTTCGCTCCAGGTGCGGTGTTCGAGCCCTGATGGAGACGCTACAATTGTGCCCTTAGGCAATCCATTCCAATTCCACGTTGCCTCTACTCTCTCCCTCATGGCGATGGACTACATCAGGAATGAGGTCTCGAGAGTGATTAATATAGTTGTAAGATCTTGTCTCGCAATCTAGCTAAAATAAATTAGTATAAACTAATTGACTTAATCATCACAAACTGCTACAAAGTTTAAACCACTTTGTTAGATTTAGTTATTCGTTTGTTTTGGGTTTATAGTCACAGCGCAGGTGAAATGGTGACTCCCCTATGTATTGTCTGTGGAGCAAGACGCTCTGAGCCATATTTCAGGCACGGATGGGCACCCGCGTAGAACCACTAGCCGTCTGCAAGCTTATTGGATAGCATCCTCACATGAAAGAATTCCACACACCCAATGGGATTCGAACCTACAGTGGTAAGTGAGTTTACTTAGGTCAATAACATTAACCATTTGATCAAGGAGCCACCTCATTTTTAGAAGAATTTATGTTTCTAAATGTTTGGCATATTAAAAAAAGGTTAAACTATTTATTTCACAACAATTGTGAAACAAGCTTTAACAACTTATATTAATCATTCTCGTTGGCGCAGATGAAAGTGTATAATTATGTGGTCATTCGGAGTATGCAGAGAAAACCAACCTGTCCGATCTGTCGACCACCATACCATCTCACATACTTCCGAGTCCAAGGATTGAACATTGGTTCTGCATTGGTGAGAAGCAAGCGCACTAACCACATGTTAATAAGTTTGGCATATGCGGACATAGTACTACAGGAGATATAAAACAATACATGTAAATGAATCTGTTAACAAATGTAATTTTATTAAATCTTGTTTACAATTGTGTTTAATAGATATGTACGTGTATAGATAAACAAGCTTAACCCATTCAACACCAAGTAACTCACATGGACTGGTCCATGATATTCATAAACCAATAAATGAATCAGAAAATCACATTTGGACAAGTTCATTTATCAAAATGGGTAATTATGTCTAAAAATAGTCATATCACTGGCAAAAAGTGTAGATCCTGATGAGACGGCTCGTCATGAGCCGACTCATCTGGATCTACACTTTTTGTAAGCCTATTTAGAGGTCTGTGGTGTTGAAAGGGTTAACTTACATTGTATAATTCTCAGCATTTATAGGTTTCCATTCACAGTTTCAATTGTTCCGGATAATTAGACAATGAAATAGGAAAAAAGTATGTAAAAAAACAACTAAATATTTGAAAAAGTAACATATATTTAAATATACATGTATATATATATTCTAGAAAACAACAAATGCAAATAACAGTTTTTGCTTCATGCATTTTTCACCTTTGTGTCCGTTTGGATTACTCGGTCTTCATCAGGATTGGAGGCTATAAAACCTTTCTTAAACTCGAGCGATACAGTTGCAGATTTGCTATTGACTCAACCAATCAGAGAGCTTTGAGATTGATGACGTTTTATAACCTAAAAGCCAGATCCTAAAGTAATGGCTGCCAGCCAATTTGTGGCTAGCAGTGTACTGGTGTACTGGCTAGCAGTGTACTGGCTAGCAGTGTACTGGTGTACTGGCTAGCAGTGTACTGGTGTACTGGCTAGCAGTGTACTGGCTAGCAGTGTACTGGTGTACTGGCTATCAAGTATATGTTACGGTATCGTCACATTGCTTCATGAAGATCCGACACAATGGACGAATTAATGGTGGGCAATACTGATACATGCACTTGTTTGCTACCACAAAATGTTTTGAGGGACATGAAGACTGTCAGGATGCTCTCTGTCTGAATATTTGTCTGCGCCATTTTTGTCGCCAATTGAAAAATACTTGAGACAATTTGAAAAACTTGGAGCTAACGGCTAGAAGGGAATGGAATCTATGATCCCTGGATTGTGAATCCAGCATGTTAACCATTGTATCATGAAGTAATGTCGACCCAATGCAGGTAGAATTAACCCGTAACCTGCCGAATAAAATTGGACGGATTGTGCAAATAATATAGATCCAGATCTGATCTGGCTCTATGCTGGCTCTATGCTGTTTGCAAAAGCGATTTTAGTCGTGGTTGGCAGGTTAATGTGTGTTTTACATATATTTATCGTCACTACCGGTTGCCCATATGAGCGACACCTCCTGAAGAGTCATTTTAGATTTTTGGAGAATAGTGCAATGATACAGACAGAGACCCATTCCAGAGTTTCCTCTGGTACTTTTACGTACATGGTGTAAAGCACCGACACACAATCTCAGCTTAAAGTGCCATCTGAAAGACTCTTAATTTTATTAGGGTCAGACGGGGCATCGAATATGCGAACCACTGGACTACAGATCCACAAGATAATGAGGCAAATACCCGTGACCGATTCACTGCATCAATCGACGAAAAAAAAGAGACTTATAAGTACAGATCTCGTGTAATAAAACACATGGCCAATATTAAAACATAAAGAACACCCTTCACTTTTGATCTGAAGGTGATGAGATATCAAACTGTATATAAACATGACAAGATCTACAGCTTGTGTGAGGATTGCAATTTACAGTAAGGCACATTACAGCCACAAATATGGTATTAAATCTGTAAACAAATAATATTATACAGCTAAACATTCACTACCCTCTGCCAATCAGCCAACCTGCATTAACAGTCAGCAATTGGGTTACCACACTGAATATTGATCATGATAAACTGCTACCTGCATTGACAGTCAGCAATTGGATTACCACACTGAATAATTATCTTGATAAACTGCCACATGTGTTAAATAGTCGATTTCTGTCATTCCATATATTGGACAAGTTTAATAAAATTGCATAGAAATCAATAGAATTCACTACAACCACTGCATCGATGATGGACGTGTTCACTGTTGTATAATAATCAAACCCACTTAATTAAGCACTTTCAACAATAAATCAAACACACAGAACATTATTGAAATTCATTTTAAATCATCAACATTCAGTCTATTTTAGTTTAAACATATTTTATTTCAAACAATGTAACTATATGTATATATGTTACATTGTTTGAAATAAAACATGTTTAAACTAATTATCTAAATTAGTAAATAGTATATTATAATATATTTCAAATGTTATTTCAAAAATATAAAAGTACAAACTATGCATACATTTGCATTAAAATATGCATCCATTCTATGCATATGTGATACAGATAATCACAAAAATATGCATCCATTCTATGCATATGTGATACAGATAATCACAAAAATATACATAAAGAATTAAAGTACCAACAAATTGCTCCTATAAAGTGTTGCCACGTTGACCTAGACATCAATCTCATCAGTCTCTATGGGCGAGTGGTTACAGTCACTGACTTGTATACCACTGTAACCTATCATCACTGATGGTCACGGATTCGAGCCCCGCTCAGACCGTCTCTCATTTATATGAAAAAGTTGGCAGTTTCTTACGGAGGTTGGTGCACCAAGTACTGGTTAACCGCTGGAGCCTGCCCAGGAAAGGTGTTGTTAGGTAAACTGCCCGTCGCTCAAATGGGTAACCGGTTGCGACGTTAATAAATATAAATAATATATAAAAAAGTCCTGCGATCTCAGGACAGTGTGATACGGCAAACGAAAGCCTTTAGTGCAACATCAAAAGAAATGAAGATTGGCAATTTGTATAGAACATAATTCCCCTTACAGTAATTAATCCCTTCCACAAATAACTACAACAGAAATAACAAATATAGGTAAACATGCTCAAAAACCACGTGTGAAAGAACCACGTTTATCATGAATATACTGTGTGATCAATGTGTGGAAGAACCACGTTTATCATGAATATACTGTGTGATCAATGTGTGGAAGAACCACGTTTATCATGAATATACTGTGTGATCAATGTGTGGAAGAACCACGTTTATCATGAATATACTGTGTGATCAATGTGTGGAAGAACCACGTTTATCATGAATATACTGTGTGATCAATGTGTGGAAGAACCACGTTTATCATGAATATACTGTGTGATCAATGTGTGGAAGAACCACGTTTATCATGAATATACTGTGTGATCAATGTGTGGAAGAACCACGTTTATCATGAATATACTGTGTGATCAATGTGTGGAAGAACCACGTTTATCATGAATATACTGTGTGATCAATGTGTGGAAGAACCACGTTTATCATGAATATACTGTGTGATCAATGTGTGGAAGAACCACGTTTATCATGAATATACTGTGTGATCAATGTGTGGAAGAACCACGTTTATCATGAATATACTGTGTGATCAATGTGTGGAAGAACCACGTTTATCATGAATATACTGTGTGAAAGAACCACGTTTATCGTGAATATACTGTGTGATCGATGATCACTACGTGTTTATCGCGATTATGCTGTGTGATCGATGATCACTACGTTTATCGCGATTATGCTGTGTGATCGATGATCACTACGTTTATCGTGATTATGCTGTGTGATCAATGTGTGGAAGAACCACGTTTATCATGAATATACTGTGTGATCAATGTGTGGAAGAACCACGTTTATCATGAATATACTGTGTGAAAGAACCACGTTTATCGTGAATATACTGTGTGATCGATGATAACTACGTGTTTATCGTGATTATGCTGTGTGATCGATGATCACTACGTGTTTATCGCGATTATGCTGTGTGATCGATGATCACTACGTGTTTATCGCGATTATGCTGTGTGATCGATGATACTACGTTTATCGTGATTATGCTGTGTGATCATGTTCACTACGTGTTTATCATGAATATACTGTGTGATCAATGTGTGGAAGAACCACGTTTATCATGAATATACTGTGTGATCAATGTGTGGAAGAACCACGTTTATCATGAATATACTGTGTGAAAGAACCACGTTTATCATGAATATACTGTGTGATCAATGTGTGGAAGAACCACGTTTATCATGAATATACTGTGTGAAAGAACCACGTTTATCGTGAATATACTGTGTGATCGATGATCACTACGTGTTTATCGCGATTATGCTGTGTGATCGATGATCACTACGTGTTTATCGCGATTATGCTGTGTGATCGATGATCACTACGTGTTTATCGCGATTATGCTGTGTGATCAATGTGTGAAAGAACCACGTTTATCATGAATATACTGTGTGATCAATGTGTGGAAGAACCACGTTTATCATGAATATACTGTGTGAAAGAACCACGTTTATCGTGAATATACTGTGTGATCGATGATCACTACGTGTTTATCGCGATTATGCTGTGTGATCGATGATCACTACATGTTTATCGCGATTATGCTGTGTGATCGATGATCACTACGTGTTTATCGCGATTATGCTGTGTGATCGATGATCACTACGTGTTTATCGCGATTATGCTGTGTGATCGATGATCACTACACGTGTATCGTAAATATGCTGTGTAATCAAAGTTCACTACACGTGTATCGTAAATATGCTGTGTAATCAAAGTTCACTACACGTGTATCGTAAATATGCTGTGTAATCAAAGTTCACTACACGTGTATCGGGAATATGTCGTGGCACCAATGATCCCAATGATATATGGCACAGATTTACCACTATATCTCGCACTGTGTGCCTGCACATCATTAGTTTACGGTATATTTAAATGAACTGATCTCTAGTAAACACTACATAGCATAGCATTATTACAATATACAACAATAATAAATAAAGGTTGATTCAGGAATGTGGTAAACCGAAATAATTAGTAGGAATGCTATAACAAACATGTACGCGAAAACAATGTATATTTGATTTGATGAGATTCTACGCCGCTATCAATATTATAACACAGAAACAACTTCTAATGCCAGAGCAGAAACAAAGAACTAAGATGGTTACAATTCGTCGTTGATAAACCGTTTCTTGATATCATCAGATTGTTGTTGTATTAGGAAGTCCATATAACCGACTACAGGATACTTTGTCATATACGTGCCCTTGAATATATCATCTAAACTTTCCATCTCATCATCTGTCAGTCCGCTCTGCAGATACAATATACAATAACACTTGTGTCAAACTATTACACTATGCAAACTGAGCAGCCAATCCAACGCTGATATAACTATTCTAATGCTGATATAAAACAATCTAATGCTGATATAAAACAATATAACGCTGATATAAAACAATCTAATGCTGATATAAAACAATATAACGCTGATATAAAACAATCTAATGCTGATATAAAACAATATAATGCTGATATAAAACAATATAACGCTGATATAAAACAATATAACGCTGATATAAAACAATCTAATGCTGATATAAAACAATATAATGCTGATATAAAACAATATAATGCTGATATAAAACAATATAATGCTGATATAAAACAATATAACGCTGATATAAAACAATCTAATGCTGATATAAAACAATATAATGCTGATATAAAACAATATAATGCTGATATAACTATTCTAATGCTGATATAAAACAATCTAACGCTGATATAAAACAATCTAATGCTGATATAAAACAATATAATGCTGATATAAAACAATATAACGCTGATATAAAACAATCTAACGCTGATATAAAACAATCTAATGCTGATATAAAACAATATAATGCTGATATAAAACAATATAACGCTGATATAAAACAATATAATGCTGATATAAAACAATATAATGCTGATATAAAACAATATAATGCTGATATAAAACAATATAATGCTGATATAAAACAATCTAACGCTGATATAAAACAATATAATGCTGATATAAAACAATATAATGCTGATATAAAACAATATAATGCTGATATAAAACAATATAATGCTGATATAAAACAATCTAACGCTGATATAAAACAATATAATGCTGATATAAAACAATATAACGCTGATATAAAACAATATAATGCTGATATAAAACAATATAATGCTGATATAAAACAATATAATGCTATATAACTATTCTAATGCTGATATAAAACATCTAACGCTGATATAAAACAATCTATGCTGATATAAAACAATATAATGCTGATATAAAACAATATAACGCTGATATAAAACAATATAATGCTGATATAAAACAATATAATGCTGATATAAAACAATATAACGCTGATATAAAACAATATAATGCTGATATAAAACAATATAATGCTGATATAAAACAATATAACGCTGATATAAAACAATATAACGCTGATATAAAACAATATAATGCTGATATAAAACAATATAACGCTGATATAAAACAATATAATGCTGATATAAAACAATATAATGCTGATATAAAACAATATAATGCTGATATAAAACAATATAACGCTGATATAAAACAATATAACGCTGATATAAAACAATCTAACGCTGATATAAAACATATACTGTACCAGATCATGGGTATATCTGTGCCCTGTTACAACAAGTAACATATACTGTACCAGATCATGGGTATATCTGTGCCCTGCTACAACAAGTAACATATACTGTACTAGATCATGGGTATATCTGTGCCCTGCTACAACAAGTAACATATACTGTACCAGATCATGGGTATATCTGTGCCCTGCTACAACAAGTAACATATACTGTACCAGATCATGGGTATATATGTGCCCTGCTACAACAAGTAACATATACTGTACTAGATCATGGGTATATCTGTGCCCTGCTACAACAAGCAACATATACTGTACCAGATCATGGGTATATCTGTGCCCTGCTACAACAAGTAACATATACTGTACTAGATCATGGGTATATCTGTGCCCTGCTACAACAAGTAACATATACTGTACCAGATCATGGGTATATCTGTGCCCTGCTACAACAAGTAACATATACTGTACCAGATCATGGGTATATCTGTGCCCTGCTACAACAAGTAACATATACTGTACCAGATCATGGGTAGCTGTGCCTTGCTACAACAAGTAACATATACAGTACCAGATCATGGGTAGCTGTGCCCTGCTACAACAAGTAACATATACTGTACCAGACCAGGGGTAGCTGTGCCCTGCTACAACAAGTAACATATACTGTACCAGATCATGGGTATAGCTGTGCCCTGCTACAACAAGTAACATATACTGTACCAGATCATGGGTAGCTGTGCCCTGCTTACAACAAGTAACATATACTGTACCAGATCAGGGGTATATATGTGCCCTGCTACAACAAGTAAGATATACTGTACCAAATCATGGGTCTATCTGTGCCCTGCTACAACAAGTAACATATACTGTACCAGATCATGGTTAGCTGTTCCCTGCTACAACAAGTAACATATACTGTACCAGATCAGGGGTAGCTGTGCCCTGCTACAACAAGTAACATATACTGTACCAGATCATGGGTATATCTGTGCCCTGCTACAACAAGTAACATATACTGTACCAGATCATGGGTATATCTGTGCCCTGCTACAACAAGCAACATATACTGTACCAGATCATGGGTATATCTGTGCCCTGCTACAACAAGTAACATATACTGTACCAGATCATGGGTATATCTGTGCCCTGCTACAACAAGTAACATATACTGTACCAGATCATGGGTATATCTGTGCCCTGCTACAACAAGTAACATATACTGTACCAGATCATGGGTATATTGTGCCCTGCTACAACAAGTAACATATACTGTACCAGATCATGGGTATATCTGTGCCCTGCTACAACAAGTAACATATACTGTACCAGATCATGGGTATATCTGTGCCCTGCTACAACAAGTAACATATACTGTACCAGATCAGGGGTAGCTGTGCCCTGCTACAACAAGTAACATATACTGTACCAGATCATGGGTATATCTGTGCCCTGCTACAACAAGTAACATATACTGTACCAGATCATGGGTATATCTGTGCCCTGCTACAACAAGTAACATATACTGTACCAGATCAGGGGTAGCTGTGCCCTGCTACAACAAGTAACATATACTGTACCAGATCAGGGGTATCTGTGCCCTGCTACAACAAGTAACATATACTGTACCAGATCATGGGTATATCTGTGCCCTGCTACAACAAGTAACATATACTGTACCAGATCATGGGTATATCTGTGCCCTGCTACAACAAGTAACATATACTGTACCAGATCATGGGTATATCTGTGCCCTGCTACAACAAGTAACATATACTGTACCAGATCATGGGTATATCTGTGCCCTGCTACAACAAGTAACATATACTGTACCAGATCATGGGTATCTGTGCCCTGCTACAACAAGTAACATATACTGTACCAGATCAGGGGTAGCTGTGCCCTGCTACAACAAGTAACATATACTGTACCAGATCAGGGGTAGCTGTGCTCTGCTACAACAAGTAACATATACTGTACCAGATCATGGGTATATCTGTGCCCTGCTACAACAAGTAACATATACTGTACCAGATCATGGGTATATATGTGCCCTGCTACAACTAGTAACATATACTGTACCAGAGCATGGGTATATCTGTGCCCTGCTACAACAAGTAACATATACTGTACCAGATCATGGGTAGCTGTGCCCTGCTACAACAAGTAACATATACTGTACCAGACCAGGGGTAGCTGTGCCCTGCTACAACAAGTAACATATACTGTACCAGATCATGGGTATAGCTGTGCCCTGCTACAACAAGTAACATATACTGTACCAGATCATGGGTAGCTGTGCCCTGCTACAACAAGTAACATATACTGTACCAGATCAGGGGTATATATGTGCCCTGCTACAACAAGTAACATATACTGTACCAAATCATGGGTATATCTGTGCCCTGCTACAACAAGTAACATATACTGTACCAGATCATGGGTAGCTGTGCCCTGCTACAACAAGTAACATATACTGTACCAGATCAGGGGTAGCTGTGCCCTGCTACAACAAGTAACATATACTGTACCAGATCATGGGTATCTGTGCCCTGCTACAACAAGTAACATATACTGTACCAGATCATGGGTATATCTGTGCCCTGCTACAACAAGTAACATATACTGTACCAGATCAGGGGTATCTGTGCCCTGCTACAACAAGTAACATATACAGTACCAGATCATGGGTAGCTGTGCCCTGCTACAACAAGTAACATATACTGTACCAGATCAGGGGTAGCTGTGCCCTGCTACAACAAGTAACATATACTGTACCAGATCAGGGGTAGCTGTGCCCTGCTACAACAAGTAACAATACTGTACCAGATCAGGGGCCTGCTACAACAAGTAACATATACTGTACCAGATCAGGGGTAGCTGTGCCCTGCTACAACAAGTAACATATACTGTACCAGATCAGGGGTAGCTGTGCCCTGCTACAACAAGTAACATATACTGTACCAGATCATGGGTATATATGTGCCCTGCTACAACTAGTAACATATACTGTACCAGATCATGGGTATATATGTGCCCTGCTACAACTAGTAACATATACTGTACCAGATCAGGGGTAGCTGTGCCCTGCTACAACAAGTAACATATACTGTACCAGATCAGGGGTAGCTGTGCCCTGCTACAACAAGTAACATATACTGTACCAGATCATGGGTATATATGTGCCCTGCTACAACAAGTAACATATACTGTACCAGATCATGGGTATATCTGTGCCCTGCTACAACAAGTAACATATACTGTACCAGATCAGGGGTAGCTGTGCCCTGCTACAACATATAACATATACTGTACCAGATCATGGGTATATCTGTGCCCTGCTACAACAAGTAACATATACTGTACCAGATCATGGGTATAGCTGTGCCCTGCTACAACAAGTAACATATACTGTACCAGATCATGGGTATATCTGTGCCCTGCTACAACAAGTAACATATACTGTACCAGATCATGGGTATATCTGTGCCCTGCTACAACAAGCAACATATACTGTACCAGATCATGGGTATATCTGTGCCCTGCTACAACAAGTAACATATACTGTACCAGATCATGGGTATATCTGTGCCCTGCTACAACAAGTAACATATACTGTACCAGATCATGGGTATATCTGTGCCCTGCTACAACAAGTAACATATACTGTACCAGATCATGGGTATATCTGTGCCCTGCTACAACAAGTAACATATACTGTACCAGATCATGGGTAGCTGTGCCCTGCTACAACAAGTAACATATACAGTACCAGATCATGGGTAGCTGTGCCCTGCTACAACAAGTAACATATACTGTACCAGATCAGGGGTAGCTGTGCCCTGCTACAACAAGTAACATATACTGTACCAGATCATGGGTATAGCTGTGCCCTGCTACAACAAGTAACATATACTGTACCAGATCATGGGTAGCTGTGCCCTGCTACAACAAGTAACATATACTGTACCAGATCAGGGGTATATATGTGCCCTGCTACAACAAGTAACATATACTGTACCAAATCATGGGTCTATCTGTGCCCTGCTACAACAAGTAACATATACTGTACCAGATCATGGTTAGCTGTGCCCTGCTACAACAAGTAACATATACTGTACCAGATCAGGGGTAGCTGTGCCCTGCTACAACAAGTAACATATACTGTACCAGATCATGGGTATATCTGTGCCCTGCTACAACAAGTAACATATACTGTACCAGATCATGGGTATATCTGTGCCCTGCTACAACAAGTAACATATACTGTACCAGATCATGGGTATATCTGTGCCCTGCTACAACAAGTAACATATACTGTACCAGATCAGGGGTAGCTGTGCCCTGCTACAACAAGTAACATATACTGTACCAGATCATGGGTATATCTGTGCCCTGCTACAACAAGTAACATATACTGTACCAGATCATGGGATATCTGTGCCCTGCTACAACAAGTAACATATACTGTACCAGATCAGGGGTAGCTGTGCCCTGCTACAACAAGTAACATATACTGTACCAGATCAGGGGTAGCTGTGCCCTGCTACAACAAGTAACATATACTGTACCAGATCATGGGTATATTGTGCCCTGCTACAACAAGTAACATATACTGTACCAGATCATGGGTATATCTGTGCCCTGCTACAACAAGTAACATATACTGTACCAGATCAGGGGTAGCTGTGCCCTGCTACAACAAGTAACATATACTGTACCAGATCATGGGTATATCTGTGCCCTGCTACAACAAGTAACATATACTGTACCAGATCATGGGTATCTGTGCCCTGCTACAACAAGTAACATATACTGTACCAGATCATGGGTAGCTGTGCCCTGCTACAACAAGTAACATATACTGTACCAGATCATGGGTATCTGTGCCCTGCTACAACAAGTAACATATACTGTACCAGATCATGGGTAGCTGTGCCCTGCTACAACAAGTAACATATACTGTACCAGATCATGGGTATCTGTGCCCTGCTACAACAAGTAACATATACTGTACCAGATCATGGGTAGCTGTGCCCTGCTACAACAAGTAACATATACTGTACCAGATCATGGGTATCTGTGCCCTGCTACAACAAGTAACATATACTGTACCAGATCATGGGTAGCTGTGCCCTGCTACAACAAGTAACATATACTGTACCAGATCATGGGTAGCTGTGCCCTGCTACAACAAGTAACATATACTGTACCAGATCAGGGGTAGCTGTGCCCTGCTACAACAAGTAACATATACTGTACCAGATCAGGGGTAGCTGTGCCCTGCTACAACAAGTAACATATACTGTACCAGATCAGGGGTAGCTGTGCCCTGCTACAACAAGTAACATATACTGTACCAGATCAGGGGCCTGCTACAACAAGTAACATATACTGTACCAGATCAGGGGTAGCTGTGCCCTGCTACAACAAGTAACATATACTGTACCAGATCAGGGGTAGCTGTGCCCTGCTACAACAAGTAACATATACTGTACCAGATCAGGGGTAGCTGTGCCCTGCTACAACAAGTAACATATACTGTACCAGATCATGGGTATATCTGCCCTGCTACAACAAGTAACATATACTGTACCAGATCATGGGTATATCTGTGCCCTGCTACAACAAGTAACATATACTGTACCAGATCATGGGTATATCTGTGCCCTGCTACAACAAGTAACATATACTGTACCAGATCATGGGTATATCTGTGCCCTGCTACAACAAGTAACATATACTGTACCAGATCATGGGTATATCTGTGCCCTGCTACAACAAGTAACATATACTGTACCAGATCAGGGGTAGCTGTGCCCTGCTACAACAAGTAACATATACTGTACCAGATCAGGGGTAGCTGTGCCCTGCTACAACAAGTAACATATACTGTACCAGATCATGGGTAGCTGTGCCCTGCTACAACAAGTAACATATACTGTACCAGATCATGGGTAGCTGTGCCCTGCTACAACAAGTAACATATACTGTACCAGATCAGGGGTAGCTGTGCCCTGCTACAACAAGTAACATATACTGTACCAGATCATGGGTATATCTGTGCCCTGCTACAACAAGTAACATATACTGTACCAGATCATGGGTATATCTGTGCCCTGCTACAACAAGTAACATATACTGTACCAGATCATGGGTATATCTGTGCCCTGCTACAACAAGTAACATATACTGTACCAGATCATGGGTATATCTGTGCCCTGCTACAACAAGTAACATATACTGTACCAGATCAGGGGTAGCTGTGCCCTGCTACAACAAGTAACATATACTGTACCAGATCAGGGGTAGCTGTGCCCTGCTACAACAAGTAACATATACTGTACCAGATCAGGGGTAGCTGTGCCCTGCTACAACAAGTAACATATACTGTACCAGATCAGGGGTAGCTGTGCCCTGCTACAACAAGTAACATATACTGTACCAGATCAGGGGTAGCTGTGCCCTGCTACAACAAGTAACATATACTGTACCAGATCATGGGTATATCTGTGCCCTGCTACAACAAGTAACATATACTGTACCAGATCATGGGTATATCTGTGCCCTGCTACAACAAGTAACATATACTGTACCAGATCATGGTATATCTGTGCCCTGCTACAACAAGTAACATATACTGTACCAGATCATGGGTAGCTGTGCCCTGCTACAACAAGTAACATATACTGTACCAGATCAGGGGTAGCTGTGCCCTGCTACAACAAGTAACATATACTGTACCAGATCATGGGTATAGCTGTGCCCTGCTACAACAAGTAACATATACTGTACCAGATCATGGGTAGCTGTGCCCTGCTACAACAAGTAACATATACTGTACCAGATCAGGGGTATATATGTGCCCTGCTACAACAAGTAACATATACTGTACCAGATCATGGGTATATCTGTGCCCTGCTACAACAAGTAACATATACTGTACCAGATCATGGGTAGCTGTGCCCTGCTACAACAAGTAACATATACTGTACCAGATCAGGGGTAGCTGTGCCCTGCTACAACAAGTAACATATACTGTACCAGATCATGGGTATCTGTGCCCTGCTACAACAAGTAACATATACTGTACCAGATCATGGGTAGCTGTGCCCTGCTACAACAAGTAACATATACTGTACCAGATCAGGGGTAGCTGTGCCCTGCTACAACAAGTAACATATACTGTACCAGATCATGGGTATATCTGTGCCCTGCTACAACAAGTAACATATACTGTACCAGATCATGGGTATATCTGTGCCCTGCTACAACAAGTAACATATACTGTACCAGATCATGGGTATATCTGTGCCCTGCTACAACAAGTAACATATACTGTACCAGATCAGGGGTAGCTGTGCCCTGCTACAACAAGTAACATATACTGTACCAGATCAGGGGTAGCTGTGCCCTGCTACAACAAGTAACATATACTGTACCAGATCAGGGGTATACTGTGCCCTGCTACAACAAGTAACATATACTGTACCAGATCATGGGTATATCTGTGCCCTGCTACAACAAGTAACATATACTGTACCAGATCATGGGTATCTGTGCCCTGCTACAACAAGTAACATATACTGTACCAGATCAGGGGTAGCTGTGCCCTGCTACAACAAGTAACATATACTGTACCAGATCAGGGGTAGCTGTGCCCTGCTACAACAAGTAACATATACTGTACCAGATCATGGGTATATGTGCCCTGCTACAACAAGTAACATATACTGTACCAGATCATGGGTATATCTGTGCCCTGCTACAACAAGTAACATATACTGTACCAGATCAGGGGTAGCTGTGCCCTGCTACAACATAACATATACTGTACCAGATCATGGGTATATCTGTGCCCTGCTACAACAAGTAACATATACTGTACCAGATCATGGGTATAGCTGTGCCCTGCTACAACAAGTAACATATACTGTACCAGATCATGGTATATCTGTGCCCTGCTACAACAAGTAACATATACTGTACCAGATCATGGGTATATCTGTGCCCTGCTACAACAAGTAACATATACTGTACCAGATCATGGGTATATCTGTGCCCTGCTACAACAAGTAACATATACTGTACCAGATCATGGGTATATCTGTGCCCTGCTACAACAAGTAACATATACTGTACCAGATCATGGTATATCTGTGCCCTGCTACAACAAGTAACATATACTGTACCAGATCATGGGTAGCTGTGCCCTGCTACAACAAGTAACATATACTGTACCAGATCATGGGTAGCTGTGCCCTGCTACAACAAGTAACATATACTGTACCAGATCAGGGGTAGCTGTGCCCTGCTACAACAAGTAACATATACTGTACCAGATCATGGGTAGCTGTGCCCTGCTACAACAAGTAACATATACTGTACCAGATCATGGGTAGCTGTGCCCTGCTACAACAAGTAACATATACTGTACCAGATCAGGGGTAGCTGTGCCCTGCTACAACAAGTAACATATACTGTACCAGATCATGGGTTATCTGTGCCCTGCTACAACAAGTAACATATACTGTACCAGATCATGGGTAGCTGTGCCCTGCTACAACAAGTAACATATACTGTACCAGATCAGGGGTAGCTGTGCCCTGCTACAACAAGTAACATATACTGTACCAGATCATGGGTGTATCTGTGCCCTGCTACAACAAGTAACATATACTGTACCAGATCATGGGTATATCTGTGCCCTGCTACAACAAGTAACATATACTGTACCAGATCATGGGTATATCTGTGCCCTGCTACAACAAGTAACATATACTGTACCAGATCATGGGTATATCTGTGCCCTGCTACAACAAGTAACATATACTGTACCAGATCAG